>CM042552.1:2192500-2335000 GCA_023630585.1 Cranoglanis bouderius
GTAGGTCTTAATTTCAGGAAGTGATGTCATTCAAGTAAATCAGGTTGAAAAATTACTTTTGATAAAGTAGCTGACAGCAAACACTTTCATTTTCGAACTTTTTTAAAAATTATTCAGACAGTCATTTTAAAAAAAGACAACAAAAGTGCAAAAGTTTGCATCCCCCATGATGAATGAAACAAGTTACCTCTCTCAGTATCTCTCTCTCTCTCTCTCTCTCTCTCTCTCTCTCTTTCTGTTTATACAGTGAACCTCATGCTCGGTTTTATGCATCTCAGATAGTTCTGACGTTTGAGTATCTTCACGCTCTGGATCTCATCTACAGAGATCTGAAACCAGAAAACCTCCTCATCGACCAGCAGGGCTACATACAGGTCTCTCTCTCTCTCTCTCTTTCTCTCTCACACACACACACTTTAATTTTTCTCTAAGCCAATATTAATCTTATTTAATGGCACTAAAATCCCTGATCAGATAACAGGAATGACATTAAATGAAAGTGCCACACTCATCCCCTGAGCTTCGTAATCCTGCATCAGTTCGTGTTCGTGCTGTCACACTGTATAATCGCTGCCATTTTGAGAACCGAATAGTGGACCGACTGTATCGGTGTTACTGAGTCTGTGCTTCATTTTCATTTGTACTGATAATCCAGTTCTCTAACACACTTCACTGCATACGGTACATCTACAACAAGCAGCAGTGCAGCAGATCCTGGGACAACTGGGAAATGTTCATGAGTTAGCTGGCATTGACTTAGTTTATCGGCTCTGTCCAAGTAACATTATTATTCCGGTGAGTAATTTTAGCCATATTTCACCTCTAGATTCCCCAATATGGCGACTGGAACAAAAGATAAATAAATAAATACATCACGTGACAGAAACGCGAGGATTCAGAGTCTGGTCACAACTGAACTGAACTCTGCTGCCCTCTACTGTCCACACAGAGCACTGCCGCATCCTGCAACCACATTTCATTTCATTATTCCGTAATAAACTAAAGCAATGAGTTAAAGACGACGCGAAGGGGAGTTTAAAAAAAAAGCCCTCGAGTGGCTAATTGCTTTTATCAATGGGCAACAAAATAATATTATAAAATCCAGTGCTTAATAAATGTTTTATTTTCTCATTATTAATCTATTTTGCTATAAATAATTCTCATAATGTAGTGTGTGTTTATAGTAAGCTACGGACAGAACAATGGCTTAAGTGTAACGGTTTTATTATGTGTTTAAAAAACCTGGCGCGTTAATGCACACTTCAGTTGCTGTGATGCGGTCACAGGATTTTACAGCCAATCAGATTTTAGAAAATAAACTATCCATTTTGTAAAATAATAATAATAATAATAATAATAATAATAATAATAATAATAATAAATGGTAAACATTGACACTGGTTGCATCTCAATCAGCTCTATAGTTCAGTAGTCAGGGCACTGATCAGGGAGTCGGCCATTTTAAGGGCTGTCTCAATCACAATATCCATTCCTGTACACTGGAACGTTCGCGGCCTAAAAAAATCCCACAATGCACCGCAAAAAAAACAGGGAGCATGAAATGAACAAAATTAGCTAGCAAATGTGAGACAAACTCAACAACGCTAGCTTGCTAATATTAGACAAAATGAACAAATAAAGCTAGCTAGACAGTGTTAGAGAAACGTTAGACAAAACTAACAAAGATACTGCATTCGACTTACCTCGTGAGTGATTCACAGGTAAGAATCATGCCATTTTTGACCGTGGTGCGTTCGACATGGACGCCTCCATGTTTGTCTTTTGTTAGCAACAGGCTAGGCAGCTAACTGTGAGGAGTGATGCATATTTTCCTCAGAACAGTGAACTGTATAGTCAGTTTTATAGATTTAACAAGTGAATATGTCTGTGTTGATTTATCGAAAACTAATACTTGTATATACAGTATAACTCATTCAAAGGTAAGAAGTGCGACTTTGTTTACTTCTGATGCTGTGAGCGGCCATGTTGATTTGACGTCACGATGTAAATGGGAAAGGAAGCCATAGTTGAGAAGGCTACCCCAAGTTGACACGTAGAAGTTTCAACTTAAGGGGGTGTTTTCTTTGGCTTTTACTTAGTTGCAGATTAGCACAGATTAAAGGTGAACCTTGCTGCTCAGTGTAGTGTTTAACGTACGTGCGTGTGTGTGTGTGTGTGTGTGTGTGTGTGTGTGTGTGTGTGTGTGTGTGTGTGTGTGTGCAGGTGACAGACTTTGGCTTTGCAAAGCGTGTTAAAGGTCGCACATGGACGCTGTGTGGCACGCCCGAGTATCTGGCTCCAGAAATCATCCTGAGTAAAGTAAGTCTCAGTGCTGTTTCTGTTTCTTCCTGTCAATTCTCTGCAGATTAGGTATGATGCATTAAAGTGACAAATCCAAATCATTAGTTCAAGTGATTCCTCAGACCTAATCCTATGACGCACGTTGTCCGACGGTACTTCAGTTCCCCGCTCACAACATTAGTTCCTACCTGCAGTTAATTCCCATTTACTATTTGACGCACAAAAATGGAAGAATAAACACGGTTTCGTCTTATCCTGTCATATACAACCTAGCATTAAATGTGTATAGAGATGTTGTAAATAAAAATAAATAAATAAAGCTTGGCAGGAAGTAGCGGAGATTGTTAGTGCCTCTGCTGAGTGAAGGTAGCCAGTACAGTTAGCTTTAGAAGCTACAGTATATACAGTTGCAATCAAAATTATTAAACCCCCATTGCAAATCAGGTTTATTGACAAAATTTACAGACTTTCAGCTGTTTTGCAATGAACAAATCAAACAAAAGCAACTGAAATAGTTAAACATAACGAATGCTTCAAGTGGTTTCCATTAAGTGTGCATGAGACAACACCTGTTTTGCATATTTGTGCTGTTGTGAAGGAGTCTATTGAGGGGATTGAATAATTTTGAGACTGGAAAAGTCATTATAAGTTGCATTTTCAGTTGAATTTGGGGAAACCACTTGAAGCATTCGTTATGTTTAACTATTTCAATTGCTTTTGTTTGATTTGTTCATTGCAAACATCCGAAAGTATGTAAATTTTGACCATAAACCTGATTTGCAATGGGGGTTGAATAATTTTGATTGCAACTGTACTGTATAGCTGCTACTGTTTCTCATCGGAATTTGAGCTACACACTGACAGAAGACAATCTACAATCAACACATAGTGTTACTCTCTCTCTCACACTCTCTCCCGTGTGTTCTCTCTCAGGGTTATAATAAAGCGGTAGACTGGTGGGCTCTGGGTGTGCTGGTGTACGAGATGGCAGCGGGGTATCCTCCGTTCTTCGCAGATCAGCCGATCCACATCTACGAGAAGATCGTCTCAGGAAAGGTGACAAGCAACACACACGAATAAGTGAATCATGTATGTAAATGCAACTTCATAAACACTGTTACAAACACTGGATGTAACTGTGTGTGTGTGTGTGTGTGTGTGTGTGTGTGTGTGTGTGTGTGTGTGTGTGTGCACGCATGTGCAGGTGCGTTTTCCCTCACACTTCAGCTCGGATTTGAAGGAGCTCCTGCGCAATCTGCTGCAGGTCGACCTCACCAAGCGGTACGGCAACCTGAAGAACGGCGTCAACGACATCAAGGGCCACAAGTGGTTCTCCACCACTGACTGGATCGCCATCTACCAGAGGAGGGTAAGACACAAACGCACACACACACACACACACACACACACACACACATACACACATATGACACACTCTTACCCCGATTTACCTACCCAACATACGCACACAGGCAGCTGTACAAACAGAATCTTGATTTTTGCCATCGTTAAAACTGCAGATTGAAAATAAATATATTGTTTGTTGGTGAAAGAGGCCACGCCTCCTTCACTGTGACTGACACAGAGGCCACGCCTCTTTCACTGTGACTAACACAGAGGCCACGCCTCTTTTATTGTGACTAACACAGAGGCCATGCCTCCTTCACTGAGACTGAGATAAAGAGGCCACACCTCCTTCACTGAGACTAACACAGAGGCCACACCTTCTTCACTGAGATGCAGAAGCCACACCTTCACTGAGACTGATAGACACAGAGGTCACACCTCCTTCACTGAGACACACACAGAGACCACACCTCCTTTACTGAGACTGAGATGCAGAAGCCACACCTACTTCACTGAGACTGAGACACAGAGGCCATGCCTCATTCACTGGGACTGAGACATGGCGGCCATGCCTCCTTCACTGAGACTAAGATACAGAAGCCACGCCTCCTTCACTGAGACTAAGATACAGAAGCCACGCCTCCTTCACTGAGACTAACGCAGAGGCCACACCTCCTTGACTGAGATGCAGAAGCCACACCTCCTTCACTGAGACTGACAGACAGAGGCCACACCTCCTTCACTGGGACTGAGACATGGTGGCCATGCCTCCTTCACTGAGACTGAGATACAGAAGCCACAGACAGACAAACACAATGTTGAAATCTGTGTGTGTGTGTGTGTGTGTGTGTGTGTGTGTGTGTGTGTGTGTGTGTTTTAGGTGGAGGCTCCGTTTATCCCTAAGTGCAGGGGTCCGGGGGACACCAGCAACTTTGACGACTATGAGGAAGAGGAGATCCGAGTGTCCCTCACCGAGAAGTGCGGAAAAGAGTTCGCCGAGTTCTAGCGCGGCCGAGTGAGATGAGCGAGCGAGAATTAGCATGACGGATGTTTTTTTTCTGTGTGTAGAATCAGTGCGAGCAGCTAAAAGGAGTACAGTGACGAGCCGGAAGGACAGACACCGTTGCCTTCACCATCCCGTTTCCTCGTCCACGTTTATCACGTTTATTGTTACTCTTTTATTTCTGTCTACAAGCGGTTCGTCACGGCGACAGGGACGCACTCGACGAGTCCTCACCTCAGGAGCTCTCGACTCCGCCCGGCATCTCCACCACAGACTGTTGCATAATAAGTAACATGTTTTGATGCTTTGTGTTTCTTTTAGGCGTGTGTGTTGCTGTACTGTTTTAATGCATTGAAAGGATGACGGTGAGAAAAAGCCATGATTCTATAATGTTTATAGTGTAGAGTATAGAGCTTATTATTATTAGTATTATTATTATTATTATTAGTCCCTGGATCTGCTTGCGTCTCGAGGTGCTGCGTTGATCAGTCTCTGAAGTGTCACGTATGAAAAATGTGCCATGAGATCAGAGCTCGTTGATGGTTGTTTAGTCGATTTACGGTTCTGACACGTCCGCTGAAGTACAGGAGCGTGTGCGCTCTGCGCCCTTTAACACGTGGGGAGGTGACGGAGAAAAGGACCTGACATTACACTTTCATTTACACCTTTTTTAATTCCCGAAGGGATTCGCGTTTTTTTGTTCGCGAACAGCTGTTTCAGTGCTGCTGGATTTTATCAGGACGTTAAAATCAAGTTTCGAGTTTCGACTCTCCGCCGCGTGTAAATCCGATACGCCGCATCGCTCAGAAAACAAACGGAAGCTTTTTATTTGTACGTCCTACGAGTTGTGATGTCACAACCGCACCGACGTAGTCCATTTCTGCTATATTCGCATCACAAAGAGACATTTGTGCTGTTTTAGGCTGCTTTCACATCACAATTCAAAAACAAACAAAAAAAATAAATAAATCACCGGATCACAGGTGAGTATTGTTTACAACTACGATGGTATCTGAATGAGCGAAAATACAAGAAAGTAACTGGCCAGGGCGTCTTTTGTGCTGATGTGAATAAGTGACTCACGCAGTATGCACACTGTAATCATAACAACGTTCTTACCAGTCCTATCTAGTGGTGGCTAACTAGCCTAGCTTGCTCTCTAGATTAGATTTTTTTTATTTTTTTTTTTATTATCAGTAATGTAGATGGATTACAGATTGGTGTGAATCTGGAGATTTTGCCTTTACTGTAGCTTTGGAGGCAGAAAATCAAGAGAATCTCCTCATATTCCTTAAACTCGTCCCCTGATTGGTCTCACTTTGGGCACTCGTTGTCACGCAGTGTTTCTCTGAAATTTTTTTTTTGGAAGTTCTGTTGTGACCAAAAAAAAAAAAAAAAAAACGCCAAAAGCCGCTCTTCTTCAAAGTGTCTGAATTCTGCCTGCCTGTTGACGGATTCCATATAAAACATGCACTGACGGCTTGAGATAAAAGAGTGTAAGAGCAGCCTAATTTATTTACCTGTTAAGCAATATTTTTAAATGAATTGTGTAACGCTGCAGGCTATCGACGTTCAAAAAAAACCGTGAGTGGCAGTCAGATCAGTGTCAATCACAGCTCAGGTGAGCTCATGCATACAGAATTAGCTCTCTCCTCGGCTTCGTACGTCTCGGAGGATGAACCTGTTAGTCCTCACCATCCCGGATTGGTAACTGGAGTCTCGGTGGAAATTTGCCATGAAAATCCAATCGTGCTATGTTTGTGCCTTCAGAAGAAACTTTTGTGCTATTTTACGTCTTAACTTTAAGCAGTAGCACGTTGTTTTAAAGCTGCGCTGTCACTCAATATTTTGGTGCAACTGGAATGTCGTGTTGATGGTTTGCTGGATGATGTGACTCGTTTTCAAAGTTCTGCGTAACAAATCGAGAAATCACAGAGCACAGATGTCTTGACGGCATCAAGGCGAGTGCTAACGGACGAGGCTGTTTCGGTGCGAACGGGACTTTGATGTCGTGCTGAGTGACGTCGCGGGTCATAATTTGCAAAAACGTACACTGGAATGGTAAACGGTGTTTGCTTTCTAAAGGTGTTTTTACATAGAAACTTTTAAGGGTTCGTTTTAACCAGGTAACCTGCTAGTTTTAAGCAGGGTTTAGAAACGGCTCAAACGCAGCACAAACAGATTGCTAGTTTATTTGTTTTCTCTTTATATATTGAACTGCTGTAGTCTCACCACGTAGTGAGGAGTAAAAAGCACGACTGACTTGAAGATCCACAGAACCAGTTATCCTCAGGTTATCCACACTAACCCAACAGCATCCCAGTCAGGTCAGTCTGCAGATCACAGAGCACAGCAGCCGTATTGCTTGAGCGTATTGATGGAGATTTGGGCGTCAGTGATTTTACGAGAACAACACTGAGTGGGCCATAGAGGTGAATGTGGGCGTGTCTTTGAGTCAATTTCTAAAAGCCATCAAATATCCATTTTTCTTGGTCCGCTAGATAACACGGACAGGATTTTTACGCCATATTCATAAACGTTCATAGAAGATCTGAGAGAGCCTTTGAATGTAATCATTTCAGCCGATTTCTAAATTCTGTGTGCCACTCATATGGGTTCATATGGGTTTAATGACACGCCCACTGTTCTGCAGACAGATCTTCCTCCATGAGCAGGAATGTGTGGGAGGTAAAATGAGCTGTAGATTGGAAGAGAGAAAGGTAGTGAGGATGCACTTTGTATTTGTTGTGTTATTTACATTCAGGTGTCCAAGCAAAGCAATTTGACTTGCATTTGAATAATTGTGAGAGGTCAAGTCCAATGTCATGCCAAAATGAACATCTTTCTACAGTTTCATTTTGAACCCTGACTTTCCTGAGTCTGAGCCCACTGGCTTGCATCTTTCTTCCCTTTTTTTTTTTTTTAGACTTCATAAACCATTTCCTTAGCTGGTAAAGTCTGTTCTTCCTCGGCAGACGGGTAAAGTGAAACTGGCTTCTTTCTGGTGTTCAGAATTTTGTAACACTCAAGCCTGTTAACTCTCCAGGTTCCACAGCGTCATTTACCGACTGAAGACATGGCGGAGTGCTCTGGTGATATTTTGCACCACAAGAATCATTCCAATAAAGTTTTTCTTGTGTAAATACCACATGTGATGCCTGTTTTCATAGAAGGAACTATAAGGTGAATTCAGATATATTGGGTCAGTCTTTTTTTGAATTTCCACCTTTCTAAGCAGAACTGACTGATAACCATTTTCACTGGTTTGGGTCTTTACTTTTGTCCTCAATTACATGTTTTGGTAGCAAAAACTTATTCATGGCATCAATAAATCACCTGACCATCACACTCATATGCGGTTGTTCCTCAAACTGTTGCCAAAAAGTCTGAAGCACACAATTGTAAAGAATCTCTTTGTATGCTGTAGCATTACAATTTCCCTTCTGTGGAACTGAGACCCAAACCTGTTGCAGCAGGACATTGCCCCTGTGCACAAAGCTCAAGTGTTCCACTTTTATGTCAATTTATTATGGGAAGGGTTGGAGTCTCAGTCTTATTTTTTTAGGAGGTACCTATAGGTAAGTACAGTATAGTGTGCATGCAGAACATTTCAGGTTTGAGACTTTTTTTTTTTTATGGGGTGAGAAAGTGCAATTTTTTAAAATTCCCCTCACTTCCGGGTTGAATATCTCCGTTGGGGGACCAGATACGAACCTGAAATTTTCACAGAAATAAGTCCTCTATAGTAGCATTAAAAATGTTGCTATAAAAAATGCTGTAAAAATGTTGAGTTAGAGATTCCACTGGTTACAGAGCTAGGGCTAGTAGAAATCTGGGGAAAAGCCCACTTTATTTGTGCATTTTGAGAGATGAACAGATGTAATATAAGCATAACAAAGAATACAAATGAACAGAAATTTACAGTAATGATGTTTATGATTGACATACAATAACGTATGCTTGTCTATGAGGTCTGTATTGGCAACAGTGAAGCATGGGCTATCACGGGGTTCTTCAAATCTGCAGAGTTTAACTCCAGCCTCCAAACCTCCAACAACACTTACTGCTTTTATCACAGGAGAAACAACGCCATAGCTCTGTTTAAGACACTGTTCATTTGTAAAACATCCAACCGAACACTATAATTCCATATTTGGATCAAATCTATTCACGCATACCAACTGTACACCTGTACCAACATGATAGATCAGGCTGGTTCTTCAAATCTGGCCCTCAAGGTCCACTGTCCTGCAGAGTTTAGCTCCAACCCCAATCAAACACACCTGAACGAGCTAACCAAGATCTTCAGGATTACTAGAAAATTACAGGCAGGTGAGTTTGGAGGTTGGAGTTAAACTCTGCAGATTTGAAGAACCCTGTGATCGCTCATGCTTCACTGTTGCCAATATAGACCTCACTGGCAAGCATAAGCTACTGTATGTCAATCATAAACATAATTACTGTAAATTACTGTTCGTTTTTATTACTGTTTATTAATGTTATGCTTATATTACATCTGTTCATTTCTCAAAATGCATGAGTAAAGTAAAGTAGGCTTTCCCCCAGAGTTCTACTAGCCCTAGCTCTGTAACCAGTGGAATCTCAAACTGAACATTTTTACAGCAGAATGCTACTATATTCAGTCCCGCCAGGATTTAGCGATTTTGCTATCACAGAAATTAACGCAAAATCAATGAAAGTATGCAATATTTGCAGGAGCTTGCAATTTTTCAAAATTACATATCTGTGAGTGCAGAAGTATGTGAACCTCTAGGATTAGCGGTTAAATTGAAGGTGAAATGAGAGTCAGGTGATTTCAATCAATCAGGTGGGAGTGAGCGCCATGTTTTATTTAAAGAACAGGGATAGTCTGATCTTCATAACACATGTCTGTGGAAGTGTATCATGGCATGAACAAAGGATATTTCTGAGGACCTTGATCTGATCTGATCTGAGTTGTTGATGCTCATCAGGCTGGAAAAGGTTACAAAACCATCTCTAAAGAGTTTGGACTCCACCAATCCACAGTCAGACAGACTGTGTACAAATGGAAGAAATTCAAGGCCATTGTTACCCTCCCCAGGAGTCGTCGACCAACAAACATCACTCCAAGAACAAGACGTGTCCGCGAGGTGTCAAAGGAACCCTGGGTAACTTCTAAGCAACTAAAGGCCTCTCTCACATTGGTTAATGTTAATGTACATGAGTCCACCATCAGGAGAACACTGAACAACAATGGTGTGCATGTTGTTCTACCAAAGAACGGTTAAAGAAGAATAAAAGTAATGTTTTGGAATGGCCAAGTCAAAGTCCTGACCTTAATCCAATAGAAAAGCTATGGAAGGACCTGAAGCAAGCAGTTCATGTGAGGAAACCCACCAACATCCCAGAGTTGAAGCTGTTCTGTACTGAGGAACGGGCTAAAACTCCTCCGAGCCGATGTGCAGGACTGATCAACAGTTACCGCAAACGTTTAGTTGCAGTTATTGCTGCACAAGGGGGTCACACCAGATACTGAAAGCAAGGGTTCACATACTTTTGCCACTCACAGATATGTAATATTGAATAATTTTCCTCAATAAATAAATGATTAAGTATTATATTTTAGTCTCATTTGTTTAATTGGGTTCTCTTTATCTACCTTTAGGACTTGTGTGAAAATCTGATGATGTTTTAGATCATATTTATGCAGAGATATAGAAAATCCAAAAGGGTTCACAAACTTTCAAGCACCACTGTATTTCTCATTAAGGGTTTTCTTCACGTATACAGTTGGTTTTGTGTGGTAGCATTACCTCATTATCTTTATAGGTTTCAGTCTGGACACATTTCACAACTAAATGAGGGAATACAGTTGGTTGCTGGTAGCTTAGTGGTTCTTGTAAAAACTGGTGTGTACATGTAACTTTCCAAAGTCTCGCAAAAATAGTAAGCTTCTTCACTTTAGAGATGGTTTTTCATTACATAAATGTATTTTTATGTAAGTAACAAAAATACAATAATGCTGTTGTAGTAAAATAATCAACAGTGGGGTGGTGTGATGAAAAGTTACTGAATTAAAGCTATCACCCGCGAAGGTGAGCATTTTCCTATAATGCCATGTGTTTTATTCCTCTTATATCACACAAATTTGCTAGCAAGTATATATTTTATTTATTAATTGGGCAACATGTATTTTTTATTTGTTTATTGGTTAGATTTAGTCATGGGCGGAGTAGCAGCAGTGGCACTAATAGCCTTCTATTTCTAAAATAAGTCACAAACGGGATATTTCTGTACAGAACTTTCAAAGTCACAGTAAAAGTGTTAATAAACAATAAAAAGATGGTTATTTTGTCTGAATTTAGTGTCTGTCTCTAATGTCTCACTATAACCCCCCTACATACATACAGTGGGGGAAAAAAAGTATTTGATCCCCTGCTGATTTTGTACGTTTGCCCACTGACAAAGAAATGATCAGTCTATAATTTTAATGGTAGGTGTATTTTAACAGTGAGAGACAGAATAACAACAAAAAAATCCAGAAAAATGCATTTCAAAAAAGTTATAAATTGATTTGCATTTTAATGAGGGAAATAAGGTAATAAATAATAAATAATAAAAAGAATAATAAAGTTTGCCTGAATGATTCAGAGGAGAACTGGGTGAAAGTGTTGTGGTCAGGTGTGGTCAGATCTCTTTGGCATCAACTCAACTCGCCGTGTTTGGAGGAGGAGGAATGCTGCCTATGACCCCAAGTCATAACACCATCCCCACCGTCAAACATGGAGGTGGGAACATTATGCTTTGGGGGTGTTTTTCTGCTAAGGGGACAGGACAACTGCACCGCATCAAAGGGACGATGGATTTTCTGGATTTTTTGTTGTTATTCTGTCTCTCACTGTTAAAATACACCTACCATTAAAATTATAGACTCATCATTTCTTTGTCAGTGGGCAAATGTACAAAATCAGCAGGGGATCAAATACTTTTTCCCCCCACTGTATACATATACATACATACATATATATATATATATATATATATATATATATATATATATATATATATATATATATATATATATATGCCTTTTGCACTGGCTTTGTCACTTTTATTTACTGCCATCCTGCCACTTTTGTGTCGTATTGCACCTACACTGATCAGCCATAACATTAAAACCACCTGCCTAATATTATGTAGGTCCCTCTCGTGCCACCAAAACAGCTCTCACTTTTTTCAGCAGTCTGTGCTACGGTAGCTCTTCTGTGGGATCAGACCAGATGGGCTAGCCTTCGCACCCCACGCACATCATTGAGCCTTGGGCGTCCATGACCCTGTCGCCGGTTCACCGGTTGTCCTTCCTTGGACCACTTTTGGTAGGTACTAACCACTGCATACCGAGAAAACCCCACAAGACCTGCTGTTTTGGAGATGTTCGGACCCAGTCGTCTAGCCATCACAATTTGGCCCTTGTCAAAGTCACTCAGATCCTTACGCTTGCCCATTTTTCCTGCTTCCAACACATCAACTTTGGGAACTGACTGTTTACTTGCTGCCTGATAAATCACGCCCTTTGTCAGGTGCCATCGTAACCAGATAATCAATGTGATTCACTTCACCTGTTGGTGGTTTTAATGTTATGGCTGATTGGTGTATACTCTTTTCACAATGACAATCTAATCTAATCTAATCTAATTTTAATATTGTCCAGAGATCATTTCTAGTGTGACCTTATTTGTTTAAACTCCAGTCAAAATAATACGTATGTTAACTATTAATACTGGTTTAAAATTTACATTTAAAAACAAACAGACAAACAAACAAACAAACAAACAAACAAACGATGAGCACAAGTCCGCGCTTGCAGGAATGAAGTCACGGAAAAAAGCAAAAAAGAGCGCCTCTCTGACAGTTAACTCCACCATTCCACCTTAAATAATCGCCATAATGTAGAACGCGCAGTGTTTCCGGTCCACCTTAAGCGCCAACGCAGGCGTACAGTGGGGCTTCCGCTTCGTCCGCGGCCGGGCTCGAGCGGAGCTGAGGAGCGGAGCGCTTCTTTTTCTCTCTGCCTTTTTTTTTCTCCTTTTCACCGTCGCTTCATCTGGAGACAAGCGGAGCAGCGCAACGAGGCCACGAATCCTGCCGGAAACCCCCCTTGCTGCAGTCGCGTGCGCTGAGAAAAAAACAAACAAACAAACAAACAAAACATAAACAAACAAACCAATATTTTTAACAATGTCCGAACCGCGGTACCGAGAGTGGATCCTGGAGACGATCGACTCGCTGCGCTCGAGAAAAGCGCGACCGGACCTCGAGAGGATCTGCCGGATGGTGCGCAGGAGACACGGCTCCGACCCAGACCGCACGCGGGCCGAACTCGAGAAGCTCATTCAGGAGCAAACTGTGCTGAAAGTTAACTACAAGGGCTCTGTGTCGTACCGGAACGCCGCCAAAGTGCAACGGAAATGCCGACGGAAGGTCGAGCAGGCGGGCGAGCGCACCAAACACGCCGCTTTCGACAACAGTGGCAGTAGTAGTAACGCCAAGAACGACGACAACATCAGCGCGCGCAGTCCCGCGGACCGCGAGGAGCGCGAGCTAACGCCGTGCAGAGATCCCTCACCCAGCAGCTGCTCGCGCTCCGTTGAAGAGAAACGGGAAGAAGAAGAACAAGAAGAAGAAGCGGTTTTGTCTCCTGCGACAGGCGGAATCAGCAGTTTCACGAGTTGCGACGGGAGAAACGGCTCGAGTGACACCTCAAGTCCTGCCGTTGGACGGGTCGAGGGAGGAGAAGAAGAGACGCACTCTGTTATCGGCCACGCGAGCACCGACCTACCTGAGTCCGAGCCGGAGCGGCGAACTTGCACGAGCGCTCGAAACAATAAGCAACACGCGCCCCAACTCAGGGCTGCAAAGAGCGGCGTCAAAGCGGCGGATCTGGGCGACCGGCTCGTGGCGGCCGTGTGGAGTCTGAGCGAGCGGAACAGCCGGGGTCACGCGCCGCTCGGGCTCAAAGAGATCCTGGGCTACCTCGGCACGCAGGCCGCGCACGCGGACGGCGAGAAGCTGACCCGCCACCGCGTCAAAGTGGTGCTGGAGCGCGAGATCGAGAAAGGTCGCCTGCGCAGGACGCGCCTCGGTCACATCACCGTGCCCGCGAGGAGATGGGGGGGGAGCACGGGGGCGGCCAAGGCGTCCGCGCGACTCCCTGCGAACACGAACAGCGCGCCGCAGGACGGGCGCATCTCAAAGCAGGTAACTATAAATATATTTACACCGGAGGCGGCTCGAGCGTGCTCCGCTCATAAATAATTAAACAAATGATAACGGTACGTGAAGAAAGAAAATTGGGGGAAAGCACGCGACAGACACATCCGCAACGACTCATTTCCGCTTCTTTTTTTATTTTTTTTATTTTCAATACAAGTGGCCGAGTGCACGCGATTTGTTTTGAGAAGCACGCACTCACAGATTGACAAAAAGACCTCGGCGCAATCTTTCTTTTGTGTGTGTATTTGAGTCATGTATGTGTTTTGCAAACGTGACGGCTGCGCTCGGTGTGTGTTTGTGTGTGTGTGTGCGCGCGCGAGCAAGCGCGGGGTGGAGAAGGTGGGGGGAGGACAAAAAAAAAAAAACGACACCTCTCTATCGTCTCTGTTCTGCTCGAGGCGCGCGCACAAACTGTCTGCGTGCCCCTGCTGTTTCACTTGAACACGAACACACACACCAAAAAAAAAACAAGGTGCGGCGGACTCGAGCTCGTGCGGACTCCTGCTTTCTCCCTTGTTCGATGCACACCGCACATTTCAGCGCGCGCCTCTCGAGCTTCAGTAAAACAGCGCGTTGCAGTTTAGCGTCGAAATGTTAACCGTTGTGCGTGATTTTTTTCCCCCCACAACGGCGCAGTTCGCCAGGTTTTGTTCATATGAAAGTTGTGCTGGATGTTTTTCACTAGGCGGTGTCTGTTAAGTTCCACGCGCTCGGAAAACAGGAGGGAGGGGTCGGAGGAGGAGGGGGGGGCGCGAGGCTCGCGACTGTTTTTTCTTTCTTTCTGTAATAAGTGAGAGAAATGGACAGGGCGCGAGCTTGCGCGGTCGAACTTGACCTAGGTCTCGCGATGGTGGAAATTTCACCGCGCCACGATTTTTTTTTTTTTTTTTTTTTTCTTTCTTTCTCAGTTCCTTTCCGCGCGACTCTCCGTCTAGCTTGAGAAGCACGCGAGTTTCATTGCGCTTTTTCCTCCTCGCGGCGGCAGCAACGTTTTACTCTTTTTGATTACAAAAAAAAAACAATGGCGACGTCCCAAACCTTTGCACTAAACATTATTTCAAAACATTACGCCACCTCCGGTAAAGATGATGATGTGTGTGGGTTTTTTTTTCTTGCTTTAAGTATGCGATTTGGGACGCGGCCCACAGTCCCGCAATCTCTGAAACGGACATTCTCGCGCGTTACCGTGCTATTGTTAGAGAAGGGATGTTTTTTGAGGAGGGGTTGCTGGGGCTCGCGAGACTCCGCTTCTCTTCATGTTAACGTTAACGCTCTGGCGCAAAAGAGCGCATAATACATTGTGGGTTTTTTTTTTTTTCTTCTTTTCTTTTTTTCTTTTTTGCGCGCGCGCGTCTCTCACATTAGCATTTGTGCACCGACTGCAATGATTGGTGCGCACATCCGGTATTGTGTTTTTCAGCTCAGCAAGGTTAACGATCACCTGGACCGTGTCAGCAAAGCAAAACCGAAGCTCATAAAAAAAAATAAAAAAAAGGCCACGGTACATAATTTTTTTTTTTTTTTTTAAAAAGGCCACAAGCAAGGACTCTACCTTAAATAAATGATTTATAAATATGTAATTACTCTTCACACACCACCGTCGGCCACTAATACACCTCATGATGTTCTTTCCTGGAACACAAACCACGATTAACCTTTGGTGTTTTGGTGTTCACACTAAATTAGGCCTGTAGTTTGGGAAAATGTTTTGTCTTTTTAAGCTCAACTCAAGAGGAAACAGATGCCTGAAACGTCATTATTGCTATTCTTCATTCTCTATTATTCATATGCCAAAGTCAGGACAAAAGTGATATTCTTATATCAACATCTCCCTGAGTATGTATAGATATGTTTTTCTGAGTACCTCTTGAGTTTTTAGGACCTTGGCAGAATGAAAATAAAATATTTAAATAAAAACAAATTTCAAAATGCACTAAAGTAAAGCGTTATACCAGTAATGCCGTTCTGTCTGATTAAGTGGTTAAATATTATAAGGGTCGATAAAGCACCTTTTCAGCGTTGGGTTATTTTTAACTCAGTGCATTGGGTATGTTTTTCTATCTAGCCTAATGGGTCACAAATGTACGGAAGACCTAAGAGGCCATGCATTATTTTTTTTTTTCCTCACTTTTTTTTTTTTTTCTAAATTATATTGTTTTCTCACGACGTAATTTTATCACGAGAAAATTACGCGCCTTGTGAATGGGACTGGTGTTGCATGCACCTTGGCGTCTTTGCTATCGCATTAAGAGAGAGAGGGGTATCCCAGAGGAGAACCAGGGTCACTGTATTGTCTTCGACGATAAAGAGGTAAATACCTGACAGCCTCCTTCTCAAGCGCCGGACACTAATGTAGAAGTCGTCCATCACGGACAGACACAGTTTCAGCTTTAGTGAGTTCCTGATCAAAGTAAAAACGGATTTGTTCATCCATCATGCTGCGGGATTGCACTAAGCATTTGCTGGCTCCAGAAAAATAAAAACATGTTGTTACAGTGGATATAAAAAGTCTACACATCCCTGTTAAAATGGCAGGTTTGTGTGATGTAAACAAACAAAAATGAAAAGTTAAATCATGTCAGAACCTTTTTCACCTTTATTGTGAAATTACATATAACATAAAAATCAAGTGACAAACCCCAAGAAATGTTTTTTTGGGGGGAAAAAACAAGGAAAAAAAAAAAAAAAACTTCCAATACCCAGCTTGCAGAAGTGTGCACACCCTTTTATCATTGGGAATGTGGCAGTGTTCAGAATCAATCAATCATATTCAAACTCATGTTGGATACTAATTAGTAAACACCTGCTATCAATTAAAGTGACAGATTAACCCCAAATAAAGTCCAGCTGTTCCTATAGGATTTTCTTGACATCTTCTTGGTGACATACAACTGGAGCTTACAAAGCAGGTACGGGATCTCATTGTTGGAAAATATGAATCAGGAGAAAGTTAAAAAAAAAAAAATTTCCAAGCCATTGGAAATATCATGGAACACTGTAAAGACAACAATCAACAAGTGGAGAAAATATGGCATGACAGTGACACTAGTAAGAAAAAGTTTTTAAAGCAAAATAAATACATGCAATTTCCCAAAACCATGTGGAATAATGTGTTATGGTCTGATGGGGCCAAAGTTGAACTTTTTTTTCCATAATACCAAAAGATGTTTAACACAAAAAACCCCACAGTACATCACCAAAAGAACACCATCCCCTTGGGGAAGCATGGTGGTGGCAGCATCATACTTTGGGGCTGTTTTTCTTCAGCTGGAACTGGGGCTTTAATCAGGGCGGAGGGAATATTAATAGCTCCAAATACCAGTCAGTTTTGGGGCAAAAGCTTAAGCCTTCTCTTAAAACACTTAAGATGAAGAGGAATTTCACCTTTCAGCATGACAACGACTCAAAGAAAACCTCCAGATCAACAAAGGAATGGCTTCACTAAAACAGGTTCAAGGTTTTGGAATGGCCCAGCCAGAGTCCAGACCTAAAATCTAATCAAAGATCTGTGGGGTGACCTGAAGAGGGCCGTGTACAGGAGATGCCCGGCCAATCTGACAGAGTTAGAATGCTTTTGCAAGGAAGAGTGGCAAAATATTGCAAAGTCAAGACGTGCCACACTGATTGACTCTTACCCAAAAAGATTGAATGCTGTGATAAAATCTAAAGGTGCTTCAAACAAGTATTAGTTTAGGGGTGTGCACACTTATGCGACCAGGTTATTGTAAATCCCCCCCCCCCCCCCCCTTAAAATTATTCTTATCGTTTTACACTGTAATTAATAGGATAAAATTTCACAGTAAAGGTAGAAAAGGTTCTGACATGATTTATCTTGGTTTCATTTTTTTTACATCACAAAAAACCTGCCATTTTAACAGGGGTGTGTAGACTTTTGTGTCCACTGTGTATCGTGATCGCGAGAAAACAAGAAAGAAAAAAATAATAATGCATGGCCTCTTAGGGCCTCCATATGATTGACCTGTTGAGTTAGCTTGTATATTTATTATTATTATTATTATTATTATTATTATTATTATTGGTAGTAGTAGTAGTAATTTGTTATAACATTATACAGTCTTCTGTCATGAATAACATCACGTCTGTGCAACTACCCGAAAATATACCCGTTATTTGTTAAAATACACTTATTTTTAACATTTGTATGTTACTTAGGCAATGCCTCCGAGGTTATTTCACAACACGACCGCACATTATACCTACAGTAACCGAGCTGGCAATAATAAGGTCCGGTAACATTAAGTAACAGACCAGGATGAGTTTTGTTGTTTATGAATATTAAAGAGGTGGACATTACTTACCTGAAAGCAGCTCACAAGACAAACATCTTTACCGGTGATGATGCTAACTTTATTGTAAGGAAAGCAGCAGGCTGGATATCAGCTTTACCTCAGCAGGTTCTGTCTGTTAAAAGCTGGACTATCTAAACCAACTCGTTGGGCTGTTACCCAAAAACACCCCAATAACGAAACAAATACCCCAATTAAACTACCCAATATGTGATAACCAGTGGTTGGGTTAAAAGAACAGTGTTTTTTGTCGTGATCTTAATTAATTTCTTAATAAATTGGTAGTCATGGCAGTAAAGAGTGTGTACTGAATGAGTCATGGTGAAGAGAATTAGTGTGGAGTGTGCATTGTGTATACAGGAAGAAGTGAAGGAGGAGGAGTCGGTGGACGTGGACAGCGAGGAGGATGGCAAGATGGAGGAAGAAGCCGAGCCTCCGACACAGCTCGAGCCCCAGAGCGCCAAACCTGAAGGAGAAGCAGACGCCAAAGTTCACGCACACGCTCCACTTTCAGCCGGTGAGGAGGTGAAGGCGTGTGGTGTTACTCACACACCAGCCATCATGGAGGAGGAACTCCGGCCTTCACCGCAGTCATCGCCATCCAAACTGAGCTCGGTACATCAGGAAGCTGAACAGTGTGGCACTGAAGGTATACGTGTGTGTGTGTGTGTGTGTGTGTGTGTGTGTGTGTGTGTGTGTGTGTGTGTGTGTGTGTGTGTGTGTGTAAGGGAATCGTTTGTCACGTGTCCATTTGTCTTTTTCTCTTTAGTTGAAATGGTGATGCAGGGAGAGTCGATTCTCACAGAAAGATTAACACAAGATCAAAGAGAAGCCATAACTGACCAAGTGCACACACTCACACAGGTAACCAAACACACACACACACACACACACACAAACAGCTACCCCTGAACAAACACTCACACAGGTAACCACACACACACACACGCACACACAAACAGCTACCCCTTCACAGTACTCACACAAGTAACTACACACTCTACATTACAACTTTGTGGTCCTGCACACATTCACTCGCTCCCCTCTTTCAGGATGAAGCGGTTGTCGTCTCAGACGGTGTCACGATTCCACCCTCTATTCCCATTAAAAGTTGTAAGTATAAATTTGTCATTTTGAGCATACGCTTGAACACATGTCTGTGTGCCAAACCCAAGCATGAGTTAACAAGTCTCGTTATCTAGCAAGCGTTTGTTTATATTGTGGTGTGCGTGTGTGTGTGTACAGATTCAGTGTATAAGGCTGAAGTGGGCGTGTCCTCCTGTCTGCTGACTCCATCTGCCTCTCCAGGAGCAGCCGAGGAACGAGGGATGAACGGAGGAGTGTGAGTACACCGCATGACAGTAATGGATGATGAACACGTCACAATTTCATGCCTTGATTTTGGATCTAATGGCTTCATTAAATTCTGCACCGAATTAACTGTACTGAAAATATACAAAATAACAGGATGTGCTGAATCAAGTGCTATTTTGTTAAGCTGCTGATTAATGAGTGTGGAGGCCATTTTGTTAAAGGAAACCAAATTTTGTGCAGTGATTAATGTGATAATTACTCCCGAGGCTATTCATGCAGCAATACGGCAATATACAAGAGACTTTATTTTATTTTAGACTCTTGGTTTATTTCAGCGCTTGCCCTCTTCTCAGAAAACCTCATCTCGGATAGCTCTACTCCAAAAATTTCAGAACCCTCTGAGGCACGAACTGTTTTAAAGGTTTTAATAATCTGTATAGCACTACCAGAAAATCATCTGGACTAATCAGACTCAAGTCGCCTACGCTACTAATAGAGAGCTTGATCAGGGTCAAGGATTTTACATGGGATTTACTGTGTGTTCAAGTCCTCCTGGGAAGTCATAATTACGGGGTCAGGTGCGTTGAAGCCACTTTGGTCGGAGCAAGATGGCGGTGTACCTTATTTATGAACTACAAAAAAAATACAGCAAGGGTTTTTCACTCTACTTCTAGAAAATGAAGAACAGACAGTGTGCATCAGGTGTGTTTTGCGTATGTTTTTAATCAATTTATGAAGCCACTGTAAACTTTATTTTTACATATTATATCGTAATTGTACAACGCTATCGTATTTTGTGCATAAAATATGCGTATACCGAACACATAATAATTTGAATCAGCTTCTGAGACGAGTAAACATTCAATTTCAACAAATTTACTGTCAACTACAGACGTCGCATCCATTGATTCCACCATGATTCCAAATCCAGAGTTTCCCACTCGTAAATACGACTTTGTGGTGGCGTTCATGCGCCGTTCAACTCGTAAACACGAACATTAATGACTTCCTAATAATCACTGACAGACCCACTGATTAATGGTTTCTGGTGTGTATTAGATTTGTAAAGTCGGAGTCCAGCATCACAAATCTGGTCGACTGGACGGTGGCAGACGTCGCAAGTTATTTCACAGCGGCGGGATTTCCAGAGCAGGCTCTCGCCTTCAGGATGCAGGTATGCGCTTTACACTTCATTACCCATGAGCACCTGGCACCAAAGTGTACGGTGCGATTCTGCTTGTAGATTTTATATTATTGTAAAATATAGAGTAAATTCCCACCTGCATGTACATACAGTGTATTAAAAAAAAAAAAAAAAAAACGCACAAGACGGAGGTGAAGAGCATCCTGCTGCACTGTTAACTGAAAAATATCAACGTAGCAAATTTATTGTCATCGATATTATAGCTTATGATGAGTGCGGATCTGAGGTGGAGATGTTATCTTGCTTTTATTCTGTTGCATTTAATTTAAACTTTTATTAAAATTTCCATATTGCACAATAGCCTATAATTATCTAATTCCTTTCTGTATAATTATAGTGATATATTCATAAAGACAGACTGTAAACAGTGGCCAGGCCTAATTGTTTATATATGATCGTTGTCATGGTTACATTCTAGCATGGTTATATAGATTATATCCTGGATGGAATAAGAAAATGATGCCAACCAATAAGAAATAAGTATGCTCGCCATGGCTCATCATGGTATAGCTTGCATACAATGATTTTTCAAACCTCTAACGAATGGATTCTTATCAGTTGTGTGGTATACATTTCATGCGGTCCAAAACAGGAAGTGGTAGTTATTGAGTACTGGTCCATGAGCATTTGTTTGTAATGAGGGTGAGGTGAGAGGGAAAGCCCAGGAGAGCGCACTGAGGTCGGCCGCAACGGCCGCACGGCTCCCATGGTCCAGCTATCCAAAAATCTGATGATTGATTAAACAAGGTCTTTGAACTGGAGACTTTGAAACATATTGACCCGAAGTGTCATTTTAGCCGGTTAAGGTGCCCGAATTCCATGGGCTCTTTCTCGCACACCACAGATTGCAGCAGCATAGGCTGATGCTTTGAAAGCTACTGAAGCACTCTTTGTAATGGTTATAATTTGGCATGCGGTGGTCATTGCAATCCAGCACTATCAGGCTCTTCACAAGTGCAGACGATTCCTGTTTTGGTAATGGCAGCAGGCTCGCCACAAAAGAAAGTGATCACGTGACCAGAGCACTCTTTCTATCTAAATGTATGATGTACTGTTTAATAAAAAATAAAATTCTGTGTGTTTGGTAGGTTATGGAGTAAAGATTTTTTTAAAAACGGCATGTGTAGGTAGCAGCTCAGGTCTAATTGGCTCTTACTGTTGTTGTGTAACAGGAAATCGATGGGAAATCACTCCTCCTGATGCAGCGCAACGACGTCCTCACCGGCCTGTCAATCAGACTAGGCCCCGCCCTCAAGATCTACGAGCGCCATGTGAAGGTTTTGCAGAGGACCCACTTCCAGGACGACGAAGCTTTCTGCTGAGGCACAGACTCTCGGTTCCATAGCGCGCACACGCTCAGATTTCTCGCTCGCACACAATGGAGCTTTCTACAGAGACACAAGCAGCCTCACATACACACTCCAGTACACTCCATACTGGACTTTGCCTTCCCTGTTAACAGTGGAACATTTCAGATATTTGTCTTAACGATACTAGCGCACACCCATACACGTTATTATCTCTTTCCATTCCTATGAGGACGACGAACATCCAGTGAGGCATGAAAACGCCCCCGAGACATCACTGCACACTACAGAGTGACAAAAACAAGCGTTTCATTAAAGATGGACTGATCCTGTGTGTGCAGCTGAGATGGATGTGATTCCTCGGCTCTTGTTGAACTTTGACCTGGGATCAAAATTCAACAGTCGATGTCGCAGATGCGTGCGCTGTCCATTAGGGGGCAGCAGATGTCTGGAAAAACACGGCAAAACATGAAAGTGTCTGCTTGGTTGATGATGGCACATTTGAGGACTTTCTCATGGGCTGAAATCAGACTTCTCGTGTTCAGGATTTCATGCCAACGCTGGACGTGTTTAGTCGGCTGAACAACGTTTTCTTTTTTCTTTTGAGCAAGAGTTCGCAGAGATCTTCTAGAGTGAATTGCCGAGTCACAGTTTTTGACCTACATAGCTGCGGCACTGCATCCCAGTCTTCCCTATGCTTTTGGATACGTGCCGTGTTCTAGAAAAGTACGACGTTCCATAGAAAGTTCTAGAATCTGTGCCAGAAAATGAAAATTATTATTGGAATACATCAGATTCTAGAACGGGTTCTAGAATTCTCCCATTCAAGTCCACTAGAAAGTTCTGGATTCTGTATCAGAAAATGAAATGAATTATAGAATCTGTCAGATTCTAGAACAGGTTGTATAGCCTCCCAAGGTTCCCTAGAACGTCCTAGATTCTGGATTCTGTATAAGAAGGATTTGACGACAGCTAGATTTTTTTTTTTCTTGCTGAGCTCATATGAAGTGTACACTATATGGCCAAAATGTTTATGTCTACCCCTGACCATCACACCCTTATGCGCTTGTTGAACATCCCATTCAAGATTTATTCCCCCTTTGCTGTTATAATAAGCTCCACTCTTCTGGGAAGGCTTTCCACTAGATTTTGTGGCGTGGCTGTGGGGGATTTGTGTTCATTCAGCTACAAGAGCATTAGTGAGTTGTGGTGTCGGGTGAGGAGGTCTGGGGTGTAGTTAGTGTTTCAGTTCATCCCAAAGGTGTTCAGTGGGGTTGATGTCAGGGCTCTGTGCAGGACGCTCGAGTTCTTCCAGTCCAACCTTAACACACCAAGTCTTCACGGAGCTCGCTTTGTGCACATTGTCATGCTGGAACAGGTTTGGGCCCCTTAGTTCCACAGAAGGGAAACTGTAATGCTACAGCGTACAAATACATCCTATACAATTGTGTTCTTGCAACAGTTTGAGGGAAAAACCACATATGGGTGTGATAGTCAGGGGTTCAAATACTTTTGGCCATATAGTGTAGCTCACAAAATGGAACTCCCTTTAAAAATGCTAAGCAGTGCTATAATGCTTAGTGCGCTATAAATTTCCATTCTGATCCGGAGTCCACCTGCGTTAGAAATCATCGCTGAAGACTGTTGTGCTTTGTACATATGTAAATGTGACGTGAATTCCACCTGTTCAAATCATGAATTAATGATAGGCTCGTCACCAGCAATTCCATCCCTCACAAAAGCTCTCACCACGGATGGTGTTGAGGAAACTTTTTTCTAGTCAGAGTGCCGATCTGTGGTGTTTTCTGTGACCAAGGTCACTCGAACAAACTGAGGAATCGAGAACCAACAACTTAATTTGTGGGTTAACAAGCTGACTTCAGACTTATCCTTGGATTAATGTGGAACTTGCATCCTTTTCCATTCAAGTGAACTGGCTTTTTGGCCAGTCGGTTTTATTTCATGTTCAATCTAGACATGTGCTGACGAATTCCGGTCGACAAACGTTCTCCGCTCGTTTTTATGAGCTACAAGTAATCGCAACGTTTGTTATGGCTAAGAAATAACTGCAATTTTACTGTGGTCATTTATTTTGAGTCTACACCAGGTGTGGGCCTGCATATATGGTGATGTTTGGTGTGTGGTGATGCGCACTTGATTCACCTTTAGTGGTTTCTGGAGTGAACAGTGTTGGAGGTGGACGCACTGTTCAGTTTCACTGACGCACTGATAATCCGTGGGTTTTGGGAGCGTTTTTAGAAAACCTGTGGGTCATATTTTATTTGACATTCCATTCAAGACTCTTTGCTGATAAAAATGGCTGTTGTTACATTTTATTGATGGGGCATTTCATAAGCATCTTTCTTCTATATCCAAAACTATAGTATGTGTGAATAAGTAAATACTATTAATAACAATAATACTCTTGTTAATATTGTAGTTGACGGTTTACCATCAAGCGACTTGTAAAAGTCGTTGTAATTTTGATGTAGATATCCGATCATGATGTTACAGTGTTATTAGTTGTAAATGAGTGTATTGCAAGTCGCCTATGAAGTGCTCTATAAATAAAGTGTCGATGAAGAAATGCAATAACATCCTCAATCATTCAAACAAATTCTCAGATTAAGGGTGGGCAATATGGGAAACATGATAATATCACGACAATTGGAGGCTTTCTCACGTATCTTGAATATATATTTCCTACTTCTGAGGTTTTCTAAAGGGGGAAAAAAAGTTCAAGTGAAGGGAAGAATGTACCAAGCACGAAAAATTCCATGGGAAAATATACAAGTTTGATTTTTCCTGTCAATGTTTACAAAAAGAAACTAGGACTGACTCGCCGTAACGCTTGGCATAAAATACAGACTTTAATTACGCACTTATTACAAAATAAACAGCTGGGCTAATAAAACATAGATAATGGTTTTAATGACATATCAGCTAGTCTACGATAGCTATTAGGAAGATAACGTTAAAGCGGAAATAATTGCTTAGCTGGTTAATGTTAGTGCCATGCTACATTTAGGTAGCTTGCTAGTTTAAATAATGTTGCTTAATCATTGCGTTGTGTAATTAAGACCAGTATTTCATGCTAAGCACTGACCGATTGCATGACAAGATCAGGACGTGCTAATTTATCGCAATAACAATACCATGTTGTCATATTGTCCACCTCAAACACGGATACAATCTGACATGAGGGTTCAAAGGGAAAATGTCGACCATCTTTGTTTTCTGATTATTATTTTTTTTAAAGAGGCCCTGACCGCTGTGTGTAACTGTTTTTTACAGTAACTGTTATTTATTACTTCATTTTTTTAAAATTTTATTTTATAAAGCTTCCTTTCGTGTGGTCTTGTCGTGTTGAATATATCATGACGCTTATATGTCTTTAACATGCCCTGTGTTATCGTGATTATATAAAGTCCACTGTTTCATTATTCGACGCAGAGTCATATACAACCGTCATTCTTTGTTACCAGGAATTCTACACAGTGTGTTTTTATAGACTGAAAGCAGTAGGAAAGATGATGTGATGCATTAAGGGGCGCCCATATTAAGAGACCAAAGTAACACTGTGTGTTAGGAGTGTACATGTGATACTGTCTGAATTAACTGTATATGCCATCTTAAGTAAATTAAGTGGTGTGTGAGGTGGATATTCAAGTAGATTTCAGTCTCATACACATCAGAAACTGGACTTTAATAAGCATAATGTAAGGAAAACATTCAAAATAATAATTTACTAAACAGTTCTTGACGTTTTAAGACTTGACTGTGCGTTAATGTGGCAAATTACTGATCAATTTGGCCCTTCTAAACTACAGCTGCCCAGAGATACCATGCATTTTTTTCTGTCTTGACATCTCGTGATCATGAGAAAACAACTTGGATAATGTAGATGTGTAATGTTTAGATGTGTAAGGCTGAAGAGTTAAGATGCGGTCGGCCACTTTAGCTAGCATTGTTTTTTAGGTGGCTTATTCCACAGCTAGGTGACTGCCGAGAGAACTTTACGAAATGCGGGTTGTTCAACAGCTGTTTAATTGTTGTCGCATCTTTGGATGTGCTCTGTAAGATCAGTGATGCACTTAATGACTCAATAATGACTTAAAAACATTAAGTGACCATCTTGAGATAATGAGACAATAATAATTGTTATTATGTAATAATACCAGTAGTATCGATTATTAATTATTATGTAATAATATTATCAACAACAACAATAATAAAAACGAAAGGTCTCTCGGAATTTCTGTGAGATAAATACAGAAATGTCCGTCATTTTTTGTATGTATTGTCACATACACCATAGCTAAACCCTTTCGTGTGAACGCAGCTCTTGACTGTTAATCTGTTGTTGTTGTTTTTTTTTTTTGCACTATAAACGCTCTTCAGTGCTGTGTGTTTGTGGTAGGGTGTGTAAGACGTTCTCATTAACTTGTCCCAGGAACAAGACAGTGATGAATGTGCACATTAGTTTGATCACATGTCCGACGTAGGTCCCACATTTCTATGCATCGAGGCTTCATGTCACTGAGGCCTTTTACATGTTCTCATGCTGCTCTGTACCGTGTTTGGGTTTGTTGTGTCTGTAGGTTTATACCTCATCTGTGCGATGTTTCATGGCTTATTAATCGTCGGTTGTTACTTTTGTTAAGAAGGAAAATTGATTTTAATTAAAAGGAAAAAATATACCTGTGTGTTGGATTTTTTTTTTTTTTGTAAAACCGTTACTGTGGTATGAGATATTCCAACCTTCATCAAAAAGAGGCCCTGATTAGCTCTGTTAGCTAGCTAGCAGTAATCACCGACGGTAACTTTAGCTAGCAATAATCTTCTGTGGTAACTTTAAACAAATGTACATAATCTTTGGAGGTGACTTTGTGGTAATTTTAGTTAGCTAGCAGTAACATTCTGTGGTACCTTTATCTATAAGAGTGACCTCCTGTGGTAACTTTAGCTTTAATAATAACCTCCTGTGGTAACTTTAGCTTTAATAATAACCTCCTGTGGTAACTTTAGCTATAGTCATAACCTCCTGTGGTAACTTTCTCTTAAAAATTGCCATGTCCTTTGAAGCTGAGAGATGATTGCAGGTACGAGTACATCCCTGACTCTAACAGATGTTTTCTTGTTCTTGTGTTTGTGAATCTGTTGTTGGATTGGTTTCATTCCAGTGAGGTGAAACCATTAACCATTAATGTCCAACACTGTTGTAATCGATACACTCATACCAGCACCACACAAACACACACAAACACACACTACTATTTCAGTGCCACGATCAGTATTCTCTCAGTGGTGGTCCTGTGACAATCCTTTTTGATCAATTGATGTGATTAAGGGTGCCAATACTTTGTTCAGGTCAACAGATCAGGACTATACACCTAAAAAAAAAATTTTTTTAAGTGTCCTGTATGACAGGTGATCATGATACAAAGGCTAAATGGAGGTTGTGGGTGAAACACTCAGTGCGGAACTAATGTTTACACCGCTCGTGCACTCCGGAATGTGTTACACGTCGTGCGAGCCGACCTGCCTGCTTCCTGCGCAAACCGGAAATAATCAGAGGAGCGGTCCTGGAGGTGACCGAGTGATACTCTGTTTTCTTTATAAAGGAGAGGACTTTATAGTTTGAAGTTTGATTAGGCGTATGGTCCTGGTTTAGCGGGTGAAATGGGGTCTCATCTGGTGCGGAGCTACATCACGGAGCGGGACACGGCGCCGGACCCGAAAGGCCCGTTTCAACACGACCCTCAGTTCGGCTTCACCGAGGAGAGGAAGGAGAGAGGTGTGTTTTAGATAAACAACAACAAAATAATTGCGTCATTATAGAAATATAACAGTCACAGCAAATCAGATCATTTGTACAGTGTGTGTGAGTCGGTGTAAGAGAAAGAAGGCTGTTGTTACACAAACGTATCCCAAATGTCACCCTGTTCCATGTATTAATCCACTACATGTAGTATTGAATAAGGTCTCATACAGCCTACCTAGTGCACTGTGTAGCCTACAAGGTGCCGTTTGGGACACAGCTTATGTTGGACACGCTATGACCAAAAGTATGTGCACCCCTGACCATCACACCAGTATGTGGTTCTTCCCCCAAACTGTTGCCACAAGTCAGGTTAAGTGGGTTTTTATTGTCATTCCTCTTGTGGAGATTTTACCGACAACTTAAGTTGGGCGGTACCTGCCGATAACCGATTAATCAACCGATTTTTAAAGTTTTTAACATTGATGCTGAACGAAAACATAACACTCAGAGTAAAATATTGCTGGACTTTATTCCAAAAATAAACAGTACTGGCTGTGCCATGAAAATGCACTGTGCTTATTTAAACGAAATAAAGGTATAAGTATTAATATATATTAACTATTAATAAATATTAAAGTAAATAAAAGATATACATCCAAACTGAACCAAAAAGTAACACTCCAAATAACAAATAAAATAGAGAGACATCCCAAACGAATAATAATTTAAAAAAAACACTTCAAATAGCACAAGAAAATTTGTCAGAGATAGTTTTTATTTCGCCTCTAGAGGCCGCTCTCGTACTGTATAACGACGGCGGACCCTTCTCAGCCGCTCCCGCAACACCGGGAAAAACTATCCGTGTGGATTTTTGATGATAACCGAAAGTTCCAGCGATCAAAACCGATCAATCGGTCGACCTCTAGTAGCTTGTATATGCTGGGAGGAAATGTTGTTTCTTCAGGACTGTGGTGCGACACAGAACAGTACGCGAGACTACATAAAGCGTACAGGACAATAGATACACCGTATCATGCAGACACAGGTCAAGAGCTTCGGTTAATGTTCACACCAAGCATCAGAGTGAGGAAAATGTGTGATCTCTGTGACTTTAACCGTGACGTGGATTTTGGGTGCCAGATAGGCTGGTTTGAGCATTTCAGAAACTGCTGATCTCTTGAGATTATTTTTACACGCAAGAATTTCTAGAGGTTACACAGAATGTTGTGAAGAGCAAAAAAAAAAACATCCTGTGAGCAGAGGGTCTGCAGGCTGAAACTCCTTGTTGATGAGAGAGATCAGAGGAGAATGATCAGACTGGTCTGAGCTGACAGGAAGTCTATAGTAATCACTCTTTACAGCTGTGGTAAACAGAAAAGCATCTCAGAACACACAACACATCAAATCTTGAGGTGGATGAGCTACAACAGCAGAAGACCACATCGGGTTCCACTCCTGTCAGCCGAGAACAGGAATCTGAGGCTACAGTGGAGACACACACACACACACACACACACACACACACACACACACACACACATCTAAACTGGACAGCTGATCAGTGGGAAAAACGTCACTTGTTCTCTTCCGATCAAGCGTATATGTGAAGTGTGTACTTCTTAAAAGGACACATCACTTTTAAGAAGTTTGATTGACTACTATTTTTATTTTTTTTGTCACACTAAATATTGACTTTGCTTCATTTACTACTGTTTACTGCTTTTTATGTTTTCTTATGTAGAAACATTTCATTTCATTATTTCGAAGGCATCTTTGCTCTACAGCATTTCTTTGCATGTGCCTAAAACTTTTGCACGGTACTCTACACCGATCAGCCATAACATTAAAACCACTGACAGGTGAAGTGATTAACATTGATTATCTCGTTACAGTGGCACCTGTCAAGGGGTGTGATATATTAGGCAGCAAGCGAACATTCAGTTCTCGAAGTTGATGTGTTGGAGGCAGTGTGATGCCCTGGACAGTGTTCTACTGGGAAACCCACCAACCTAAACATTGTTTGCAGACCAGGTACGCCCCTCCGTGGCAGCGGTGTTCCCTAATGGCAGCGGTCTCTTTCAGCAGGATAATGTGTCCTGCTACACTGCAAAAATCGTTCAGGAACGGTTTGAGGAACGTGACAGAGTTCAAGGTGTTGACCCGGCCTCCAGATTCCCCAGAGCTCAATCCGATCGATCGTCTGTGGGATGTTCTGGACAAACAAGTCCGATCCGTGGAGGCCCCACCTCGCAACTTCCAGGACTTAAAGGATCTGCTGCTAACGTCTTGGTGCCAGATACCACAGCACACCTTCAGAGGTCTTGTGGAGTCCGTGCCTCGACGGCTCAGAGCTGTTTTGGTGGCAGAAAGGGGACCTACACAATATTAGACAGGTGGTTTTAATGTTTTGGTTGATCGGTGTACGTATGTGTGTTTAGTATGTTGGAGCAGAGAAACAATGCTGACCATCACACACACACACACACACACACACACAGGAAATAAATTGGTGCGGCTGTTGTATATAATCCCAGATGTGTGTTGTGTTTTTTAGAGCCTGTAGCCACACAGGAGCACATGAACATGGCCATGTTGCCGCTGGAGCAGCGTGATTACTGCGCTCACTACCTGATCAAGCTGATGAAGTGTAAGAGAGACAACTTCCCCAACTTCCTGGCCTGCAAGCACGAGAGACACGACTGGGATTACTGCGAACACCAGGAGTAAGCTCTTCACGTTACACTCTTTACTTCTGTGCAGCGTTCAGTGGCTGTTGCTTAGAAATCCTTTTATACCACAGCGCTGCCGGATTCTCAGATCTGATTGGTCGGAAGGTGTTGATTAGTTTCCTGTAACAGATTTCTCATGTGTGAAAGTTTACACTTTGTGGTTTCTTGGTAACGTGTTTTATTAACTTAAAAAAGGGGGGGGGGGGGGGGGGGAAGAGAGGCTCGTGAAGAAATGACTTCAAGGAAAATAATAAAATTTTGAGTGATAACAGTAGTTTGATTATTTTACTATAAGAGCATGACATGGGGGTGATTTATTCCTTACATAAAACCTCTCAGCAGGTGGGTGAAATGGCCAAAGCACTAAGTCATGACTGATTAGTTTTAACGTTTATCTAATGGCAACTTCATGGGGTTCTTCACTGATAAATGTAACACTGGTATTTAGATCGAGATCGAGACGGTGTGGTAGAAAAGTCTCATCACAATCTCTTTCAAGATGGCGACATACTTAGCATAGCAAAAAAAAAAAAAAAAGACTCGTGTTTTCCTCAGAGACCTCTCCCTGTACGCGATTGGCCGAGATATCACATGGTGGCTTGCCTCGTTGCTCGGAGCAGTAGATTTCTGGGTAGATTTGCAGGAAAACTCCTTCTTCATACCTCCTTTGACATCTCCTCCCTTTCCTTACTGCAGGCGTGCCTCTTCTGATGTTTTATATTTGTTTTGTTGGACGAAAGAAGCCCAAATATGAGCTGAATATTCAATCATCTTCAATCCCTTTTCCAACCCAAAACGCTGATCTAAACGTCTAACCTCCACATGGTCGTCTGCTCTTCTTGCTGTACTAACGTCAGGGCTTTAACCTGACCGTATTCTTAGACCCTTAGACTTATGTGTACTAGCATGATAGAGGCTACAGAGCATTTCTGTTAAATCTGCCAAGTTCTATAAATATATTGGTGAAAATTCCAGTTATAGTCCAGTGTGTGTATATATAATAGTCTATATATAGTATATAGATCTTTATCTCTGCTTATGCATTTTCTTCGATTTTCTTTTCCTCTCCGTCCGCAGTTACGTGATGCGGATGAAGGAGTACGAGCGAGAGAGACGGCTGAACCTGAGGAAGAAGAGGATCGAAGCGGAGGCGGCGTAGTCGTCCATCTCTCCATCTCTCCATCTCACCCGTCTGTCCCACTGTCCTCTTGTTCATGGTGTCTCCTTCTGTAAATACCAAACTGCTCTCAACAATAAAGAGCACCTTTATCCTGCTTGTGATGCACGTGTCCAGTTCAGTGTTTATTATATCGAAACACGTAGAACGTTTCCTTCTTTCCCTCCGAACGTCAACCAGCCGAAGCCATTGTTAAGCGTCCGAAGTTTGCTCCTTTAGCTTTACGCCGGAGTTATATAGCTAATGTGTAGGTGAGAGTAAAGGACGCTTTTAGCCTCCCGTTTATCAACATGGAGACGTCTACGTCACACACTCGCTTCAAAAGACGGCGCTCGTTCCATTAAACGGTACGTACAGGATTTCGCAGAGTTGTTTTTGTTTTTTAACTTGCGGAGTTTTTGCTTCTTCTTTTTTGCGGAAAGCTACTTGAATCGGCGAAATCGCAATCGCACGAAATAGTTTCACACGCTCTTTCGCAGTGATGTTTGTTGGTAAATGAGACCTTTTTAGCCGTACTCATGTTCGGTGCACACGAGTCGAAGATGGCTTTGGCCCAAATCCGCAGAAGATCTGCGGTAATTTTGAAAAATCGCAGGCTCCTCGAAACATTGCAAAAAAAGAGTTCCCTTGATTTTGGGTTCATTTCTGCGTTCGCGAAACCACCACGAAGACATTGAATAAATAGGAGAATAAATCTTTAACAAAATATACAAATCAAACTTGAACTATTTTATCATCTGATTCGTGTCTAACTTTAGGCCACACCCCCTCTATGAATCTGATGCTGGTGCAGACCGACTCCAAACTGAGAAAGTGCGGAGAAAGACTATGATTCGGCGTACAGCGTCGTGGCTCCAGTATCAAGCTAAAGTTCAAAGTAGGCATTCTGGATTTTTTTTTACAGAAACATTGTTTCTGTATTAACTAATCCCTCCGGCTTAAACATTACACAAACACCAACGTAGAATTAAGTAACTTGTATTTCTAATGTAAACATTAGTAACGGTAAACAATCAACATGAATTCATCAAAATTTGTGCCGTGTCATAAAATGTTTCACATTTTACTCATCTTTATTCGACTATTACACCGTGTCTTTAAATACTGCATTACTCGTTTGATCTGGAAAGAAAACCCCGCATGTTTTAGTTTACAGTGTTAAACACAACAGTGGATTAGGAACCTTTACGGTCATGTGAGTGATCCAGAAGCTGCAGAATGGTCGAGTCCAGAATCATACCATCAGCCCTTTGCCTAGTCCCTCACACACACACACACACACACACACACACACACACACAGGACAGGTTTAATCATTTATAATCAGGCCAAACAGATCAAGCTAATAAAATCGTCAGCGCTGTTAAAACAGCTTCAGGCGAAGGGTTTAGGGATCGTGGATTTGGAGAGATGGTGTGCTGAGAACCAGGAAGGGCATACGGTCTTTTGAAGTTGATTGATAGGGGGTGTGGTTTGTCAGCAGGCCGGTTCTACAGGATGAACGGCAGGATGGGGGAACGCAGAGGTGGGTAGTCGCGGAACTCCTTCAGGTAGCTGCGGTGTTTCCCTTTAGCCCACACGGTCATCTGGATGAAGCCCACCAGTGTGAAGAAGGCCACCGGCAGGCACTGAGTCATCAGGGTGAAGCCCAGCCACGAGCCCAACTGCACACACACACACACACACACACGTCAGGACGATCATATCTTTTTTTTTTTTTGTTTGTTTTTTTTTTTTTAACTACATTATTCAATAAAATGTATTTTATGTAACATGAGCTCTACAAAGCAGAAAAAGAGAGGCTGGTGAGGGAACGTCTGTTTACAGCTGCTATAACACAAGATGGAACAGAAACTAACTTGTTTCAAGGACATTAAATGTAACCGTAAATGGATAAAAAGCATGTCATTCATTAATAATTTTTTTTTTTTTTTTTTTAAACTTAATGGTTAGCAGATTGCTGTGGTATAAGAGGAATAAAACACTTCGGGTTGTGCTTTTATAGGAAAGTAAATCGACTTCAGGGTTGCAACTAACTCCACTTCATCACACCACCCTGTTGATTATTTTCCTGTAACAGCACCACACCAAGTCTTTTATACCTCACTTATTAGGCTGCGTGTTAATGTAGCTAATGCCTTTTAGAGCTGATGATGTAAAGCAGTTCAGTTGTACTAGGATCAAATTTCTTTGTGTTTTTTTTTTTTGTATGATGATCTCAGTTTTAGAAACCGAACACTGATCTGCGTTCCCGCTCCGAAATGCTTGGTGATTTATGGTGGTCATTTCATCCATATGAACATTTACTCCATGTGTGCTGTATTTAGCACGAGACAAAATTAGCATGTGTGAGAGAGAGAGAGAGAGAGAGAGAGAGAGAGAGAGAGAGAGAGAGAAACTGCACTGACCTCGTATGTGTAGTTAGGGCAGGACACGAGCAGAAAGATCCAGGTGAAGGGGTTCTTAGTCGGATACGGGATCTTCCTAGTTTTAGATCCTGAGAAATGAGAGGGTTTGTTTATAACAAAATGCCTGAAGTCAAGAGAACACAAAAGTTATCTTATGTCTTGGATCTCACATGAAGGAATGAAGCCTCACCTGGTGGTCGTAGATTTCTCAGTGCGATATGGATTGAGAAGTTTCCAATCTGGCAGAACTGCAGAAACAGAAAAGTCATATTTTCTTTCTTCTTCTTCTTCTTTTTTTTTTTTTTTTTTTTTTAAAATGTGTGTAATATAAAGGTGGTATCCACATTTCCATTTAGAAACAGGCTTAGTTTGAAATGGGTGTACCGTACACGTCGTCCAGTTGCGCCTGAGAGATGGATATGTTCTTAAATTTTCTGTCAGATTAGCTCGTGTTTAACTAGCTGGCTAACGTTAGAGGCGAAGATTATGAACATTAACGGATACGAGTATAATGTTATTCTTGTCAGGCTAGCTCATGTTACTCAGGTAACTGGGTGATTATTAGCTTTGAAAATTTATGACCATTTATGAACACACATAAACAGTGTTATTTAGCCGGACCCGTCAGGTTACCTCAGCCTAAAGTACGGACTTAAAAAATTCCTGTTAGGTTGGTTTATGTTAGCTATCTATAAAAAAAAAAAAGCAAGACTTCAGAAATCCTGTCACTTACCAGGAAAATAATGAGGGCCACTTTCACCTGCTGCTCTCCGTAGGCTGAAACACGAACACAGTATCAGAGCATCAGAACGAGAGACAACACAAACTAAAACTGGGCCTGGAATTTTTGAACTTTTGAAATTTCCAGTGGGCGACCCAACTACAACCCACCAACATACTGTTTGAACCTGAAAAAAAAAAATTTACACTTGGAAACCTAACTATTAGGATTTTGGTTTGGAAACAATTTGTGTCCAGTATGTAAAGTGTGGTGAAGGTTATCGGTGTGTACTCACTAGGTGGTGTGTATAGCGGGTGGTTGATGTAGTAAGCCATCCACGCCGCGAATCCCCAGTAGTATGTACAGTTCTGGGGGGGAAAAAAAAAATTGTCTTTAAACTACCTAGCATAAAATACTGCTTTTAGCTAATGACAGGTAGAGAAAAGTTTGCCTACTGCTAGCTGACTTGGTACTAACCATGGTAGCATTCAACAAGTGAAACTAACTTATAGTGCTAATTAAGCTAACTATCTAGCTGGGTAACAGTAGAACAGTACTGTGTGTAGGTAACTGACTAGCTTTAGTAATGTTATTAAACATGTGAGCCAATAAAAAGCAAAAAGGACAAGTTTTTTCTGAAGAATAGCAAAACAAACTAAACTAGCACAATGCTAATATTAGCATGTTTCCTCTACTCATATTCTGCTTATTTTTCTCCACACTGGCGAAGAAAAATATCGAGGCTGCTTAACATGGCTTTGAAGACTTGAGCACGTCCTGGATCGTTTATTCCTCTTATACCGCAGTAGTTTCCTAACGATTACAATTTTTAATTTATTAACAAACAGCATGTCATGCTTTTTTTTTTTAAATCCATTCGTAGTGTCAGAAAGACACAGCTGGTATGTACATTGTATGAATGAACGTAAACTCCTTCTTGAAGATCTTCCCATGTCGAAAAACCCGCGACTGTTACAAAGCGCTGACACCGGAGACTCTTTACATGAAAGGTTGAATAAACATCTTCTTACAAAAATACGTACAGAATCCATTATCAACCATTATACATTTTCTTTATTAAACAGCAATTTCGTTGTAGAAAAATTAATCAACACCTCCTGACCAACCAGATTCAAGAATTCAACAGCGCTGTGGTGTAAATAACCATAACGGTAAAGTTAGTCATATAGAAATACATAATGTTTTTTTAATTGACTGTGCATGCTCTGTGTGTGTGTGTGTGTGTGTGTGTGTGTGTGTGTGTGTGTGTGTGTTCACCTTAAAGATATTGCGTAGAGGCATTGTCCCGTGAGAAAAGCGGTGGACGAACAGTGTCTCTAGGAGTCTCTTGACGTAGTGGAAGGAGTGGCACATACACGCCAAGCTACAGCACAGGAGAACTGCATTAACATCAGCCCTTTAGCTTTTACAATTTCATTACAGTAAAGGCTAGTATAGTGCACACACACACACACACACACACACACACACACACACACACACACATATCCAGTGTCTCTGTATCAGTAAAGTCCTAAACTGAGAATAAGGGTTAAAAAGGGTCACTTTTAGTTTAGAAATAAGTTCCTGGTTTGAACACAAGGTGTCACCATGACATAAAAAAATAATAATAATAACGAGCTCCTCATTTTGAAAAATAACAGTTCAGTATCAACCATTTACAAAACAGGGAAAAAAAATAACCTTAACCAACAGTATCATGTCATGTTTCACTTCATTTTACCTCCAGCTACAATGAGTTTATTTTACAGACTTAGAATTGCATAAATGAAATGTAAAGAAGTGGAAAATAGTAAGTGAATGCAGGAGGTTATATATATATATATATATATATATATAGAAATAAAACCCTTTCTCACAATACACTGCCATTCCATTCCATGTTTATTGACTTATCGGACATTTTCAGTCAGTATAAACACACAGAAACTGTTGGGTTTCTGTGTGTAGAGTATTGTGACTCTATGTTTAGCTGCTGGTGAGCAGGGTGAGTAGGCTAGTTTATTAAACCAAAAAAAAAACTTGTGAAAACTGCAAATTCTTAAAGCACTGAGTGTCTACTTTCATATTAGCCATTAACCACTACTGTGGAGTGTGACATCACAAATAAATTCAATGCTGAAAACGGGCACGCCCAAAACGGGCGGAAATTCCATTTTTTGTATAACTAGTGAGGGAACTCTGTAGTCTTTACACAGTAGTGTTCAATCAAGCAGACAGATAAAACAGTTTAAAACCTGCCTATGAAGCTGCTCACTTAAACACAACAGTATCCCTGCTAATTATATCTGTATTTTTATTATTTAAAAAATCTACAGCCTTGGACTGTCCTCAATAAGAAAGGTTTTTGAGCCCCTGGTTTAAGAGAATATATGTAAAGCGTAACTCACTGTACGACCCAGTGCTTGCTTGTGGTGAAGTCGTATTTGGGTTGGTAAATGAACGGCACACGGAAATAAAACATCAGGTAGATGATCAGCGGGCCGGCGTATTCTGTCAAAAACACCTGAGAAATAAAGAAAAACAAACAACATTTTGTGAGGAGATGATATGTTAGAGTAATAATTTGTATTTGCACTGTTGTCCATACAGATATATAGTAATACTTTTCATTATATTAATACAATATTATTATTATTATTTTTTTTAATAAGGAATTAACAAGGGCGGAGCTTATGTTCAGTTTGATCAACCATTCACTTAACATTAGCTAGTACCAGATTGCGTACTTGCCTACTGGTAATAATTACGCAGTATAATATTTAATGTAACATGAGCGACTAACAACTGAACCTCAGATATCAATTGCAGGACAGGTCATTTTAGGTTAACTAACTAGAAACCTGACTAATGTTAGCACAGAGCTATGTTTAGGTAGCTAGCTAAATCAGCCAGCTAAACCGTTTCATTGATTTTTAGCTGAAGAAATTACTTCAGTTAAAAAGGCTGGTACAGTTGAGTGCGAAAGCTGAGCTTGCATCCAGCATGGTTTGGAAAGAAAGAAAATAAAACTGTAGCTGTAGCTGTAGGAAAGTCAAATATGGGTGAATCATTTAACAAGGTAACAATCCAAACCAAAATCAACACAAAACCTGTGCAACCTTTTGGACTTGACTGTAAAGTATGTGTGATGTAACTTAAGCTCCACCTTTACTGACCCATGGGCACTCGGTGAAATAGGGACGTCCAAATAGCGTGTTGTTAAATAGCGCACACACGCACAGTAAGAGCCGGTGTGTCTGTCAGTGGGTTATCGTAGCTGTGTTGAACTGTTTATTAATAAACACCCTGAATATAGCACCACCTAATCCTCACACTGTCTCAGCTATGGAGAATCAAGTGTGTGAATAAACGTGTGTGTGTGTGTGTGTGTGTGTGTGTGTGTGTGTGTGTGTGTGTGTCTCTGTTAGTAAATCTACACTTTGGCTGGTCACAAATGTCAGAATCTTGAACCTTGCGGTGTCGTTTCTGCATTTTGGTAGAATGCAAACACAAACCTCTGAACACTGTGACCCGATGACCTTTCCAGACCAAGATGTAATGAGCAAAGTGAATACAGTTCACTCCGAAAGATATCAGGAGTGATTGGTTTGCAACGGTCACTGGTGAGTAAACATAATCGGTTGTTTGCCGTGTCAATCAAACCGTCTCCTCCTGTAAAAATACGCGGCTCTTGGTGACATTTAGGGTGAAGAAAAGTAGCAGAGTCTCTGGAGAAATTATACACATCTGCCTCATGAGAGTATGTGTGCATGGAAATGTGTAAGGTGAGATTGTGTGTGTGTGTGTGTGTGTATTACCGTGACCCAGCTGATCTGGGCTCCCAGGTCTCTGAAGTAGAAGGTTGCCGTGGTTCCCACAGGCAAGTGCTGCAGCACGTCTTCATCCTTCAGAGATTTTCCCTCTGCGTCAACAATCCCACAATGCATCATCTCACACACACACACACGCACACTTGAGCACAATCTGCACCTCAAAACCTAGCGTGATTGTGTCTGTTGATATGTTCTATAACACGCGGCGGTAATAAATAGTCGACTATTTTCCGCTTTTGTCAGATCAAATAAAATCTCACCACTCACGTGATCAGTAATGCAATCTTCTGAATGACTTGTCGTTTAATCGTCCTACTTTTTCATTTCATTAGAATTGAGTGTAGAATAACATTGTAGTGCTTTAATAAAAAGTACAGAGCCAAATGAGGAACATGAAGCTTAATGACTTCTTTCACTAACAGAATGAGGCATAATCATAAAGAGCCTCTTTACACGCACTAATGAAAGTCTGATTTTTCACAGGAACTGACTGCTGCAAATTAACAGACTATGATTAATGATCCATAAAAAGTAACTGCAATCAGATTTAGGTGTAGTTTCTCAACTGTATCCAACTCTGATTGAAAATATTTGAATTTGAATTGTAGTTTGTTTTCACCCACACTGACATCTCGGTTGCGCAAATCATGAACCGAAACATTAATCAGACACATTTAATAACAAGATAAGCAACGGTTTCATGTCAGTTTCACCTGTACTATGTTTCTGGAATTAAATTAGATTTAATCAATGTTTATAGCAAGAGAAGAAAATATACAGAGATAACAGGAGCTAACTTTTCTCATGGATGTTCCACAACATTAAAATCCCAACTATAAACTGCTAAAATACACAATGGGTTGTTCTTTAATACAGTAAATTACATTAACATTTTTGGTATTTGGCAGACAAAAGTCTCGTGCCATATCACATCACCCTAGCATGGATTATTTTTATGTAACCATAAGGTCATTGGACAAATAAAGAGTAAACATCCGGAAAGAACTGTGGCTAACTGTAATGAAAGTACTCACTGGGGTCGAGACGGATGGACTGTCTGGCGGGATAAAACTGTGGGTCTGTAAGAAACACAAAGTCAACAAACATGGTGATAAAGTCCATCAACCAACCAGTTGATCTGACGCTTCATCAGAATTAGTCTTTCTTCAGATTAACACACTGCTTAGCATAAAATACCGGTTTACATACAGTACTTTAAACATATGACGCATTAGCTAAGTAAACCATCAAATTTACACAAACCTTCCACATCTCAAATATAAGCGATCAGCCAATACATGTTTGGTGTTAAACTTTTGTATCTTTAGATTCACACGGTAGTTATGAGGCTAATACATAATGCACACTGACTGGGCTATCGTCATACCTTAGGAATTCATTTCTGCCTTTTAGTTGCATCAAGACTGATCTTGTCAATCTAGCTACACTTTGAAGTACGGCTAGGGGACCAAAAAGGTAAATAAATAAATAAACACAAAAAGTAGACAAATGGTGCGTTCAAGTCATGTCGGAAAGATCGTATTTACGAGTTGAACGCACATGAACGCCACCACAAAGTCGTATTTACGAGTGGGGGGAGTTCTTTGAGCCCAGAGTTTCCGAGTTGGGGGCGTGTCAGTAAGAAAACATGGTGGAATCAACAGATGCAACGTCTGTAGTTGACGGTACACTTGTTGAAATCGAATGTTTATTCGTCTCAGAAGCTGATTTCAGTTATTATGTGTTTGGTTTATGCAGCAAGTTAATGTCAGGCTTTTTTATTTACAATGAAAGTAATTACAACCAATTGCCGCACAAATAAAACTAATTGCCTGCACAAAATACGATAGTATTTTACAATTATGATATAATATGTAACGATATCGTTTACAGTGGCTTCATGAATTGATTAAAAACATAAAAAAAGCAGAGTTTAAAAACCTTGCTGTATTTTTTTGTAGTTAATTAAGAGAAGGTACACCACCATCTCGCTCCGAGCAAAGTGATTTGAACGCACCTGACCTCGTAATTACGACTTCCCGACTTGTAAATACGAACTTCCCAGGAGGACTTGAACACACAGTGCTTAGCTAAAAGTCTGTTTGTTTACTCACGGCTCTTATGGAACATCGATTTGATCTCTCCAATGGTTGCATTGGGCTCCACCTGTTCATCACGAATACACACAAATAAACACTTCATTTTCTTCACACCCCATCTGTGTGTGCGTGTGTGTGTGTGTATACTGTATGTGTACGTGTGTGACAAATTAGCAGTATATTTAGCCTCTATCCCTGGTGTTCCCAGACAGTGGGTGTTTGGAACAGCTGACATTCCTAGACACAACACACACACACACACACACACACACACACCAGGCGCTGCACATGTCCTAAAAGTGTGACATCCGTGTCATGGCACTGGAGCTGCAATCTACACCATCCCACATGGATCCTGTTCACTCAAGTACACTATAAACACATGCCAGTGTGAGACGCTGTGCAGTACAGCCACACCAAAGTGTTACTACCACAGCTGAAACACTCACACATACACATGTACAGTACAGAGATTAATTCTGGGCATTATTAGTAGACACTAAGCGTGTCAAAAGTCTCCACGCACTACACAACAGTTAGCATGTATGATTTGCTCCTTTTTGTACTTAGAGGTGTGTGTGATACACGACCTTTCACCTGGAGCAATCCCTGACAAAGAGAACCCGATCCCGGAATCCCACTGTGTCACAAAAATAGACTATTACGTTGAGTGCGATGAACTTATTTTTGTTGCTGCATTCATACACTACCATTCAAAAGTTTGGAAATGCTGCTCAAAATTTTGGAATCGTGGTTGAGAAATTTAACATTACTGTTCAGAAGTTTGGAATGAAACTTCTGAAAAGGTTAAAAAAAAGGTTGGAGTGACTGTTCAAAAGACTGGAGTCACTGTTGAGAGGTTCGAAGTCACTGTTGAGAGGTTTGTGGTTATTGTTCAGAAGTTTGGAGTTACTGTTGAGAGGTTCGGAGTTTCTGTTCAGAAGTTTGGAGTTACTGTTGAGAGGTTCGGGGTTATTGTTCAGAAGTTTGGAGTTACTGTTGAGAGGTTCGGGGTTTCTGTTCAGAAGTTTGGAGTTACTGTTGAGAGGTTCGGGGTTTCTGTTCAGAAGCTTGGAGTTACTGTTGAGAGGTTCGGGGTTTCTGTTCAGAAGCTTGGAGTTACTGTTGAGAGGTTCGGGGTTATTGTTCAGAAGTTTGGAGTTACTGTTGAGAGGTTCGGAGTTTCTGTTCAGAAGTTTGGAGTTACTGTTGAGAGGTTCTGGGTTATTGTTCAGAAGTTTGGAGTTACTGTTGAGAGGTTCGGAGTTTCTGTTCAGAAGTTTGGAGTTACTGTTGAGAGGTTCGGGGTTATTGTTCAGAAGTTTGGAGTTACTGTTGAGAGGTTCGGGGTTATTGTTCAGAAGTTTGGAGTTACTGTTGAGAGGTTCGGGGTTATTGTTCAGAAGTTTGGAGTTACTGTTGAGAGGTTCTGGGTTATTGTTCAGAAGTTTGGAGTTACTGTTGAGAGGTTCGGAGTTTCTGTTCAGAAGTTTGGAGTTACTGTTGAGAGGTTCTGGGTTATTGTTCAGAAGTTTGGAGTTACTGTTGAGAGGTTCGGAGTTTCTGTTCAGAAGTTTGGAGTTACTGTTGAGGGGTTCTGGGTTATTGTTCAGAAGTTTGGAGTTACTGTTGAGAGGTTCGGGGTTATTGTTCAGAAGTTTGGAGTTACTGTTGAGAGGTTCGGGGTTATTGTTCAGAAGTTTGGAGTTACTGTTGAGAGGTTCGGAGTTTCTGTTCAGAAGTTTGGAGTTACTGTTGAGAGGTTCGGAGTTTCTGTTCAGAAGTTTGGAGTTACTGTTGAGAGGTTCAGGGTTATTGTTCAGAAGTTTGGAGTTACTGTTGAGAGGTTCAGGGTTATTGTTCAGAAGTTTGGAGTTACTGTTGAGAGGTTCGGGGTTTCTGTTCAGAAGTCTGGAGTCACTGTTGAGAGGTTCGGGGTTATTGTTCAGAAGTTTGGAGTCACTGCTGAGAAGTTTGGAGTTACTGTTCAGAGGTTCTACTGTACACTTGATATATGGCTAAATGACAGATTTCAACATGGAGACTCCCAGTCTTTTTGACGTTTGACCCTTTATTAAACTTTTCTTATTTACCCTGACAAGTGTCGAGGCTCCCGGCTGCTGCAGTGTCCACAGGAACATGCCACCATATGATGCAGAGCACCAGTCGTTCCTTAAAACCCATGTTAGCAAGCTATAGATAGCGCTGAGCCCCAAAAGTAGCTGCGTTATATTTAACCGAGAGAACATGCACTGCTACACACTGAGCTGCCCGGTTGTTGGATCAGAATAAACACTGCAGAACTGAATAATTGTGAATAATTTTATTCATTAATATTGCTCTTACCTTGTCCAAGAAGCAGAGCTTGTCCTTGGTCTTGGCATCCAAAATCTCCACCTCGAAAAAGACAACAGCTTTTTTAGCTTTTTTGGTGGGTTTGCGTTTGGCCGGTGCGGGCCCCGGGAGGCCACTGACCGTGGAGGAATTCGGAGCCCGTTTGGGTTGAGTGGCCTCTAATGCCAAGGTGTCCATTCTCTCTGTCTTTTTTGTGTACTCTGTCTTGTTGCTTTGTGTTTTCTATCTCCCTGCCAGAGGAAATCTGTCTATCTGTCTCTATCTCTCCCCCGCAGCCATACCCTCTCTGTCACACACCCTCTAAAAGGAGAGCTGGGAAAATCTCTCAGTCTCTCCCCCAATGCCATTCCTCCTCTACCCTGCCCTCTCTTTCCCTCTAAAAAGACAGCCAGCCAGTTGGGGAAAGCTCTCTGACTCCACCCTCCTGTCTTTCTCTTCCCCTACCTCATTAGGGTACTGGCTTTATTCCAGCAACCCCAGCACACACCCCATAACCAATCACACCCTGCAGACTAGGGCTGGTTGATATGAAGATATGATATCGATTTCACTAAAGATAACATGACAACATGCTTCTCTAAGAGTATTGTTTGGTATACTTGGTACTTCTCTGACAGGGCTACGCAATACATCGCCATATTGGTCTTTGCAATAACAAACCACTCTGTTTGATTATGGTCTGTTAGCAAGTGATCAATTCCATGTCAGTTTTAATACATTAAGGAATATCGCAATCACAAGACACCTAGATTCTATACCACTGACCAACTCCATCATTACTCGCAGTATCACATAGCTGGAATCTTTTTCAATTTACTGTTTGATCTCTTTCCCTCTTTTTCCTTTACAAACAAATATTACACACATTTTTGAGCATGTTGTATGTTTTTAAATACGTAAACACACGGCCGTATAGATGTCAGTCAGTAAACCCGAGTGAAGCTAAATATCGCAACAAATATTGTGTACACTGTTATAAATGTAGAAAGGTTCTTCGGGTTGTCTCTCTTAAAGGTTCTGTGCGGTACCAAAAAAACAGAGAGTTTACCTATCAGTAAGTTTTCCAAGTATAACCCTTTTTGGAAGCTAATAACCCTTAATTATCCACTAAACACTGGCTGAACTGTCAAAGTTCTCCTAGATAAAGTCAGCACAAAGAGAATATATAACCACAAATGTGTCTTTCACAGCCTGCGTCCCTTCCCCTTCAGTGAATAAACCTTTCTGCTGGGTGAATTTTATTTGCTCTGACTGCTGTTTTACAGGGGAAAAAAACCTGAAAAGCTTAGTTTTCAGATAGCTCCCGTATTTTCCGTAGCAACGGGTCAAAAATGGTAACTGCTAAGCCTGAACCGTAAATGTTTCTCCCTTCTGTAACTGCAATTTTAATAAAACTGGTTGGAGTGCTGTTAATATGATATAGACTTTTTGATGTACAGTTTAACACAGGTTTGTGTTCTGCGAGTATGACGTTCTTGAATAAAAATCCTTTATAATACAGATTCGATTCGGTTCATGAAATAAATCTGTGATGCGGTCACTGTGGATATTTGTGCTCTATGACAAGATAAGTTTACCATGTGTGAAAATATGACAGCAGTTATGGTGTTTGATGCTTATACAAACACAAACACACACACAAACACACCTCAAGAGGTAATGTAAAAAAAATGCCCTTGCTCCCACAACTCCCCTTATAAATTCAACCAGTGCTAATTATAACCTGCCTACCGGCAATGTACACACACACACACACACACACACACACACACACACACACACACACACACACACACACACACACAGTGCAGACAGGGGATCAGCTTTAAGCTTGTCATAATAACTCTTAGACAGGGCTGCACAGTTATATTGCTTGTTAATCATTACCACAATATTATTAGCACTGCAACATCTAATCACTAAACATGGTGTTGTGTGATCGTCCTGTCTGATATCAGCTGCTTTACATTTCTGGGTGTGGATTAGAGTTAGCCATTTGATGATGTGATATAGATATCGTAATAAAATGCACTTTTCAGAGAGTACTGTATGTATCATCAGTGTGCTGATGTGTGTCTATGACAATAAAACTAGACTGTTATTTAGAACAAGTCACTAATGGAGTCATTCTATTTATCCTCATTTTTCTTGTTAAGACAGTTATTTTTTGACTATATACAGGTGCATCTCAATAAATTAGAATGTCGTGGAAAAGTTCATTTATTTCAGTAATTCAACTCAAATTGTGAAACTTGTGTATTAAATAAATTCAATGCACACAGACTGAAGTAGTTTAAGTCTTTGTTCTTTTAATTGTGATGATTTTGGCTCACATTTAACAAAAACCCACCAATTCACTATCTCAACAAATTAGAATACTTCATAAGACTAATAAAAAAAACATTTTTAGTGAATTGTTGGCCTTCTGGAAAGTATGTTCATTTACTGTACATGTACTCAATACTTGGTAGGGGCTCCTTTTGCTTTAATTACTGCCTCAATTCGGCGTGGCATGGAGGTGATCAGTTTGTGGCACTGCTGAGGTGGTATGGAAGCCCAGGTTTCTTTGACAGTGGCCTTCAGCTCATCTGCATTTTTTGGTCTCTTGTTTCTCATTTTCCTCTTGACAATACCCCATAGATTCTCTATGGGGTTCAGGTCTGGTGAGTTTGCTGGCCAGTCAAGCACACCAACACCATGGTCATTTAACCAACTTTTGGTGCTTTTGGCAGTGTGGGCAGGTGCCAAATCCTGCTGGAAAATGAAATCAGCATCTTCAAAAAGCTGGTCAGCAGAAGGAAGCATGAAGTGCTCCAAAATTTCTTGGTAAACGGGTGCAGTGACTTTGGTTTTCAAAAAACACAATGGACCAACACCAGCAGATGACATTGCACCCCAAATCATCACAGACTGTGGAAACTTAACACTGGACTTCAAGCAACTTGGGCTATGAGCTTCTCCACCCTTCCTCCAGACTCTAGGACCTTGGTTTCCAAATGAAATACAAAACTTGCTCTCATCTGAAAAGAGGACTTTGGACCACTGGGCAACAGTCCAGTTCTTCTTCTCCTTAGCCCAGGTAAGACGCCTCTGACGTTGTCTGTGGTTCAGGAGTGGCTTAACAAGAGGAATACGACAACTGTAGCCAAATTCCTGACACGTCTGTGTGTGGTGGCTCTTGATGCCTTGACCCCAGCCTCAGTCCATTCCTTGTGAAGTTCACTCAAATTCTTGAATCGATTTTGCTTGACAATCCTCATAAGGCTGCGGTTCTCTCGGTTGGTTGTGCATCTTTTTCTTCCACACTTTTTCCTTCCACTCAACTTTCTGTTAACATGCTTGGATACAGCACTCTGTGAACAGCCAGCTAATTTGGCAGTGAATGTTTGTGATTTACCTAGTGAACCAAACTGAGAGACCATTTTGAAGGCTCAGGAAACCTTTGCAGGTGTTTTGAGTTGATTAGCTGATTGGCATGTCACCATATTCTAATTTGTTGAGATAGTGAATTGGTGGGTTTTTGTTAAATGTGAGCCAAAATCATCACAATTAAAAGAACCAAAGACTTAAACTACTTCAGTCTGTGTGCACTGAATTTATTTAATACACGAGTTTCACAATTTGAGTTGAATTACTGAAATAAATGGACTTTTCCACGACATTCTAATTTATTGAGATGCACCTGTATATATATATATATATATATATATATATATATATATATATATATATATATATATATATATATTTTTTTTTTAAGCTTTATTTCATTTTAGACAATTAATAAAAAATATCACAAATACCATATTTGTTTCACAGATTCTGTTTTTTGTTTGCAGACATTCATGCCCACCCTTAATTTGTATGAAACGCAGCATTCACAAATACACACACAAATCTGTTTAGAATAAAATAAATTTGAATCACTGATTGGGTGAGTTTTATTACGTCACATAATCGGATAACTAGGAATAGTCAAAATCAGAATCAGATTTTAATCTTGATCATAACATTTGGTATTCTAAAATAATAAACCAGTCGTGATATCAGTGAACTTAGCTACGTCTGCTACTTGGTATAAAACATTCAATACTGTCCTTTATTGATTGAGGTACATTAAATCAGCCTCAGGTCTGGGGAATCTGGTCTACACACACTGGGATGTATTAGATTAAAATCAGCCTAAATTTCTTTCATTTTACTCTCTACCTGGATTTCCCATACATATCTTTGTACTGGTGAAAGTCGTTTTTTCTGTAATGAGACCAGTTTTGCCAGTTTGCTTGCTCAAAACTTGCTCAGCTTCATCTGCAGTTTATTTATGTTTGACTCTTTGGCGCCACCAAGTGGTTACTTTGCATTAACATCTATGAAAAACATTTCGTTCAGAAACGTGTCGTTTAAATGGTTTAAACGGCTGATATCTGGTTCATGCGTATCTTACAGGGATTGTGTCTATGAAGCAGTGGTTTAAAGTCATACTAGTTTGATGTGACAAGTTTATTTGGGTCATTCACATAAAAATATGACCAACTTCCGGGAGTCTGACAGCAACGGCATGGTCGCTTGGTGCATTCATTCATAAAATAAACCTTCAGTAGCTTTTGTGGTCCATAGACTCGTTTACTAGGTTATAATTACTAACCAGAACTATACCTTTTTATTCTAATATAAGTGTGGGCTATACATATATGAACCTGCCATACCATAAACGCCCATTGGGTGTTACAAAGCAATACAATGAAATGCTACATTATAACGAGGCTGAAACACGAGTCACTGCAAACATCTCCATCACCGCGATTAATCCAGTGCTCTACATCTATAAATCTTCTATAACGACTTATTCATGTGCGATTATTGTCCAATCAATTAAGTGGAGTCTAATCTCTCCTTCCCCTTCTGCCCTGCGTCGCCAAATTACACATTTGACTAAAAACATTCCCCTATTAACAAGCACACGTCTTATAAACATTTAAAAACGAAACAAAAAATCATGCTAAGTCTGATCATTTGCAGAAACGATCTTACCTCGTAATGCTTCATTTTGTCTGCAGTTTAAACCCGTTGTCATCCGATATAACTGACAGATTCGACACCCAATCAGAGCGCTGGACCAACATCTCGCGGTGCAATGAGGGTAGAGATTGTCGTTGTTCAAACCGGAAGTTATGCAAGATTATAGACAGGTCGACCGTTGGACAAAGAAACACATGGGACACGCCCACTTTTGTCCTCCTGTCTGAATGAAATCGCACCTTATCTATCCTACTATATAGTGCACTCTTTAGTTATTTTTGTAGTCATGTAAACAAAATGAATATACTGATGTGCAATTATTGCACAAAGCACTGTTTAGGGTTGATGTCCCTAGAGGGTGCAGAATACCCAGAATGCACTTTGCTGTTTGTAGGGATTAGGAAGTAGGGCAAGATATGGAACAAAGGGCAAGTGTCATTAGTGCATTCTCACTGTAATTAATACCAAGGTTTAGAATAATTAACAAACACTATTTGTTCAAAACACTGTACTGTTTTGAAGTTTTGACCCCGCTCCACCCGCAAAAAAAAAGTTCGACACATTAATACACACATTTGCTGGAAACATACATACATACATACATAAAAATCAAACCAACAGTTTCGGTGCCAGCCTCTTCCCCACAACCATTACCCTGCTGAACTCTACACTACACCCTTAGGCCACTGATGTTTTAGTGCCTGTAATCATCCTGCAGCTCTATTTTATACTGTATATTCCGTATTATCTCTATATAATTGTAGATTCATAGTATATACCCTATGTTATCTTGATATATCTGTATATTATCTGTATATATAACGAAGACAACGGGGAGCGAAGGCTAGCCCGTCTGGTCCGATCCTACAGAAGAGCTACTGGAGCACAAATGGCTGAAAAAGTTAATGCTGGCTATGATAGAAAGGTGTCAGAACACAGAGCATCACAGCTTGCTGCGTATGGGGCCGAGTAGCTGCAGACTGGTCAGAGTGCCAATGCTGACCCCGGTCCACCGCCGAAAGCTCCTACAGTGAGCACGTGAGCATCAGAATTGGACCATGGAGCAATAGAAGAAGGTGGTCTGGTCTGATGAATGTGGATGTGCGGGTTTGGGTGTCGCTTACCTGGGGAAGAGATGGCACCAGGATACACTATGGGAAGGAAGGCAAGCCGGTAGAGGTAGTGTAATGCTCTGGGCAATGTTCTACTAAGAAACCTTGGGTCCTGGCATTTATGCGGATGTTAGTTAGACACGTAGCTCCTACCTAAACATTGTTGCAGACCATGTACACCCCTTCATGGCAATGATATTCCCTAATGGCAGTGGCCTCTTTCAGCAGGATAATGCACCCTGCCACACTACAAAAATTGTTCAGGAATGGTTTGAGGAAAATGACAGAGTTCAAGGTGTTGACTCGGCCTCCAAATTCCCCTGATCTCAATCCCATCGAGCATCTGTGGGACAAACAAGTCCGATCCATGGAGGCTCCACCTCACAACTTACAGGACGTAAAAGATCTGCTGCTAACGTCTTGGTGCCAGATACCACAGCACACCTTCAGAGGTCTTGTGGTGTCCACGCCTTGACGGGTCAGAGTTGTTTTGGTGGCACAAAGGAGACACACACACACACACACACACACACACACACACGTTTTAAGAATATGCTCGGACATTGTTGTACCCCATTGTCTTTACCTTTGGGAGAGAAAAAAATTTATCCTGGTTTAGCCAGCGTGGTGTGAGGATATATTCGTCCACAGTTTCAACACATTTGATGTTTTTTGAAGCTGTAAATACCTTTTGGAGATCAATGTGAGTGGAATCTGGATAAATCAGAACCACAAATCATTAGACATACATTTAAAAGTGAGTTGTAAATAAATGTCGAACACCAATGTGATGTAACCTGCAAACCTTTTTTTCTTTCTTTTTTTTTTAAAAACTTATTATCTCATCATTCTGGCTTACTAATTTGTGTCAAAATTGTATTGAAATCTTGACCTTTTTAAATCTCAAAATAATGAGTTTTACATTCAAAATGTCATCCTAACCTTTTGACTCAATATTAATTAAATGATATGTTGAATTTTTATATTCTCCTAACTGCCTTTTTTTTTGGGAAAGAAACGTTACCAGCTACATATGTAGCTCTGTGTTGTTTTATGCAGCACCATGGTCCTGGAGGGATGTTTCATTTCACTGTGTACTGTAAAAGCTGGTTGAAATGACAATAAAGCCACTTGAATTTGAACTTAGCAATATTGGAAATTAGCAACAATGTATCTGTATAATAATAATAATAATAATAATAATAATAATAATAATAATAATAATAATAATAATAATAATAATAATTCTTTTTCTTCTTTCGGTTGTAACTAGGCGTGGCAGCTTTGTTTTCGTAGCTCAGCAGCTTTGACGCTGCATGGCTTTGAATCTCATCCAATCAGAGACCGAGTTTTTTGTAAGCATTGTGACGTTTCTCCTCCCACCCAGGCTGTGTTCTAAATCCCACCCTATCCGCTTATTCAGGTGAACTCTGTCGGTCATGGCACTATAGCATTCTACACACTTTCTAGTGCACTGCATGACCGACAGAAGACGGATTGTGGTTTAGCCTGGCGGTTACCGCCGGGGAAAGCTCTTGATACTACTAGACTTTTCTCGAACTTTCGGAAATGCTTAAAAAAGGCAGGACATGGCTTCTGATGGGACAGTTTCAGAACTCAGACCTGACGGAGTAACCTGATCATCATCTTGAGCACAACTGCGGAGATTAACGCTGTGTTCGGACGATCTGTAACTTTGTCAAACTTCTGGTCAAGTGTATAATTATTATTATTATTATTATTATTATTATTAAAAAGTATAGATAAATCTCTAGATGGTGAAGATGGGAAAGGACTACTACAGCATTTTAGGGCTTCAGAAAGGCGCGTCTGAGGACGAGATCAAGAAAGCGTACCGCAAACAAGCTTTAAAATATCATCCGGATAAAAACAAGTCGCCCAACGCCGAAGACAAATTTAAGGAGATCGCGGAAGCCTACGACGTCCTGAGTGATCCGAAAAAGAAAGACATCTATGACAAGTTCGGGGAAGAAGGTGAGCTGGTTGTAGACATTTCATCCTCACTACCCAATAATTCCGTTCAGTTTGTAATATAGTTGGTGCGTCGTTTGGGGTCGAATCCTGAATCCCTTTATAGGTGCACTCACTATGTAGAGTAAATGGCTCATAAACCCTATCTAGTGCCCTATAAGAAGGCCATTTGGGATACGGATTAAACTTCAACTCGTCGGCATGACAGTGAAGAAAATCCCTCAAGCTGTATTGTTCCTAATCAGCCTTAATCACACCGACCTGGAAAACACAAAACATGAACATATGGACTGTCAAAGTTGAAATATCGCGATACTACGCGGTAACGTTATTACCTCTAACCGAACGTTTAATCTGTAAAAAAAAATAATAATAATAATTTCTCCCCTAAACCGTTTCTAAAACGGACTGAAACTACTCGCGAGTCTAGCGTAAAGTGTTTTTTTAATGAAATACCGACGTCCTGAAGTTGAATAAATTTGAAACCCAAACCTGTCAGAAAACTTGGTTAGCTAGCATCTCCGTTAGCCGAATTCGACGACGTTAAGCTTGTCATTTAGCAAAACCAAAGTAAGAAAACAGAATATAGGCGTAGGTGTTACAAAATCATAACAAGAGCGTAAAATGAGGGTTTAGTCGTTTAAAAAAAACACAAAAAAACGATTAAACCCCAGCTAACTTGGCTAAATGTGTTTTTTTAAAACAAGAAAATCGCTGGCGTCTCGCGCAGCTGTGTCACGTCACTAAGGGGCGCGCGCTGCTGCTGCTGCTGCTGCTGGAAGATTCCAGATCGCGCTCGTGCCTGGATTCATGAAGGCAGTGAAAGGGAACTGTGGTGAACTGTTTCCCGTTTTATTTACACCTTTTACTTACACTTTCACGCAACGCTTATTAGATTGTTAGATTGAAAGTGATAAGAATTAACTTTAAAGCCATTACACACCGGCCAACATAATTATAAAGTAAAATAAAAACCTTAAGATAAACTATATATAGATAAGTATAGTTTTTTTTTTTTAGCTGTTAGCTTAGTTTGTAACTCCTGGAGGTGTTGTGGTTTTAACACACAAACCAATGGTGAAAACAATTTATTACAAATTCTTTGTACAAAGGTCTCGTTGCACATCTCTCTGTGTGTGTGGCAAAAATAAAAACGAAACTAAAAGATAAAATACAAGAACTGTGTTTTTTTTGTTTGTTTGTTTTTATTTTTTTGAGAATGACTTCCATAAAATCTCTTGCACCATCAGTTGTCGTTATAAGCTGAAAGAGTGGCTGTGAGGAAGGTCTGCATGTAAGAGGCAACAAAACAAAAAAATCTAACTAGCAGTGAAGTAAATATTGAGGTAACCGTGTGATCATACACCGTGACTAACCACAAACCGTGACACTGCAATAGAAAGCATTTTATGTTTGAATTTCTTAAGCACTGACACCATGCACCATTATAACTCGCACAAAACCGGACTCTAAACCTGAAGAAGTAAGTGATGCCAGTGACAAAAAAATACAAAAAAAAAAGAGAAATAAAAGCTTCAGCTTGTCTGGTATCTGACCCTGACATCAATGCCAAATGTTTTTTGAATGAAGTTGGGATCCAGAACATTGCTGGGTGAACAGGTGCTCAATCCATTGTGCTATTAAAAGTAAACAATGCTGTCCTGACCCCATACTATTGTATTGCAGGGCAGTTTATTAACAAGGTGACTACAAATACCAGTCCTGAAGTAATTTTTGTCAACTAATTCTTCATGTGTATTGCTGCAGAATTTTTAAAAGGATTGTTAAAACAGGGCTCTAATGCAGTGCCTGCATTGCTTTAAATGGATTCATAGCACTTCCCAATTGAAGTTAAATCAATTTCAGGGAAGACATAAAGTTAAAATCTGTTCTGTTTGCAGGGCTGAAGGGCGGACCTGGTGGAGGCGGTGGTGGGCCAAATGGCCCCGGCTTCACATACACCTTCCAGGGTGACCCGCATGCCATGTTTGCCGAGTTCTTTGGTGGGCGGAGCCCCTTCGAGCACCTCTTTGGTCATAGCATGGGTGGCACTGATGATATGGATGTGGATGAGCCATTTGCAAGCTTTGGCCTGGGTGGTGGGCACCACTTTGGTGGGAGGATGAAGAAAAAGCAGGACCCACCGGTGACCCACGAGCTCCGCATCAGCCTGGAGGAGGTGTTCAGCGGTTGCACCAAGAAAATGAAAATCTCACGGTGCAGGCTGAACCCAGACGGCCACAGCACACACACAGAGAACAAGATTCTCACGGTGGAGGTGAAGAAGGGCTGGAAGGAGGGAACCAAGATTACTTTCCCTAAAGAAGGTGACCAGAAGCCAAACAACATCCCCGCTGACATCATATTCATCGTGAAGGACAAACCGCATCCGGTGTTTAAGAGAGACGGATCAGACATCATCTACCCAGCCAAGATCTCACTCAAAGAGGTGAGCAGAGCCTGTAGTGCATATGAATTTACATTGAAAAGTGGAATTTTTGAAATTGTAACGTGGTGTTTTAGGACCCATCGCTTGGTTTGGTCGTTTGCCTGTTCAGTCACTTAATTTCAGTGTGAACAGACAATTTGAATTCGTGTACAATTCAAGACCAGGTCTCTGAATTGTTACCAACTAACCAACTAAGTGCAGTTTGGTTGAGTCATGTGAAATTATTTCCTTTGAATCTTCAACAATAAAATATATTGTTTATATAACAAATGAAATCTGATTAGTCATCGCTCATTTGAAGTTTAGAATCTTGCTTTTAAAACATTTAACGTTCCCAGAAAATACAAACTGCAAATGTAGTGTTCAAACAGAAAATAAACAGGACATCAGTAAGTGGTGTGGTGGTGTTACAGCTATTTAACTGTTTATTTTCGTGTGTGTCTCAGGCTCTCTGTGGTTGTACAGTAAATGCCCTTACGTTGGACAAACGCACCATCCCCGTGCCGCTGCAAGAAGTCATCATCTATCCCGGGATGAGACTGCGTATCCCAGGCGAAGGCCTTCCTTTGCCTAAGAGCCCCGAACGCCGTGGTGATTTAATCGTCGTGTTTGAGGTGAAATTTCCTGAGAGACTGACTCAGGACACCAAGGAAACCATTGCACGGGTCTTACCCTCATAACGTTTGCACATGATGATGTTGCATCTACCATCTGAAAGCTGTGACGCGTGAAACTATGAACTGAGTAACGCTGAACTGCAAGCCTCGGGCGAGTCTTTCCGTATGACCAATCTTCTTTGCTGTGCAAACTAATCAGAATCTTTTGCTAATCTGAAAAGACGTTTCAGTTTTTCGTAAATTCCCTTTAAATGTACAGTGAGTAAAACTACATGTACTACTGGAGGACATTCCACAAAGTGAGCAAAACTGATGAGGTTCTCTCGCTTTCGTTTCCATGGAAGAAGCTGATCTTATCTTTAGCTCAGTTACTATGGCAACATATGCTTTTGGACAAGACTGCTCAGGCCAATGCTGGAGCTTAGCTGAGTTTCATGAATCGTGACACCTTCGTGAATTATTAGGTATTTTAAATAGACTGATGTTTGATTACGTATTCTGTTGGCAGTTTTCTGCCAGGCAGTTTCTATGCCTTTATTACTACGCAGGGTATTTCCCTGTCTTCTTCATGTCTTGTAAAGGTTAATAAACAGTCTCTGCTTTACGGGGTGAAAAGGTTGCCCTTTCTTTGCTTTGTTTTTAATTGATATTTTTTTTCTATTTTGTGCAACTGATTTATCGGGGCAGTTCAGGTATCACGTAGTTGTGTGAGCCTCGATTTTATACAGCTTCTCTGGAATTAGCTTCAACATGTTGCACCTGAATTTTGTTAGTGAAACTCGCTGGGCCTGGTGTTACCTGTCTGGTTAATCGAATCATGCCTGTATTTTATGAGCTTGCTTCGTGGAATAACCTCCTGGTGCTGAGTGGCAGAAAGGATCATTAGGCTCATGGTTCACATAGAACCGTGTCCTCTCTCTCTCTCTCTCTCTCTCTCTCTCTCTCTCTCTCTCTCTCTCTCTCTCTCTCTCTCTCTCTTTTGCACGTGTGCGTGCTTTCTCTTTCTCTCTCTCTGCTCTGTTACGTTCAGTATGCACTTTGGCAGTTTGGGATTGTAAATATTTTGTATATTCAGTGGTGAGATTAAGGTTTTATTTTTGATGAGTACAGACGCACTGAACACATTTTCTTGCATTTTGATACAACACTAAAATCAACGTTTACACAGATATCCTCAAAGGATACTAATCCGAGTGTGAGCTTGAAGTTGCATGAAATGTAATGGACATGAAAGGCAGTGTTAATTAAAACGGTTTGTGTGCAGTCTTGTGCGAAAATATAGAAAATGTCAAATCTGGTCAGATAGTAATACAGGTGGAAATCTGTTCAGAGTCTGATGGAGATACTCCATATTAGATTGTTGCATCATATAGTTTTCTTGTTGTTTTTTTTTGCAACACTGAAGTAACAGTGATGTATAGGAACAGCTTGCACTGTATAAACTTTAATGGACCTCACAGGTTTTTTTTTTTTTTTTTTTTCAACAACATACATATTGGGGAGGTGTGAGAGGGTGTATTAGTCCATCTCAATAAACATATAGGCTAAACACCCCATCTCAACCAAGTTTAGCCTTAGCTTTTAGTGTGTGAATGAATGAATGAATTAAGTGCTTAACCCTGTGGGTGTGTTTCTGTCTGATTCATCCTAAGTGGATCATAATGAAGGTCAAGCAAAAATAATGGACTTTTTTTTTTCTCAGCACCTGAGAATGGTCATCTATCATGCATGTAACCATGCTTATGATAAACAATGGCACATTGGGTCATAGAAATGACTAAAGCCTGTAGTATGTATAAATTTGTTTGGATAATTGACTAAATGTATCTTAACTACATAATCAAGCTACCAGATCCAGATTTCTAGAGCTTATAATTCAGTTTTGAGCTGAAATGTTCACTGAAATTCATTATTCTGGTCTCACTACTACTCCAGATACACACTAACAGGTTGTGCTGGGTGTAGGATCATCCAGATTCATACTGTTGATTGGTTTAAAAAAAAAAAAAAAAAGGCGAAACAGTTCTCTATGGGCTAAATTGTGATCATTCAGGAGGAGTTTGTTTATTTCTCATTACTGAAAAAGAAAACTCTTGAACTGTTATGGTGCTTGTAATATGTTCGTCACTGTAGGTACTATACAGAATACAGCTGGCTGCTTGAAATGATATTTGAACGAATTGGACGATGATTAAATGACAGTATGACAGCAATTTTTATGTTTAAAAGCACGTGTATTCATGATGAACCTAAAACTCACATATCAGATTTCTCCCTACTAAATTTAGGTGTATGTTGGTTTTAACAGTGTGATCATTTCTGTTTTCATTTTTTCCGTTTTTGTTTTCTTTAGCTTGGGAATTAATTAATATAAAGTGCAACAAATGAATAATCCACCCTGCATGGCCAAAAGAAAGAAAAAAACAACAACTGTGTTTAGCATTGCTGTATGAATGCCTCATTTATGTTGGGGGAAATAAAGGAATTGGTATTTTACGTTTTATTGGTGTATATTTTATTGTTGTTGTTTTTCAACACAGAATATGCGAAACTAGTAGGTGATTTATGACTAAATACAAGAAGTGACGTGTATGATAATTTTTCTGATGAACCCTTTTGTAATATGTCCGTCTCCTAGGTGTTCTATGCTAGCATTTATATTAAAGTATCTGCAGTTTGAACTTTTTATTTGACTAAAAATTACTGGTTATAATAAACAACCTTACGTACAATAAAATAAAATCTAATACAAAAGTTACTGAACTTTAGCAAAAAAACTAAGATTTAAATTTTTTGTGGTTTATAATACATCCGGTGCATGCACAGTGCAATATTCTAATTTCAATTACTCCACAGGCTTATTTTTGTTAGGCACATAAAGCTCTTTTACTGTCTGGCGCTCCCCCCCTCCCCCCATTGATCTGATTGGTCAGTACTGGAGAACAGAGTCTCATATTTAGAATCTAACTGCATGGCTTTAATGTGTAGTGGCTGGTAGGCTTGATTTGATTGGCTGAGGTTGGACTCCATGTTTACATAGACTGGGTTTTGGTCTTCTGATGAGCTCTTGTTGACCTGAAAGCAAAGATGTTGAGAATAATCAATAACTCAAGGAGAATGAGTTACGTGCACAGGAAAATTTCATTACCTGTCATTCTATTAGCTCACCCTGTCCAGTCCTATGGGTCTGGGTGATGCATGAGGAGTAGACGCTGAGAGACAATCTATATGCAGGAGTGCATGAATCTCGCATTAGTACTGGCATCTTTTAGCAAACATGCACCTTTCTTTTGAAATAATAAATGCCAATGTATACACAAAGGTATAACATATAAATAGTAATACAAGCTGTGTGTGTGTGTGTGTGTGTGTGTGTGTGTGTGTGTGTGTGGTTACCTGTCATCACATGGCAAGTTTTTACTTGATAGAGGTGAAGTGCCAGAGACAGAATGAGAATAATCAGCAAGCCAAACACACACACAGGAATGTAGTTGTTTCGAGCTGGAAGAGTGATTTATAAAGATTAGTACTGTGTCTACAGATCTATAGTTAATGGATCTGTAGGTAACTGATCAGTGGTAAAGGTAGTCTAAGCCATACACTCTTTTACATTGAATGCATACAGTATATTGACCTCCCAAGTAGTGCTCGACCGATAATCGGTTTTACCGATATTTAAGCATTTTCCCGTAATCGGATATCGGTTTTTAAATGTCGGTTTCACCAATAAATGGCGACATCTTGTGGGCGTTTTGAGAATTGCGCACAGGACCGCCATAGCAGCGCCATTGCAGCTAGGGGGAGACGAGTCAACAACGGTGTGGACAGGTAAAGTATACTCGCTGTGCTTTAATTAATAAACTTTATTGAACATAACAGCCATTAATGCACAAATGAGATATGTTACATAAATGGTTGATATGTAGTTTAAGCAGCTAACCCTACCTTTACAAATAAAAAAGTACAAATATAAATTATTTATAATCGCACTATCCGGTGTCATCCAGGTGAGGATGGGTTTCCTTTTGAGTCTGGTTCCTCTCAAGGTTTCTTCCTCATATCATCTCGGGGAGTTTTTCCCTTGCCACCGTCGCCTCTGGCTTGCTCATTAGGGATAAATTTATAAATTTAAAATGTATTTCCTGAATTTATGTATTTCTGTAAAGCTGCTTTGTGACAATGTCCACAAATAAAATTAAATTTAATTGAAAAATGCATCACGACCCATCACAAAAATGCTTCTTTGAAAACTATATTTCGTAGAGAACACAATATAATGCAACTTATATAATATAGATATTAAAATATGACCATATAAAGAGATACATTTACAGATTAACTTTAAAAGAAGCTTATGCTTTGGGGGTTTTTGAGACGCACTACACGCATGTGACCGGCAGATGTCGCCCCTGTATGGTGTTCTAGCGTTTTGAACCAGTGACTCAACATATAAAGCTTAAAATCACACAACAAAACTGCCAGACTTGCCTGGAGACATGAAGCGTAATTTGATTGGTCAATTTCAAATAACGCATGTTTAAGAATTTTGATTGGTTCATTACGTCAGTTTCAACGGACGTCGGAGTGTTTGCCAGCAGACCAGTCCGGACGTCAGTAACAGAGACTCGGAATTCAGGTAAAAGAAAAAAAAAAATATAGTTAGCTTTAGAATAAAGCTTGTGAATGTTGATTGATATAAAGGGTAGTGACATGTCATTGTGTAACATTAACGTCAACTAGATGTATATATATATATATATATATAGGCTTTTCGTTATTAGCGAAGGCGATCGTTAGCTAGCTGGACAGCTAACCGTCGCTAGGCAACTTTCTATTGCTAACATCAGCTATGCTAAAGTTTTCACGTCATTTTTTCACTATAATCTTGTTTATCAGTCTCGGTATATGCACTACTTAAGACTTGACTGAAATACAAGCCTAGTTTTAATCCTGAGGACTGTAAAAATGTCACAATAATGAATTTTAAAGACATATCATTAGAGATTTTGGATTTCAGAAAAATGTCACAGAGAATGCAAGGTTTTCTGTATTTTTCTCTTAATGGCCTTTTATATATATATATATATATGCTATTTTAGGTTTTATATACTTATTCTTTTATAAATCTTTTGCTTGTAAAGTGACATTGACCTTAAATTCTTCTTATTCTTATTATTTGTAGTAGTAGTACAAAATCACCCACAATAGCATTATTAGGAAATTCAGATTCTGTGAAACAGCAAATATTCAAGAAAAACCTATTATAAACCTCTACAGTGTCTTTTTTTTTTTTTTTTTAATTTAATTTAATTTTTTTCATACATGTTTACCGGTCTGCAAATTTCAATAGAGGTGCTGCAGGGATGAGGTATTTTGGCAGGCCAACCCAGAAGTTAGCATCACCCGGGTTCCCTCGACAGAAATCCAATAGGATTTTTCCATTGGCTTTTAGATTACTGCAGAAAAGAATCTCTGTGACCAACAGAAGTTTATGATTCTTACATCTTCACAAACGAACACAACTTTTATGAGTTTTGAAGCCTAAATGCAATCGCCAGAAGTACAAAGCTAAACTTGGGCTATAAACGAACTACACCACGGTCGCATGGCTCCAACGTCACCGCCACAACAACTCTTTCAATCTTTATTTAAAAAAAAAAAAACAACAAAAAAAAACTACAAACTGGAAATGTACAATTTGGAAAGTTTGAGTTGGAACAGTTTGCAAGAGCGCGAGTAGAAACACAACGAGGCTGTAGTAGATGAGTTTTCCTGTTCGGCATGAAGACATTTAATGTCCCCGACAACCTCTGTAGGTGAAAGGTGAGTAGAAACACTACTTGGTTTTTATGAGGTGCTGTCCCTGACAAAAGACATGTCGACTCTGATGTCATTGACTTGGTCGTTATTGTCCGGAACAGAATTTTTTACTACTTGGGGGAAAAGGTTGATGCATCCAAGTGACTGAGACCGACACACACACACACACACACACACACACACACACACACACACACACACACACACACAAACTAATGCTGCCACGAGATGACTGTGAGAACGTAAGTACACATAAATAGTGGCTTTATAATGCAGTAAATTAAAACAAATGGTGATGAGTATTGTACAGTGCAGTCGACATGTTTCACTGTGTGTGTGTGTGTGTGTGTGTGTGTGTGTGTGTGTGTGTGTGTGTGTGTGTGTGTGTGTGTGCGCGTTACCTTTAACTGATATCAGGACATTCCCATTTATCCCTGGGCCAAAGTTTGTAGTGACCTGAGGGGCTGTGTGTGTGTGTGTGTGTGTGTGTGTGTGTGTGTGTGTGTGTGTGTGTGTGTGTGTGTGTGTGTGTGTGTGTGTGCACACATGGGGGTAATGTGTGTAATGTGTTGTAAAAGAAAAAGAGAGAGGACATCATAAAAATTGCATTATTATCCTGTTCAGTTCACTTCTCAGCAGTTTTCTTATCCATTGCTCCCAGCTGTCTGTGTGGATTTCATAGCAATTGTATACTTGTAATATTTATTTTTTTATATAAAAAAAAAGTCCATATCTATAAAGTCCATAATCTAGCTCGTCTTTAGCGCAGTGATGATCAGTATAAACAAGACCCATGGAGAGAACCCCCTGATGGCAAAAAAAAAACAAACAAACAAAAAAAACCATGGGGTGGCAAAAACATCACTTTTTTAAAAAAAAACCCTTTTATTTCACGTTCTTGCTCTCCATTTCAAAATGGCCTCAACGTCATCATGATATAAATAATATTCTTTTTATATATTATAAGTTATTAGCATTTTTCTTGTTTATATGATATAGCATATAAGCTTTTCCTTAATAGGGTTGGGTATCGTTTTTATTTATTTATTTACTTACACGATACGGGTGCCAAATCGATACTTTTAAAACGGTACCGGTGCCTAAACGGTGCCTGAACCGATATTTTTTTTTAAAAAGAGCCACAAAACGATGGTGGATGACAAGTTTAACTTTAGACATTTTAATTTAAGCACATTTAATGTAGCTAGCTAACGGTAGGCTACCTGCTGCCATCAGAGCAAGTGTAATTGCTGCATTCACGCACTCCTCGGATGGTCTCATTTCCCGAGTTGTGCTTTTAAGTCGGTATATGAAAACATCATGGACACTAACGTTACTACAAAGACGTGTTGGATTTGTATTATCAGAGCTTTATATTACAAAGTGATTTTGTCCCAGAGTTGTTACTGCACCAGTACATAACCTGAAACCACTAAATATTGCTTTACCTGACTTATCAGGGTTACCGCTAATAAATAACTTTTCTAATTAATCTACGTCAATCTACATGGACAGCAACTAACCGTTATAACCTAATACCATATTACAAATTACATGTTGGCAAACAATTTATATTCAATATGTGATTTTGCCCCATTAATCAAAAGTTTCTTACCATCAACCAGTCACTGTTGTCTGCCATGTTCTTTGACTTTCCATGGTGTTGTTCCGATTTGCACTCACATGAATGTTCTCAGTCGTGGAAATTATTTTTCAGATTATTCCGACACCTCATGAACGCAATATAATTTAACTAGCGATCACGTGCGGTGAAGATGCTTCTTACATCCGTTTCGGAGCACCAGAGGGCAAATATTTCAATCGACAGCGCAGGCATTTAGTGGCACCGAAATCTGCATTCTGATTCGGTCCAGTAAATACCGGTCATATAGGTTTCGGTACCCAACCCTACTCCTTAATCACTCCATATACAAACATGCTGCCTGTTTAAATCTTGTGAGCCACTGATGGCCCTCAAACCTTCAACTGCTCAGCTGTGTGTGTGCTGTCTCTTGAAAATCATTTTGGATACATGGTTCTTACGCGAGTCTGTTAAAATACAGCATTAAAGGCTCTCATTGCCAGACCTGCAAAAGTATAGGAATTCATAGAGGGTTTTGTTGTTGTTCAAACGAAAAAGTGGTTTGGATATTCTGTGTTCAGAGCAAGACCCAAGACACAAAGGATCAACATTTTCTACACTAATGCAGCCTCCTGAATGCACATCACATTTCATAATTTACTTTTTTTTTTTTTTTGTAAGATAGGTGATGGAAAAACAGAACATAGAAATTCCAACCTTCAAAGCAATGGAATAAAACAGGAAACTTTTATATTTAGTATTGTAAAAATGTGAAACGAGTCATGTTTCACCCAAATGGCAACGAATTCTTACCATCCAGCACTTTTAAGGATCACTTCTTCATACGTGTCGAAGCCAGGTCTCTCTACTCCGCACCAGTACTGCCCCTCGTCTGACTTCATCAGCCTGTTGATACTGACAGTAAATCGTTCTGTCATATAGAGAGTATCGTCCCTTCTTGGCTATCCTCCCCACTCCTAATGATCAGATGAGGACGTCTTGGTCTCTACACTCAAGTCTGCAGAAGTATTTTATGTTTGTTATTGCCCACGAGTGTGAACAGGTGAAGTTGAGTTGCTTGTTCTCTGTGCCCTTCAGCCTAAGAACAGCTGAAATCTCTCTCTGGACAGCTGGAGAGATGGATGAAGATGCAAACTCATCAATACTATCATGTTCTGAAGAAAAACAGATGATTACCCCCAAACTCACCAAAAAAGAGCCCAAAGAAGACATAGAGCTTCATCCCGAGCATTATCGACCTGACACTACAACCATGAAGTTAAAAGCAAGATGGATGTTTTCGGCAGTTTTGGGTGTTGGATGAACGGTTTCATTATGAATTCACATTTCTCTGACGGATTTAGAAGGTCTAGACACACTTCTCTCTTATGTGGTACTAATCTTTGTGCAAAAGTTTTAGGCACATGCAAAGTGTCATGTAACAGAGGTAAAGTCGGCTGCAAGTGCAGATTAAAGTTTAATAAAAATGAAAACAAAACAGGAACTCTAGAACACCAAGGCTAGGAAACAAACATTGAACAAAGACTTAAATGTGGCAACAGAAGACAATGGCAAAATAAGACAAATGAAAGACAATGAGTGCAGCGCAAAACGTGACTTTTATAAAAGTGCCCATTAACCCCAAACATGAATCAGGTCCAGACAGTCATGTGACGTGATCAGGTGAGGTGCAGTGGCTGATGGGAATTGTAGTCTCCAGTCTTTTACCGGTATTTACATGGCAGCCTCCCCCCCCCCCCCCCCACTTGCTTTTCGCAGCAAAACCCAACAGCCTTCATTGTGTTTTTTGTCTGAAAAATTACATAATATGCTGCTTTCTATAATGACCTGCAAACATTTTTCTGTAACGTCAACTGCCATAATGGATTTAAAGGTGATCATTGGTGCACTTCTGTTAAATCAAATGAATCTCCTGTACAGGACCGGTACTCTCTGAAAATATCAGATACCTGGCCAATTCTCAGCCACCAGCCAACTCTCTGCTATCTTATGACAGCAACCAGCTAACACATGCTTCATCCAAGAAAGAGAAGCCAGTCAACCACTTTTTTTTTTTTAACTCTTGCTCATGCTGCATCACAGGGCAGCACAACACACTGGGAGGACCGGGAGAGCTACCTGCCCTCTTCTGCACACGAGCTCACAGATGTCCGCAGTTGGCAAGTGTCACCCATAGACCTCCTCTTTTCCTTTCGGCCGTTCCCTTCAGGGGTCGCCACAGCGAATCATCTGCCTCCATCTAGCCTTATCCCCTGCATCCTCTTCTCTCAGACTGACTACCTTCATGTCCTCCTTCACTACATCCATAAACCTCCTCTTTGGTCTTCCTCTCGGCCTCCTGCCTGGCAGCTCTAACCTCAGCATCCTTTTACCAATATATTCACTCTCCCTCCTCTGAACATGTCCAAACCATCTCAACCTGGCCTCTCTAACTTTGTCTCCAAAACATCTCACATGTGCTGTCCCTCTGATGTACTCATTCCTGATCCTATCCATCCTTGTCACTCCCAAAGAGAACCTCAACATCTTCAGCTCTGCTACCTCTAACTCTTCCTCCTGTCTTTTCCTCAGTGCAACTGTCTCCAAACCATACAACATCGCTGGTCTCACTACTGTCCTGTACACCTTTCCTTTCATTCTTGCTGGTACTCTTTTATCACACAACAGACCTGACACTTTTCTCCACCCATTCCAACCTGCCTGCACATGCTTCTTCACCTCTTTCCCACACTCCCCATTGTTCTGGACTGTTGACCCTAAGTACTTAAAATCCTGCACCTTCTTTACCTCTTCTCCCTGTAACTTCACTGTTCCACTTGGATCCCTCTCATTCACACACATGTATTCTGTCTTGCTGCGACTAACCTTCATTCCTCTTCTCTCCAGAGCAAACCTCCACCTCTCTAGACTTTCCTCCACCTGCTCCCTGCTCTCACTACAGATCACAATGTCATCCGCAAACATCATAGTCCATGGAGATTCCTGTCTGACCTCATCTGTCAGCCTGTCCATCACCACCACAAACAAGAAGGGGCTCAGAGCCGATCCTTGATGCAGTCCCACCTTCACTGTGAACTCCTCTGTCACACCTACCGCACACCTTACCACTGTCCTACTGCTCTCATACATATCCTGCACCACTCTAACATACTTCTCTGCCACTCCAGACCTCCTCATACAATACCATAGCTCTTCTCTTGGCACCCTGTCATACGCTTTCTCTAAATCTACAAAGACACAATGCAGCTCTTTCTGACCCTCTCTGTACTTCTCCATCAACATTCTCAAAGCAAATATTGCATCTGTAGTGCTCTTTCTTGGCATGAAACCATACTGCTGCTCACAGATGCTCACTTCTCCCCTTAGCCTTGTTTCCACTACTCTTTCCCACAACTTCACTGTCACCTGTCAACACATTTCCATCTCTATCTTTAATCACTCTAACCTGCTGCACATCCTTTCCATCTCTATCCCTCTGCCTCGCCAACCGATACAAATCCCTCTCACCTTCCTTACTATCTAACCTTGCATACATGTCCTCATAAGCTTTCTGTTTGGCCTTTGCCACCTCTATCTTAACCTCACGCTGCATCTCCCTATATTCCTATCTACTTTACTCCGTCCTCTCACTGTCCCAGATCTTCCTAGCTAACCTCTTCCTCTGGATGTTCTCCTGAACTTCCTCATTCCACCACCAAGTCTCCTTGTCTTCTTTCCTCCTTCCAGATGACACACCTAGCACCTTCCTACCTGTCTCCCTGATCAGATCCCTGATCTGAGGGTGAGCATTTTAGGCAACATGTACATCTGTAGCAAGTATTTCAAAGGATCTGACTACTCAGAATCTGTCCATAGCTAGCTGCATTGGTTATGATCTTAACAAAGCATATTATTTGTTTAACAATCACCCATGAAATCTTGTTAAAATAACGGTGCTGCTGAGAGTTGTCTTTCCAGGCTAGCTGGCTAATTTTAAACTGACAGGGGTAGAGCAGCCGCAATCACATAATGTGCCTAATGGTGGCCAATTTAATGCCAGTGCGTACAAAGACAGTGTTCTGGCAGTGTGAGAAATTTTTTATTAAGTTCTCAAGAGTGTCAACACTGCTTTGAAGTTCATCTAAAACTACCAATAGGAGGATGCCACAGGACAGCTACAAATATGGAAGTGGGAGAGGCAAAATATCATTACCTGTATCACACTGAGTGATGAAAGCAGAATGTAGTAATTTTCTTTAATCACATGTTTATTGTTATAGGATCTTCGTTATATAATTTGACATCATAATACAGTCTGTTGTACAGTTCAGCCAAGATTTTATGGAGATCATCTCGAACAGTGTGGCAAGTAACCATTGTAACAATTTCTTTAATTATGTCTATTTTCAGAAAACTATCATTATTCTTTTTCCTATAATTTTTTAATTTATATGACTACACAAACACCAAATATTGTCTTACAAAAATATTTTTAAAATAATACTTTTTTCAGATTATTTAAAATCAAATAAGTTTTCCAGTAGAAAACACACACTTAAGCATAAATATGTACACACAAAAATGTTTCCTTGTTAAATATACTTGGAAAAATAACATCCAAGAAATGTTAAAAACAGAAGTACCAGACCCATAACTTTTAATGCACAAATTATTTGTATATTAAATCCAGCCCAGTTTGTAATAACCCTTTGAACTGATTTATTCACAATGGCCAAAACTATGTTGACACCATGTGCCCATTCCAAAACCATTGAAATTAACAAACAGTTGGTCTCCGCTTTGCTGTTTATAACTACCTCCACTCTTCTGGGAAGGTTTTCCACTAGATTTTACAACGTAGCTATGGGAATTTGTGCCACAAGAGCATTAGTGAGGTCAGCAACTGAGGCCTGGGGTGCAGTCAGTATTCCAGTTCATCCCAAAAGTGTTCAGTGGGGTTGAGGTCAGGGCTCCGTGCAGAACACTCGAGTTCTTCCGCTCCGAATTTAACACGCCATGTCTTCATGGAGCTCGCTTTGTGCACAGTGGTATTGTCATTCTGGAACAGGTTTGGGCTTCTTAGTTCCAATGAAGGGCAATTGTAACGCTACAGCATACAAAGTCATTCTATAAAACTGTGTGATTCCAACTTTGTGGCAACAGATTGTAGAAGAACCACATATGGGTGTGATGGTCGGGTGTCCACAGACCTTTGGTCAAAGTGTAGAATTGTGAATAAATCAGTTTAAAGAGTTATTAAACTAACAATAACAATCCTGAGTTTTTGCAACTGAAACAAGTTGAAGTCCTTAAGAGTAAATGCGGTCAAAGGTGCCACCTGTCTGCTATTTTTGAAACCTTAGCATTTCAGAGAGGACAAAATCTGTTTCTTTACTTGTAAAATATGAATTAAAATGCTGTAGGTGAGAAAATATTAATAATAATATTAACCAGTTAAGTCAATACTGGAGCTTAAATAGAATTTTGGATTGCAAATCTTTTCTGTAAGTTATACCCTTATATAGTAGTCATCTTGTTCTTTAAGTGGTGATTTACAGTAGTATATGGTTGCAGTTAACACAATAAAGTCTATTCCCAAGTATTGTGGGGTTTTTTTTTTGTTTTGTTTTTTCTTTTCTTTTCACAATGTTTTCAAAAAACCTAATTGATGTCCCAAGGTAATGGCTTTTAATGTTGCAGACTTATTTTAGGAGTTGCATCCAAAAAGGGAATGTGGTTTGGTTCTGTTGTAGTTTATATCCAACCAATTGCTTGTCTTCTTTCTTTAGCTGTAGTTTCCATCGCCCATAATTGGGTAAATGTTCAGTTCACATTCGTCCTAAACAGATCCTTGGAATTTTGTTTACTTCAGCTGCTGTAAATCACTGACGAATCTTCAAATGCAGGAGCATCAGACCTGCACAAAAAGAAATACATCTGAAAGTGTTCAACAAGGTACAGCAATATTAATGTGTACAAGCATTAATTAGATTAAGTTCTATTAAAGTGGCCAAAGAACTGACACATTCTGGTCATATTGGTTTCTCTAACCTGTAGGCAGCACCAGTGCGATTAAATCTGACATTAGTATACTGTTCATCATCCTCTTGAGTCTTTTCCACCACTCTCTCATGCTGGTGCTGGATGGTAGCATACTGAACCTCCTCAGCAGAGCCAGAAGTTTGCACTGGAGAACTTTCTGCCCTCCTGGGGTCACGCTGGTGATGGATGCTGGCATACTGAACATCATCCTGGTTGACCAGATCTGGATCAGGTGTTAGATTGTTGGTTGCAGCACTCGAGTTCACATTGCTGTAGGTATTTTCCTACAGTGGGGGGAAAAAGACATTTTGCAGGTAATAAATGAGCAATTCATATTGCAGTGAGAGAGTTAGGTGGCTAGGTGTGTTTGTGCAGGTCATGATGGACCCTGGCTAGTGTCTAGTCTCTTTGGTATACTTAGCTGGCTGGCTAGAAGCATAAAAATATGAAGGGTTATTTGGACATGCAGGAATACACACTTCTAAACACAGGTTTTAAGTGAGAAATCCAACTTTGAAGAACTATACCACAACAAGCTTTCTGGAGCAACCTATAGTGGCTGGAATGAAAAATAATTTCTCTGAGAGTTTAGTTTAAAAACAGTGTCCGCTTGCAGTGTCAGTGGCTTCTTGTAAAAGTAGGTCAATCAAAAGAAATGAAAATCAATAGAACACAGGCTTGCAAGACCCTGACCACTGCTCCTTTGTGTTATGAGGTTGCTCTTTGTATAATGTTGATTGTGACTACACCTTTCTACAATTGTTTATGTTGTGCTATTTTGCAGGTAAGCACAATGTGTTATACGGAAATGCCCATTATATTATGGCGCGTTGCTATTCAACAGCTTGATCAAAGTGTCACATGAGGAAATCACAGCTAACGGTGGTAGAGGGTAAAGTACATGTTTAGCCTGACTGACTGCTTTTACCACTGCATTTGTTAAACTGGGTCTTTGCCCAACATTATCTTTTTTTTTTTTGGCAATTTGTCAGAATTCCAATGGGTTTTCCAAAAGCACCACATATACAGTAAACTGTTACAAAGTAGAATACTATTGTTAAAAAGAATGGCAAAAACTAAATTACTGTCAAAGCAGTAAGTCACACTGTGCCATTCCACAGTGTTTTAGTTGACTTGCCTGACTTGACTTGGCATCGTCAGCCGAACCTCCCCTTCTCTTTCTCCTAAAAGTGATAATAATGTTATGGTTCATGTTGCAAGCATTAAGCTAATGAAAAATGTTGATAAAAAAAGATGCATATGCTTACCTCACGAGTAAAATAATGATGACAAATAAACATCCACATCCAACCATGACTCCAAGAACTATATACAAAACTACACTTCTGCCCCCTGTGTGCAGACAAATAGTAGTCAGCTATAACTCCTACACCTTTATCAATGCTACAAAGTGTTATTAGTTGTAATAACTGTAATACCATTTAAAGTGAGAGGCACTGCAGCTGCTGTCTGACTCCCGTATTTATTCTGAGCCACACAGTAAAACCATCCACTGCTGTTGAACCTCAACGTGAAGCTGTAATTCTGTCCAGATCCTACAGGTGAGCTTTCATTCACCTTATACCAGGTGTAGGTCTCCACAGGTGGGTTAGCATCACTGCTGCAGGTCAGAGTCACGGAACTGCCCTCCACTATCTCACCAGAGGGACTGATGGACACTGAGATGTTCTTAGGAGGATCTGAAACAGACATGAAGGAAACACTTATTTTGCAGATTACTGAGGTTAAGGAAGTTATTTAATGGACCATAATGAATCATCATTAACTCACACAGGACATTCAGAGACACAGCAGTAGAGGACAGCTGTCCGTGTTTATTTTCAGTCCGGCAGGTGTAATTTCCACTGTCCTCGGAGCTGATCCTGTAGATGGTGTATGTTTTCCCTGTTCCTATAGCGGATGTTCTCTTATACCAGGTGTAGGTCTCCACAGGTGGGTTAGCATCACTGCTGCAGGTCAGAGTCACTGAACTGCCCTCCACTATCTCACCAGAGGGACTGATGGACAGGGAGACTCTCTTCGGAGGATCTAAATGAAAAAAAATGTTGGCAGAGGTTTAAGAATTTTTAAGTGAGAATCAGTGGGTGTCAGTCAGTCACCTACACAATCAACCACTCACACAAAACATTTAAAGTTGCTCCATCAGAATATTTCTCTCCATATTGATTGCTGGACTTGCACTTGTACTCTCCACTGTCCTCAGAGCTGATCTTGTTAATGGTATAAATTATTCCATTCTTTTTAAATAATGTTCCTTTAAACCAGTTATACACCACAGGTGGGTTAGCATCACTGCTGCAGGTCAGAGTCACTGAACTGCCCTCCACTATCTCACCAGAGGGACTGATGGACACGGAGACACTCTTCGGAGGATCTAGAGATAGAAACACAAACTGCGCAGTATGAAAATCACAAACAGTAACTTTTAATTTATTTGGGTTTTTTTTGGTATAGTTAGAGTTAGAAAAAAGTGACCTGATGCAACTAAAATATTATGTATGCTACTATACAGGTGTGTATGAATGTTGACAGTATGAGTGTTCTAGTGTTCAAGTATGCAAGTGTTTGAGTGTGCAACAATGCTAGTATGCTAATACACACGTATGCTAGTATTCTAGTTTGCTAGTATGCTAACTTACATGTGTGCTAATATTCAAACATACTAGTGAACTAGTATGCTAATACAGGTGGGCTAATATTCAAATATTCTAGCATGCAAATATGTAAGCATGTTAATACACATGTATGCTAATGTTTAAGTATTTTAGGATGCTAGTACATTAATGCGCATGTATGCTATTCTTGTATGCATTTACTCTAGTCCGCAGTTAGCTGCTGTGCAAGTATGTAAGTCTGTAAGATGGCTTTATATTCTGCAGGTTTACCTGTATTTAAGTATACTAGTACTCAAGTATAGGAGTATTTAAATACACAATTATTCTAGTTAGCAAGTGTGCAAGTACGGTAGTGCATAAATATTCTAGTAGGTGTAAGTGTGCCGTGCTGAGGCTAGTTGCACTGTGGAGTTTTAACCCAGACCAGACAGGTTTAACTCTAGATAAATAGAGAGAACAACAAGAGTCGGTCAGAGCTGAACACACACACACAGTGAGAGAGTGAGTGAGCATGTGTGCCCACTTTAATTACTGACACATGTAATTACACATGTTTGGTTAATGAGCAGCTAATCTATAATCTGTATATTGGTGCATTGTATAGTTTTGGAGCGAGTTGGCTCTCTGAGATGTGAGCTGCTCATTTCTAAAGATTTTTTTTGGTAAATGGTAAATGAATAATGAAAGTCTCTCGGCAGTATTTTGTAGGAATAAAACTGTTCATCACGTACAGTGCAGCCCTGAGCCGAACACATCCAGTGAAACTTCATATCAACTGATGACTTGTTGGGTATAGGGTAATAATTTAAAGCAATATCATAATATATGTGCGTTGCTTTGCTGTTTGTTACTGCTTCATTACTGATGGGATTCATTTTACATGTGGATTCAGCATGAACTTTTAGTGTTGCTAGTTCTATGAGTGAATAAATAAATCTGTACTTACACTGGACATGAAGAGTGACAGCAGGAGAGTGATAACTTTGTCCCCAAACAGCACAGCTGTAATCGCCTGCATCCTTCTGACTGACTGATGGCAGACGGCGCGGCTTAGAGGAGGAGATGAAAGGACTTCCATTTTTGTACCAGATGAATGTCGGAGTGTCAGTCAGTCTGCAGGTGGTTTTACATGTGAAACTGACTGCATCTCCCTCAACCACAATATCAGGAATTATCTCCACCTGAAGCTCTGTGAATGAGAGGAAAGAGGTGGAAACATGCAGTACAGCCTGTGGGGATTATTGTCTGTTCTCCTGTTATTATTTCGCTTCTGAATCATAAACCTACTGCATATTTTCTAGCAGATATTAGCAAGGTGGAGACATGCCTAATGTCCATGCTATTCAACTGTGCTATAAATATAATACACAATGTATGTTTCATTTTAACATACGTATTTAACATTATTGACCAGGAAATCATTAAAATGTTGTATTTCCACATCTTACTGCTACAGCTTATAACTCAGTGCTAGTATCATGCCGACAAGCTGTCGTGCTAATCACTCATAGATATTAATGATAGCAGGTTTCATGAGTACTGAAAAAAACTATAAACTATATAAACTATAACTAATAGTTCTATGTAGACTGGACAAAACAAAGAACTTTTTTTCTTGAGCACAAAAACAGTAAATGCACAAGTCTTGCTCTTTATTCTTTGGAAAATTTCACTGGATAGTGTAGATTTGTACCTAAAAGCTGCTGCTGTAATCATAAAGACTGTCCTGTGCTCATGCCAGGACTCTTATTCAAAATGTGCTCATACTGAACAACCTGTAAACACTCAGTATTGTTCATCTTTACTCTTCTACAGATGCATCTCAAAAAATTTGAATATCGTGGAAAAGTTATTTTTTTCCCATAATTCAAAAAGTGGAACTTTCATATATTCTAGATTCATTACACATATGTTTTAATCCTGATGGTTACACCTGTCAGATCATGGAAAACTAAAATCCAGTATCTCAAAATATTAGAATAAAGAATTTATAATACAGAAATGTCGACCTTCTGAAAAGTATGTTAATTTATGCACTCGATACTTGGTCAGGGCTCCTTTTGCATGAATTACTGCATCAATGTGGCGTGGCATGGAGGCAATCAGCCTGTGGCACTGCTGAGGTGTTATGGAAGCCCAGGTTGCTTTGATAGCGGCCTTCGGCTCGTCTGTATTGTTGGGTCTGGCGTCTCTCATCTTCCTCTTGACAAAATTCAGGTCAGGTGAGTCGGCTGGCCAATCAAGCACAGTAATACCATGGTCAGCAAACCAGTTACTAGTAGTTTTGGCTCTGTGGGCAGGTGCCAAGTCCTGCTGGAAAAGGAAATCAGCATCTCCATAAAGCTTTTCAGCAGATGGAAGCATGAAGTGCTCTAAAATCTCCTGGTAGACGCTAGTAGTTATATCATATACTTTATGTCAAAAATTGATTTATGACCCCCTGATGTTTGTATAATTTATGGACTCGTGAAGGTCCCATGAACATGTGTAATTTATGACAGTACATTTATGTTTATTTTTCCTGTCTTCTGTCTGTGTATGTATGTGTGTGTGTGTGTTTAATGTTTCAGGAAGTGATAGGTGCTAATGGTTTGTATACTTATCTGTGTTTTTTTAGTGCAATTATCTGTTACAACGAGTGTCCCAACGTGAACTCCTAAAGATCCTAGGAGCGTAAATACGAGGGTCTCGTGAATGAAGCATGAACATGTGTGGTTTATAATGTTTGCCTGTCCTCTGTGTGTGTGTGTGTGTGTGTGTGTGTGTGTGTTAATGGTTTTACACCCCCGCTATGTGCGTGTTGAAAAAAAGCTATTGATTAAATAAATAGTTGTGGATAAAACATAGAAGAGGCTGCGTAATACCCACACGGTGGCTAATCCATGAGTTTCCCAAACCCTTAGAAGGATGATGTGTATTTCACCATTAATACGTGTTGAAATGAGTGGTGTCGTCTTTTGTGTCAGTGTGGGTGTGTGCTAATGGGGGTAATCCCAAGGATTTCACACTTTTTCAGGTCCCCTACCCCCCTACCGCCCCTGTGCGTGTGCTCGTGTGTGACCTGGAGTTAGTGTTTTAAAAAAACAAACAAATAGTTAAAGAGCTATGGCTTGTATACTTATCTGTTTTTATTAGTGCAATTATTTGTTACAACGACTGTCCCAACGTGAACTCCTAAAGACCCTAGAAGTGTAAATACGGGGGTCTCGTGAATGAAGCATGAACATGTGTGGTTTATAACGTTTGCCTGTCCTCTGTCTGTGTGTGTGTGTGTGTGTGTGTGTGTTAATGAGTTTTTACAACCGCGCTATGTGTGTGTGTGTGTGTGTGTTCTGAAAAAGCTGTTGGTTAAATAAAAACCGTGGACGGATCACTTTTTTGTTAATTTGGTTGTAAAAGTGTTTCAGTAAATGAACAGACTGATGTTTGTGAAACTGCTGAAACATTTTGTTGATTACGTTGTTGAGAAAAACACTCGTTCACTTTTACTGAACTGAAAACCCCAAACATTTAAAAACCATCTGAGTTTTTCTTTTGTGGAATCGAATCTGAATATCCTGTGTCATTCTTAACTAACTTTATCCAATAATACTTTATTATACACACATCACATTCAATAATACAGATAACAACATGATCAAAATACGAGAACATGCAAAAAAAAGATTACATTTATTTAAACTGAGCCACTGACTCCGGTCATGAGGGGTGAATTGAATACATGGTCATCTGGGTAAAATGAATGTGTTGATGGTGAACTCGAGGGTGTTTTCTGTTTTTACTCTTCTTAGACGAGCGTCAGATAGCATGTGGTAATGGGCCCGACCTCGGCAGCCCCGCGGTGCCTGCGGCTCAGACACGGCATCAGCATGTATTATCCGGGGGCCGAGTGTGGCCCACGGCTCGCTCTGACACGTGTGTTTTTGTTACGGCGGTAAAGTACTGGGGCCGATTCTTGTTCACCATAACTAACCCGGATCTGGCTTTAGAGTCTGGGCCACTTCTGGCGATGACTCGGCTTGGTTCAATCAGATGCCCTAATATTTATAACAGTAGCAAATATATTTAGATATAATGCAACATATTCTTTTATATGTTTTTATTCATTATAAACACACGTCGTTGTGCTCTCAGGTGATTTCATCTTCACTCACACAGCAGTGGGAGGGGTCTTGTACCTGTAGTAGTGGGAGATGGCAGCCATGTTTGTGCGGGTAGGACACGAACAAAACAAGAGATATGGGACCATTTAGATAAAACAATTGGGGTAAGCATCGATTCACATTTACTTTTCGAGTATTGTACTTGCAGATGTTCATAAAGGACCTTGTAAAAAGTGAATGTTCACGCCGCACTAATCTTTGACGAGCAGCACTCTGACCCGTGTATATACAAGTAGAAAGAGCAGGTCGTTTGTATTTTTACTTTCCACACTCTTCTTATTTTTATGAACGCAATTGAATTATGCAAACGTTGTTTTTATTCCATATTTCTTCAAGGACAATAAAGGTTTTTAGTGAGAGTTACGAGGATTTGTTTTTATTATTAAGTAATAGGCTACTATAACTCCACGCATTTTTTTTTCAGTGGTGGCTTTTAAGCTGGGCAGATGAACGCTGTCTGTATATTCAAGCACTGGTAACCTTTGTTATTACACATATATTTCACAGAAAGACTTGTGTAAGTTTTAAGTTTACATTCATACTGAGCTTGAAAATGGTACATAGAGGACTAATTACAAATCTTGCATAACACTGATGTGTTTCTGTAGCCGGTGGAGACTGATAAAGGTGTCCACGCCTCGAGGTTCTGGATCAACAGATGGGTTTTGGAATTCAGTCAGTTTTTACTGTTTAAAACATTATTCACAGTGTTACTGTAGAGTTTAGTTAGGTGACCGTTTTTAGGTGAACTGATATAAGCCTTTTTAAAAACACGACTGAAACGAATTAAAATGGATAAAAGGTTTCTATAAAGACAAATTGGCATTTTTAGTTCCCCAAAGAACCTTTTTAGTGGTTGTTAAAAAATGTAACTATTTCGGACTCTTTGATCGTACAGCAAGGTCCTATTTGTTTTATTTATTTATTTTATTCTTATTTTTGTTTGTCAGCTTACAGCAAACAATCTTGTTTATCATGCAGCTTCATGTTAATATATAAATAGACTATTTTTCATGTTAGTTGATGTTCATAATGTATTAACTGATGTTAACATTCAGCTTTTAAAGTAAAAATGTTGGTAACACTTTGCAATAAGGTTTTATTTGTTAACATGAAATAACGATGAACAAAACCTTTTCAAACACTGTATCTGTTAACATTAGGTAGAGTTCATTACACCGCCCCGCATCTAGAAAAAAAGTTTATGCTGTTTTGTAAATCCCACTTGTTTTTACCTATTCTGGTCACGTTGAGTTCAAATATGCCACTGAAAATTCCCTCACGTCCTGTTTTCCCACAAAATAAGAATGAAGTTTTTTATAATTTTGCTATGTTTATATTGCTTTCAGGGTTTTATTTAAATTGGTAGAAGCTGTCAAATGTCACAATTATTATTTATTAATTACAACAATAGGTACACAAAACATAACACTTGTTTACAACATCAAACAAATAGCAGACAAATAGTCTATGAAACGTTGTGTTGTTCTAGAGCAAAACTAACACCATATCTGGACTCAGCATCTCAGTATTAGTAAGAAACAACTATCAGATCCTATTCAGCAAATCTGATGCAGGGCGGCGTTATGAATTAATATGAAAGAACAATTGTATTTTTATTAAGTAGTATTAACCAGGATGAATAAGTTCTGTAGAAAAAATAGCTCTTTGTTAGGTCATGTTAGTCAGTGTGTTAACGAATGGGACCTTATAGTAAAGTTATGCCAAAGGTGTTATTACAAGCGGGTAAATGCTTGGTTTGACCTAATAGAACAGATCCAGATTTCATGATCATGTATAAAATGGTGTAAAATGTGAGTATAAAATAGATAAATCACAAGAGAGGGCAATCTGTAGTACATCAGTCTTTCTATATGTCTGCATAGAGCTTGACATAATGGGGCTGGTTTGCAGTACATCAGTCTTTGCCAGTGTGTGCAGATTAATGGCAGACTGTTGTTTATGATTCAGCGTGTGAATGTATGGTATTTTAGCAATGTTACCACTAGACTCAGGTCACTGCAGAGAATAAACTGCTGATAACTTTTCAACATACTTGAGCTTTTTCACTCCTTTAATTACTAATTGCTTCATAACTAATGAAACAGTTAACTATTTATGTCTTTATTCCGGCTTTTTAACAAACACACCAGCGTCCTCTCACTTTACACTGACAAATTTGTTGACGTTATTTAATGCATCCACTTCAGTTAATGCATTATCTAACATCAACCAGCAATGAGCAATGTATTTTACAGCATTTATTCATCTTGAACAATTTTTAACTAACTAGTATGTTAACTAGTGTGTTTTTCATATTGCTTTAACTAACGTTAACAGATACAACATCAGTAAATGCTGTAGAAGTATCGCTCATTCAAGTGTTTCTTTCAAGGAGTTCATGAAAAACGTATTTCAGGGTGTTGTTTAAATGTAAACAATGAGGTGTGCATGTGTAGAGCAGTTAACTGTTTAAAATACATAAAAAGACCAGAGCATTTTTTTTCTTTTTCTTTTTTCACGCCCCTTTCTGCCTTGTCAGCTATAGGCTATTTTATTTAGATTTACTGTCTGACCCCCTTATAGCATTATTTTCTGGGTGTGGGGATTAATGATAGCTAGCATCAATAAGCATCATTTTCAAGATGATCCCATGTCAGTTTGCCCACATAAATCTGATTACTGTTTTGGCATATGTAAGACATATGAAATTTCACACATAGGCATAAGGAATTTGTCGAATGCAAATGCAGTATGGTATTCAAAAACTTTAACCTATCTGTATCTATCATCTCTCTAACTGCACCTATCATACCATTAAATAAATAAATATTTATAATATATGTAATATATTGACCTCTTTGTTCTTTTCAGAGGTGGACAGTAACAAAGCACATTTACTTGAGTACTGTACTTAAGTACACTTTTTGAGTATCTGTACTTTTTCTGGAAACCTGTGACTTTACCTTAACTACATTTGAAAGACAAATATCGTACTTTTACACCTTTACATTAATGGACACTATGTGAGAACATGGTCCTAAAAACAATGCAAAGTTAATTTGTACATGAAATATTATTTTATTCACTTCACAACTTCACATATTGCCCAACAGGGCCCTTCAAACAATACAGGAATAATACAATCTGCATGAGCTTTTTAACAACATAAGTTGATCAACATGTTCATCATAAAACCAAAAGTCACAAAGACACAATATTTCAAGACTTCATGAACAGGTCAACACGGCCATACAGCAAGGCCCCCAACTAAACCCCTAAACTTCTGAACTAGAAAACGGAGAACGCTTCAGGTACAGATCCTGATCCATCCGAAGGTCCAAGGAGTGGTTAGATATATTGAAAAGAACCAGAGGTGGACAAAGTACAGATACTACAGGTCACATATTACTCCATTACAAGTGAAAGTTGTAAAGACAGATTTTTACTTCAGTAAAAGTACAGAAGTACTTGCTTTTTAAAAGTACTTGAGTATCAGAAGTAAATTTCCCTTTTCATGTCAACACCTTGTTTTATTATTGTCGCATCGTTGTATGTAATACTTACAATACCTTATACCTCTGAAACAACCTGTTGAATACACTGACTAGCTCGGAGTATCTGTGGAATAAAGAGCTTTTAGATTGTTACTAAACCATGTAGAAATGATAACTGCTCTCTCTGTGGCTCAGCGGCAGCACCAACACAGATCTGAATGTTCTGGTGTGATTTTTGTCAAAGGTTAAATACACAGACGAATCGTTATCATTTAGGAAAGAGATGGTGTGGGTGTTCGAATCGAGATCGTGATCTTTTTCTGATTAATCGTGCAGCTCTACACATAACTATAGTAATTATGCAAGGTGACAAAAAATAAAAATAAAAATAATAAAAGTTACAAGATATTAACTTATTTAACCCTTAAACTCATTTACATTTGAATTCACACTTTTGCGTGCTAACTAACGTCATTGTCCAAACCTTACCTATGCATAAGCGGTGTATCCACAAGGCTATGGCAACTTGGCGGGCAAATCCATAAATCATTTGGCCGACCAGACTTCATACTGAAACTTTACCTCTAAAGCACAGACAATTTCAAGCTTTCACAAGAATTTTTAAGTTTATACTCCTCAATAGGCTTCCGCACACTCTAACAAGTAATTCAGGGGTCCTATTAACACAACTTAATTAAACGCGTGGTTGCAAGATAAAAATACTCATTTATTAATTTAATTAAACCTTTTAAGTTGCTCCAACTAGATTTTCTTCAGTAGTTTTAGCTTTTCCATGTTTTTGGTAATTTAGGAGTTTTTAAGAAATGAATTCATTCAACAACAATATTGCTAAACAATTAACTTGAAATCCTGAACTCAATGTGGAGAAAAATTACGTTATCAAGCCAATTTCATTAAGTTACTACAACTTAATTTTTGTTTTAAATCAAATAATACAGATATTTCAGTGTAAATTACACACAATATTAAGTTGTAGTAACTTAATGAAATTGGCTTGATAACGTAATTTTTCTCCACATTGAGTTCAGGATTTCAAGCCCCCCACCCCTACCCGCTTAACATGCCTGGAAAAAATTTAGACAGATAAGACTGTGTTAGAGGACCTGTAGACTGAACAAATACGACACAAAGGACATTTCAAGGTGAGTGTCATTTCATTTACAAATAAACTCTAATAAAGCAATGAATTTGAGCATATTCTCATTGTGATATGCCCAATAGTGGACTCGTGTAAAAGTTAGGCTACACCTGCTAACACCCCCTGCACCTGCTAATACAGTTGATGAACCATGTTGTGCTACTACACATATCTAACGCTAGTAATATTTAGCAGTGTAATTTGAATATCTACCCTTTAGTTTAGCATAGCCATGGATAAGGGCTTATAGAGGACTTTTCATTTGTGCCGTAGGAAGGAAAAGCATGATTAAATTTCTGCTTATTTGTGTACACATTTGTAAAAAATAATCTTTTGTCATTCACATAGATAGTCTTATAGCTCCATTGTAGTCAATTTATGTCGTTTTTTCAAGATTTATTGTGTCCTTGAATATTGTGTTTAAATACACGACTGCAGTTCAAAATAAAAAAAGTTAATTGTTTAGCAATATTGTTGTTGAATGAATTCATTTCTTAAAAACTCCTAAATTACCAAAAACATGGAAAAGCTAAAACTACTGAAGAAAATCTAGTTGGAGCAACTTAAAAGGTTTAATTAAATTAATAAATGAGTATTTTTATCTTGCAACCACGCGTTTAATTAAGTTGTGTTAATAGGACCCCTGAATTACTTGTTAGAGTGTGAGGAAGCCTATTGAGGAGTATAAACTTAAAAATTCTTGTGAAAGCTTGAAATTGTCTGTGCTTTAGAGGTAAAGTTTCAGTATGAAGTCTGGTCGGCCAAATGATTTATGGATTTGCCCGCCAAGTTGCCATAGCCTTGTGGATACACCGCTTACGCATAGGTAAGGTTTGGACAATGACGTTAGTTAGCACGCAAAAGTGTGAATTCAAATGTAAATGAGTTCAAGAGTTAAATAAGTTAATATCTTGTAACTTTTATTATTTTTATTTTTATTTTTTGTCACCTTGCATAATTACTATAGTTATGTGTAGAGCTGCACGATTAATCAGAAAAAGATCACGATCTCGATTCGAACACCCACACCATCTCTTTCCTAAATGATAACGATTCGTCTGTGTATTTAACCTTTGACAAAAATCACACCAGAACATTCAGATCTGTGTTGGTGCTGCCGCTGAGCCACAGAGAGAGCAGTTATCATTTCTACATGGTTTAGTAACAATCTAAAAGCTCTTTATTCCACAGATACTCCGAGCTAGTCAGTGTATTCAACAGGTTGTTTCAGAGGTATAAGGTATTGTAAGTATTACATACAACGATGCGACAATAATAAAACAAGGTGTTGACATGAAAAGGGAAATTTACTTCTGATACTCAAGTACTTTTAAAAAGCAAGTACTTCTGTACTTTTACTGAAGTAAAAATCTGTCTTTACAACTTTCACTTGTAATGGAGTAATATGTGACCTGTAGTATCTGTACTTTGTCCACCTCTGGTTCTTTTCAATATATCTAACCACTCCTTGGACCTTCGGATGGATCAGGATCTGTACCTGAATGCATTCTCCGTTTTCTAGTTCAGAAGTTTAGCGGTTTAGTTGGGGGCCTTGCTGTATGGCCGTGTTGACCTGTTCATGAAGTCTTGAAATATTGTGTCTTTGTGACTTTTGGTTTTATGATGAACATGTTGATCAACTTATGTTGTTAAAAAGCTCATGCAGATTGTATTATTCCTGTATTGTTTGAAGGGCCCTGTTGGGCAATATGTGAAGTTGTGAAGTGAATAAAATAATATTTCATGTACAAATTAACTTTGCATTGTTTTTAGGACCATGTTCTCACATAGTGTCCATTAATGTAAAGGTGTAAAAGTACGATATTTGTCTTTCAAATGTAGTTAAGGTAAAGTCACAGGTTTCCAGAAAAAGTACAGATACTCAAAAAGTGTACTTAAGTACAGTACTCAAGTAAATGTGCTTTGTTACTGTCCACCTCTGAAAAGAACAAAGAGGTCAATATATTACATATATTATAAATATTTATTTATTTAATGGTATGATAGGTGCAGTTAGAGAGATGATAGATACAGATAGGTTAAAGTTTTTGAATACCATACTGCATTTGCATTCGACAAATTCCTTATGCCTATGTGTGAAATTTCATATGTCTTACATATGCCAAAACAGTAATCAGATTTATGTGGGCAAACTGACATGGGATCATCTTGAAAATGATGCTTATTGATGCTAGCTATCATTAATTCCCACACCCAGAAAATAATGCTATAAGGGGGTCAGACAGTAAATCTAAATAAAATAGCCTATAGCTGACAAGGCAGAAAGGGGCGTGAAAAAAGAAAAAGAAAAAAAATGCTCTGGTCTTTTTATGTATTTTAAACAGTTAACTGCTCTACACATGCACACCTCATTGTTTACATTTAAACAACACCCTGAAATACGTTTTTCATGAACTCCTTGAAAGAAACACTTGAATGAGCGATACTTCTACAGCATTTACTGATGTTGTATCTGTTAACGTTAGTTAAAGCAATATGAAAAACACACTAGTTAACATACTAGTTAGTTAAAAATTGTTCAAGATGAATAAATGCTGTAAAATACATTGCTCATTGCTGGTTGATGTTAGATAATGCATTAACTGAAGTGGATGCATTAAATAACGTCAACAAATTTGTCATTGTAAAGTGAGAGGACGCTGGTGTGTTTGTTAAAAAGCCGGAATAAAGACATAAACAGTTAACTGTTTCATTAGTTATGAAGCAATTAGTAATTAAAGGAGTGAAAAAGCTCAAGTATGTTGAAAAGTTATCAGCAGTTTATTCTCTGCAGTGACCTGAGTCTAGTGGTAACATTGCTAAAATACCATACATTCACACGCTGAATCATAAACAACAGTCTGCCATTAATCTGCACACACTGGCAAAGACTGATGTACTGCAAACCAGCCCCATTATGTCAAGCTCTATGCAGACATATAGAAAGACTGATGTACTACAGATTGCCCTCTCTTGTGATTTATCTATTTTATACTCACATTTTACACCATTTTATACATGATCATGAAATCTGGATCTGTTCTATTAGGTCAAACCAAGCATTTACCCGCTTGTAATAACACCTTTGGCATAACTTTACTATAAGGTCCCATTCGTTAACACACTGACTAACATGACCTAACAAAGAACTATTTTTTCTACAGAACTTATTCATCCTGGTTAATACTACTTAATAAAAATACAATTGTTCTTTCATATTAATTCATAACGACACCCTGCATCAGATTTGCTGAATAGGATCTGATAGTTGTTTCTTACTAATACTGAGATGCTGAGTCCAGATATGGTGTTAGTTTTGCTCTAGAACAACACAACGTTTCATAGACTATTTGTCTGCTATTTGTTTGATGTTGTAAACAAGTGTTATGTTTTGTGTACCTATTGTTGTAATTAATAAATAATAATTGTGACATTTGACAGCTTCTACCAATTTAAATAAAACCCTGAAAGCAATATAAACATAGCAAAATTATAAAAAACTTCATTCTTATTTTGTGGGAAAACAGGACGTGATAGGGAATTTTCAGTGGCATATTTGAACTCAACGTGACCAGAATAGGTAAAAACAAGTGGGATTTACAAAACAGCATAAACTTTTTTTCTAGATGCGGGGCGGTGTAATGAACTCTACCTAATGTTAACAGATACAGTGTTTGAAAAGGTTTTGTTCATCGTTATTTCATGTTAACAAATAAAACCTTATTGCAAAGTGTTACCAACATTTTTACTTTAAAAGCTGAATGTTAACATCAGTTAACACATTATGAACATCAACTAACATGAAAAATAGTCTATTTATATATTAACATGAAGCTGCATGATAAACAAGATTGTTTGCTGTAAGCTGACAAACAAAAATAAGAATAAAATAAATAAATAAAACAAATAGGACCTTGCTGTACAATCAAAGAGTCCGAAATAGTTACATTTTTTAACAACCACTAAAAGGTTCTTTGGGGAACTAAAAATGCCAATTTGTCTTTATAGAAACCTTTTATCCATTTTAATTCGTTTCAGTCGTGTTTTTAAAAAGGTTTATATCAGTTCACCTAAAAACGGTCACCTAACTAAACTCTACAGTAACACTGTGAATAATGTTTTAAACAGTAAAAACTGACTGAATTCCAAAACCCATCTGTTGATCCAGAACCTCGAGGCGTGGACACCTTTATCAGTCTCCACCGGCTACAGAAACACATCAGTGTTATGCAAGATTTGTAATTAGTCCTCTATGTACCATTTTCAAGCTCAGTATGAATGTAAACTTAAAACTTATACAAGTCTTTCTGTGAAATATATGTGTAATAACAAAGGTTACCAGTGCTTGAATATACAGACAGCGTTCATCTGCCCAGCTTAAAAGCCACCACTGAAAAAAAAATGCGTGGAGTTATAGTAGCCTATTACTTAATAATAAAAACAAATCCTCGTAACTCTCACTAAAAACCTTTATTGTCCCTGAAGAAATATGGAATAAAAACAACGTTTGCATAATTCAATTGCGTTCATAAAAATAAGAAGAGTGTGGAAAGTAAAAATACAAACGACCTGCTCTTTCTACTTGTATATACACGGGTCAGAGTGCCGCTCGTCAAAGTTTAGTGCGGCGTGAACATTCACTTTTTACAAGGTCCTTTATGAACATCTGCAAGTACAATACTCGAAAAGTAAATGTGAATCGATGCTTACCCCAATTGTTTTATCTAAATGGTCCCATATCTCTTGTTTTGTTCGTGTCCTACCCGCACAAACATGGCTGCCATCTCCCACTACTACAGGTACAAGACCCCTCCCACTGCTGTGTGAGTGAAGATGAAATCACCTGAGAGCGCAACGACGTGCGTTTATAATGAATAAAAACATATAAAAGAATATGTTGCATTATATCTAAATATATTTGCTACTGTTATAAATATTAGGGCATCTGATTGAACCAAGCCGAGTCATCGCCAGAAGTGGCCCAGACTCTAAAGCCAGATCCGGGTTAGTTATGGTGAACAGGAATCGGGCCCCAGTACTTTACCGCCGTAACAAAAACACACGTGTCAGAGCGAGCCGTGGGCCACACTCGGCCCCGGATAATACATGCTGATGCCGTGTCTGAGCCGCAGGCACCGCGGGGCTGCCGAGCTCGGGCCCATTACCACATGCTATCTGACGCTCGTCTAAGAAGAGTAAAAACAGAAAACACCCTCGAGTTCACCATCAACACATTCATTTTACCCAGATGACCATGTATTCAGTTCACCCCTCATGACCGGAGTCAGTGGCTCAGTTTAAAATAAATGTGATCTTTTTTTTGCATGTTCTCGTATTTTGATCATGTTGTTATCTGTATTATTGGATGTGATGTGTGTATAATAAAGTATTATTGGATAAAGTTAGTTAAGAATGACACAGGATATTCAGATTCGATTCCACAAAAGAAAAACTCACATGGTTTTTAAATGTTTGGGGATTTCAGTTCAGTAAAAGTGAACGAGTGTTTTTCTCAACAACGTAATCAACAAAATGTTTCAGCAGTTTCACAAACATCAGTCTGTTCATTTACTGAAACACTTTTACAATCAAATTAACAAAAAAGTGATCCGTCCACGGTTTTTATTTAACCAACAGCTTTTTCAGAACACACACACACACACACACATAGCGCGGTTGTAAAAACTCATTAACACACACACACACACACACACACACACACAGACAGAGGACAGGCAAACGTTATAAACCACACATGTTCATGCTTCATTCACGAGACCCCCGTATTTACACTTTTAGGGTCTTTAGGAGTTCACGCTGGGACAGTCGTTGTAACAAATAATTGCACTAATAAAAACAGATAAGTATACAAGCCATAGCTCTTTAACTATTTGTTTGTTTTTTTAAAACACTAACTCCAGGTCACACACGAGCACACGCACAGGGGCGGTAGGGGGGTAGGGGACCTGAAAAAGTGTGAAATCCTTGGGATTACCCCCATTAGCACACACCCACACTGACACAAAAGACGACACCACTCATTTCAACACGTATTCTTGGTGAAATACACATCGTCCTTCTAAGGGTTTGGGAAACTCATGGATTAGCCACCGTGTGGGTATTACGCAGCCTCTTCTATGTTTTATCCACAACTATTTATTTAATCAATAGCTTTTTTTCAACACGCACATAGCGGGGGTGTAAAACCATTAACACACACACACACACACACACACACACACACACACACAGAGGACAGGCAAACGTTATAAACCACACATGTTCATGCTTCATTCACGAGACCCTCGTATTTACGCTCCTAGGATCTTTAGGAGTTCACGTTGGGACACTCGTTGTAACAGATAATTGCACTAAAAAAACACATAAGTATACAAACCATTAGCACCTATCACTTCCTGAAACATTAAACACACACACACACATACATACACAGACAGAAGACAGGAAAAATAAACATAAATGTACTGTCATAAATTACACATGTTCATGGGACCTTCACGAGTCCATAAATTATACAAACATCAGGGGGTCATAAATCAATTTTTGACATAAAGTATATGATATAACTACTGACGCTGCATTGACTCTCTACTCGAGAAAACACAGTGGACCAACTCCAGCAGATGACATGGCACCCCAAATCATCACTGACTGTGGAAACTTCACACTGGACTTCAAGCAACTTGGATTCTGTGCCTCTCCACTCTTCCCCCAGACTTGATTTCCAAATGAAATGCAAAATTTGCTTTCATCTGAAAATACTTTGGACCACAGAGCAACGGCGTTTTGAGTAAAAAGGTGTTTTGAGTTAATTAGCTGATTAGAGTCTTCTCAGCTCAACATTGCTGTATTATAAATTCTTTATTCTAATATTTTTGAGATACTGGATTTTAGTTTTCCATGATCTGACAGGTGTAATCATCAAGATTAAAACAAAAAAAGGCTTGGAATATTTCACTTTATGTGTAATGAATCTAGAGTATATGAAAGTCCCACCTTTTGAATTAAATTATAGCAAAAAAAAAAAAAAAAAAAAAAAAAAGAACTTTTCCACAATATTCTAATTTTTTGAGATGCACCTGCATAGTGTAATGATTTATAATCTCATTATCCAGTGTTACCTAGGAGAGGATATGTTCCCTTTTTTCTTCCTCATGTTTCTCTCTGCCAGTGGAGGATGACATCAGGCTTTCATTAGGGATCTAACTCTAACTCTACATCCAGATTTCTGTTAAAAGCACTATACAAATCAAACTGAACTGAACTGTATCCCCAAACAAAGCTAGCTCATGTTCATGATTGTTCTGTGTAATTAGCTGTCAGTGGTTGAGTGATTAGTGATAACATTTTATGGAACCAATTCATTTATTGTTCTGTTTAATGTTAAATAAATATTAATCCACTTTCTCTTGCTAATATTTCTGGTGTCCTATTATGCATGTGACTGGTATCCCAGTGTTCCTGGGAGTGACTCTGGACCCATCTCAACCCTGACCAGGATAAAGCAGTTAGGGCTTCAGCTAAGCAGTTAGTTGAATAGAGGAATGAACTGCATGATACTGCATGTAGACTGAAACACATTTCAAATGTAGTTGCTCAATTAATCAGTCAGTTAGGTGATGCTGAATATCATAGGTACAGTAAATACTTTGTATGACTGCCTCAGTTTTGTTGAACTGATATGTCACTTATGTTCTACAATTTTCTTTACAGATTGCACCAAACATCAATCCAAGATATTTTTGGAAATATGCAACAACAACAACCACGATTCTGATGATTCTCATACAGGACCCATAGTCAAGCTTCTCTCTTCACAGTCACCTGATTCCTAATGACTCTCACCCATCTGCAGACAGACTACTCACTTTAAATAACCAGGAGAGCCAAACAGACTTCTCACTCAAGCATTGTGTCTGTAGTGAATCTAAGTCTGAGTTTCTTATCGACCTGTTAGTGGTGTCAAAATGAAGCTTTCTAAAGCTTTTCTTCAACTGTATCTAGAAACGATTCCCGAGCAGGGAACCCCAGCCACTGTGGGTTGCACTCAGTGCCAGTCCCAAGCCTGGATAAAATGGGAAGGTTGCACCAGGAAGGCTATCCGGCATAAAACCTGTGCCAAATCAAATATGTGGACCAATGATCTGCTGTGGCGACCCCTAACGGGAGACGCCGAAAGAACAACAACAACTCAAAGTTTTAAACACTGTGCACACTAGTGACATCAACAAACCTTTTAAAATATTTGCTCACAGGATACTGAGGAGGCTGAAAAACATCAGCTTGGAAAGTGTTTACATTAATATTTTACAGATTTAGCTCAGCTGACAAGTTGGTGAGTTTTGTACCTTCAGTTGCTGTTAACAAGCTAGATAACTAAAGCTGATGCAAGCTCTCACAAAGCTCTTTATACAGATAAATGTTTTCTTTCTAGAAATTTTAATTTCTTGAGTGGAAATTCAGGGTGCAAGTGTTTTCAGTTTAAAATATTTTTTTTATAATGAATAAAGTACAGTGTGCTATTAATTTAGCTGATGTGGCTTACCTGTGACAGAAAGGTTAACTCCGTCTTTACCCTGATACTTTCCTTCAGTTGTCGTTGTTAAAAATCTGAAGTAGTATTTGCCTTGGTCCTCTTGTTTCACATCACTCAGTCTGAGATGAGAGTCACGCACTGTGTGTCTGAGGTACTGAACCCTGCCTTTGTACTCTCTGTCTAAAGACAGATCAGGAGGCTCTTTATCGCTAACCAACTCTCGGCTCCAGAAAGCTCTCTGGACTGTGTAATCAGCTGGATATGTGTAACTGCAGCCCATGGTCACTGCAGATCCCTTTAGAGCACAGATGTAGCTCAGTGTGTAAGACACGCCCCACCCCGGCTGGGAGAGAACTCCTGCAACATGAAATGCAGAAATGTGTTGATAATGCATGTACAGGTCTCAGACAGTGAGAAAGCCTGCATAAACTCTCCACTGCAAACATCTGAGCTCATTATCTGAGCTCATTTATAACTAAAAGCACACAGTGAGAAGCTCCACAGGCCATTCAGTACAGCAGGGGAGAGAGAGAGAGAGAGAGCTGCAGAAAAGAGGAACTTAACACAGAACTGCTGAACAAACACTAATAGCATAAAGCACAAGGATAAAATAAAAATATGCACATTTATATATATTTATGAAAAATACAACTGTACATTTGCAAAAGACTCACCTGAAATCATGAGCAGAAACAGCAGAGAAAGGGGAGGAGTCAGTCTGAGTGACATCATCAGTGCTGCCTGTATAATCATCACAGATGGAAAAATGCTGTTCAGTTTTAATGTCATAAAAACACCCTTAAAGCTGTGGTGTGTCCATAACTGTAAAGGAAGTGCTGTGGGTTTACACCTGCAGTTGCATTAACTATCCATTACATATGGATAGTTGGTGTGTCATGTGCAGTACAGTTCAGTGTGTTACTAAATAAAAAAAAAAATGATACTAAATGCATACACTCATGTGAGACTTGCTTTTTTTCTTTCATTTTTTTTTTCTTTTAGAAAGAATCATTTGGGTGCATTGGATGAATCGATTCCCAAATGTGAACGAATCAAATTATTTTTTACACAATAATTCAAACAATCTGGGTTAAAAATGTTTTGCTATTCTATTTTATTTACATGTATCTAAGTCTTTGAATCATAACATTTCCATCCTTTACTGTGCACAGTGTTTAGATGTCTGTAATCCCTCTGAGTAGTGAATCAACTGAATCAAAGCTCACAAAACTCGATTCACTTCAATGAATTCTTGAATCAAATCAGTAAAATGAGACATATTGCTCTGAGTCCTGTTGTGTAATAGAAATGACTTATAAAAGTCAACGTACACTTGACTTATAAAGAATGCTCGGTTTAATTTCAGTTATTAAGCGAATAATTGAGAAATTCATAAAATTCAAACTGAATAAATTGCTAAAAACTTTTCTGACCTTATTAAGAGATCTTCATCTCCTGCGTCCAGAGAACAAAAACAGAAAGAACAGAAGCAGCTCTGAGGGTTTAAACTGTTAAACTAGTCAGTTAAAATGTGTTGCTGTTTAACTTTCACAAGGACGGGCATGTTTCTTCCTCTTTCTTTGCTAAATTAGTTCTTCCTTCCTCTGCATGTTAAGAAGTACTTACAGTATTTCCTGGTTGGGAATCACACTAGAGACACAGCCTGTCTATTGATTTGTATTGCATTTCCTAAAATAATTTATTCATTTATATATTTATAATATTTATTTATAAGTAAGTTGTGAGGATGTAATCAGGCTGGATGTCTGTAGGTACAGTATATGTGTGTATAAATTTTATTCAGTGATTAATCCATTAATTTATTTAAGAAGAATGCAAATTTTTTTTGTTGTTGTTGTTATATTTGTTATATGCAATACAGGCTCCCTGTTCTGTTATTGGTTGTCCCTAATGTCTCAGCTGTTCTGTGTTATCTCCGTTGATTACGCTGTGTAATTAAACCCCTTGTCCGTATTAAGATGCGAAGTATTAGCTCAGTTACCTAGCGTTCTGGCTATACCAAGCCTTTGTTCCCCATTTCGTTTCATAGTCTTTCATCTTGTTTTCGACCACGATATCTGCCTTATGTGTTGGAATTGTCTGCGGGTGTTCCTAATCAACTGACTTTAAACTGCACTTGCATCTGTCTGATCCCCAAATCATTACACCCATAGGCCAAATTCCCTTAGTCATTCATAACAATGGGTAAGACCAAGGAATATAGCTGTGATGTGCGGCAAAATGTTGTTGAGCTTCACAAAATTGGAAGTGGCTATAAGAAAACAGCACAAGCATTGAAAATGCCCATTTCCACCATCAGGGCAATAATTAAGAAGTTCCCGTCAACTGGAAATGTTATGAATCAACCTGGAATTAGACGCGTGTCTATATTGTCTCAATACACTGTGAAGAGGATGGTTCGAGTGGCCAAAAAATCTCCAAGGATCACAGCTGGAGAATAGCAAAATTTAGTTGTGTCTTGGGGTCAGAAAGTCTCCAAAACTACAATCATAAGTCAACTGTTTGGAAGGGTTTCAAGAAAAAAAGCCTCTACTCTCATCCAAAAACAAACTCAAGTGTCTTCAGTTTGCCAGACACTACTGGAACTTCAAATGGGATCGGGTTCTATGGTCAGATGAAACCAAAATAGAGCTTTTTGACAATAAACACCAGAGGTGGTTTTGGTGCACACAGAGAGGTAGCCATATGGAAAAATACCTCATCCCCACAGTTAAATATGGTGGTGACTCTTTAATGTTTTGGGGCTGTTTTTCTGCCAGAGGACCTGGATATTTTGTTAGGATACATGGGATCATGGACTATCAGCAGATATTAAATGAAAACCTGACTGCCTCTGCCAGAAAGCTTCAAATGGGCCATGGTTGGATCTTCCAGCAGGACAATGATCCAAAACATACATCAAAATCAAATCATGTATGCAAACATCAAAATGAAACCCACAGAAAACCTGTGGTATGAACTGAAGAGGAGAGTCCACCAGCGTGGACCTCGAAATTTGAAGGATCTGGAGAGATTCTGTATGGAGGAATGGTCTCAGATCCCTAGCCATGTATTCTCCAACCTCATCAAGCATTATAGGAGAAGACTCAGAGCTGTTATCTTGGCAAAGGGAGGTAGCACAAAGTATTGACTAAAAGGGTGCCAATAATTGTTGCACACCTATATTTAACAAAGATATTTTTTGGATAAACCTGTGTTTTGTTTGCAGTTGTTTGATATCCATGACAGCAGAGCATTTTTGTGAATTTATTTAACAAAATATCAAAAGGTTAAATAATAAAGACAATTTTTCACAGCCTTCTTTGCTCATATTTACCAAGGGTGCCAATATTAGTGCAGGGCACTGTATGTGTACTTTGTTTTGTGTTACTATGGTAATGGGTTATTCCACTTCGCTGCACAATAGAGGAGCACGTCACGGTACTCTGCATTTATGTTATTTTAAAAGCAAACAGGCGATGGATGATATTTAGTTGTTGTTCCTAACATGTGTATTAAATATTATCAACATGTGTTATTATTTTATAAACAATATTGCTGCCTTTTAGGAGATTATTAATTGTATTGAAGCTCGGCTGTAGCTCAGTGCTGATTCTCATGATGAGGCTCATGATGAGAAAATATGATGAACGTGTTTATTGTAGCAGTGTGACGTGTTGACATCTAACTTTTATTCACAATGGCCTTAAAATGCATTATTTTGAAGTAAACATTTTAAAGTAAAACTCAAACAGGATAACCTACATTTGTGTTGCTTCATTCACTGCGGATTATGTAATTTCGTGTGTGCAATATATAGGAGGAAAGACGAAGGAAAGAGATACTATGAAATGTAACACTGTCTACTTCGTGTGTGTTCTAGCATTTATCTACCACAGTATGTTATTACAGCTTTAGGAGGAGATATAAAGCTGTAGTGTTCAGCTAATCCTATAATCCTGCATTCGGTATCAGGTGAGTGGTAAACAGGTAATTGGTAGACAGTATCATGTTATTAGCCTCCCTGATTTGGTAAAATGTACTTAAAAATGTCTGATTTCTAAAATAAGCACGGTTATGAACACTGCATGTGACAAACACTACAAGGCAAGCAAGAAAGTTTCACATTAAATTAAATGTAACTCTAAACTGATCAAATGTACAATCTATTAATTTGTCGAATAGCAGATTACTGACTAGCCAGGGTTTGTTGGCATGAGGAGGGAGTGGCAGGTCAGGCTCAGTGGGCATGGGCTCTTCAGTGCCCCAACCATTTCTTTGGGGGTGCCGGGGGATTGCATGCTGACGGCCTTGCACTCTTCTGGTGGCAGGGACCTCAAGAACTTGTCCATAGTCCACAGTGTGTGGAGCATGCACTGGTTTGTTCACATGGTCTGGAGGCCTACTGTCACAACACATACACACACACCCCACTTCAAGGTATTTTTAAGGAAATAGAAAAATGGATCAGATACAGTTAATGTATGAGAGTAGATGAGTAGTTGCTATTAAATAATAAATTGTCTGCTAATCGGATATCATGACATTACTGTATATTAGCTACTGTTTTGTGATATAGCAGCCTTGCTTTTTTTTTCTAGTTGGAGAAGTTGTAGGTTCACGCCATGCTGTATGTATAGAATCCCCAATAATGATTCAGTTCCAGGCTCCCACCACTCTAACCTCCACCCCTCTCTGCACCACAGCATATTATACCTCATTATAAATAAACCATACTGAGAGTTTGTACATCATACTTGTATTTCTTGTGGAAAATGTACAAAAAGTTAACGACACATTTTTGCACAGTGTGTTAGTTTAGCAGGTAAAATGTAAATAAAATCTAATTATTAAAACAGGACAAAAACCCAGCACATGCAGTCACACACAATATATTGTTCATAAATGTAAAGCTCTCACTTTTCAACTGTTTAAAGTTTGAGTTAATATTGCTGCACAGCTCTTTCTCTCTTGACATGGTGTCGATGTTGATGATCTCACTGTTGCTTTCTTGCAGGCTAAAAAAAACCCAAATTGTGATAAAGGGCTTGAGTTGGAAATGTTGAACAAACACATGAACAATACTACAGAAGACAAGAAAGGCTTGTTTTTCTTTAAAAGAGTGTTTTTTCTTGTGATCTGAAGATAATAAAAGTTGTTTTCCGAGATCATGTAACAGTAGCATACTAGCATCACATCATTGTGGCCTTATCTTCTTTTGATTTTGATTTTGGACTTTACTGGTTTATAGTTTTGCAAAGATCTTCCTGGTGCTATATCCAGTGATTACAAGCGACGTGATGAACAGATGGAAGCACTCACTGTTAAAGTGTCGTAATCAGGAGAGATGGACTGAGAACCCAGAGCCTTGTACGTGTCATCAGGAGAACTCAGGTCAACCGTATGTGTGAGAGAGTGAAAAATAAATCATGTGTTCATCGTTCTTAGTGATTCTTTCCAGACCTGAGTGTCTGAGTGAAGTGTGTCTCTGAAGACTCTTACTGCAAGTGTGCCGTACACGTCATTGGAGGACCTGGTCTGAAGATCAAGAGCTGTGTATATGTCATCAGGTGGACTGGAGTAAAAGTTCTGTGTGAAGATTATAAAGAATGTGTTTGGTGTTTTTCCTCCAGATCTGAATGTCCGAGTAAAGAAGCTGTGCCTCAGATTGCATTCTGTGACTTAATACATAACAACATTTTCTACTGTAGCTATGTTTAGTGATATAAAGTGCCACATTTTGTAGAAAAAAGCTAGAAGTCAGGTTTGTGAGACTAGACCCTGGTGTTTCCTCATGTTCATTATGATTATCACTCTCTATTGTGCTGTGTTGCAGGTAAGCATTAGGGTTTTATGTTGCTGTCCTAAGTGGTTACCAAAAACAAATGATCTATCAAAGCACTAAGTCACACTGTGTTGCTCTGTCCTGTTACAGTTCACTTACCTGACTAGACTTGCCATCATTCTTTGGACCTCCGCTTCTCTTTCTCCTAAAAAGTAACAATAATCTGAGGGTTCATATCGCAGATATTTTCAGCAAGTTGAGGAAAAATACACATGCTTACCTCATACATAAAACACCAATGATGGCAAATAAACATCCACATCCAACTGTGACTCCAAGAACTACATACAGAACTACACTTCTGCCCCCTGTGTGCAGACAAATATTAGTCAGCTATAACTCGTACAACTTTATCAATGCTGCAAAGTGTTATTCTAAGTTTGGAGGACCCCAAACCCAACGAAGAACAGTGGTTGGGGTTCCTCCTGTCCCACCTGGTCGGTTCTGCTCGCCAGTGGGCGGAGCTTCACCTTGCCAGTGGGTCCACTAGGATATATATGGTTTCTGGCTTTGTGGATCTACTGGTCCAGGTATTCGGGAGTGCTGAGTTCAAGCCCGATCTCAAAAGTTTCTTGGGGGGGAGCCGCCTGTCCGACTGGCCCAGCCAGTCGTTCCTGGAGTACTATGAGAGGGAGCGGGCAAACATGGCGGCCTGCACCTCTCAGCCCCAGACCCAGGAGTGTGCAACTGAGGGATGCACCCAGTCAGCCAGCCTACTTTGCCCCACCTGTCGAAAACAGGGAACAAGGAGCTACTATTTCTGCTTGCAGGACTGCTTTAAAGACAGCTGGTGAGTTCATAAGCAGCTCCATAGGTGGGCACCCCCAGAGCTCCAGCCGGAGACCCAGCAGGAGGTCTCCCCAGCGGAGCGCCACCTGGAGGTTAACGTGGCAACCTCCAGCTCCGAGCTCAAGCCAGAGGCCCAGCAGGAGGTCTCCTCAGCGGAGCTGCCCTTGGAGGTTAACGTGGCAACCTCCAGCCCCGAGCTCCAGCAGGAGGTCCAGCAGGAGGTCTCTCCAGCGGTGCGCCACCTGGAGGTTAACGTGGCAACCTCCAGCCCCAAGCTCCAGCCTGAGGCCCAGCAGGAGGTCTCCCCAGCGGAGTGCCCGCCTGTCCTGTTCCTGCCGGAGGTCCACGAGGAGACCTCTTCCCAAGCCACGTTCCTGCTGGAGGTTCACGAGGAGACCTCCACTCCTGTCCTGCTCATGTCTGAGGTCCACGGGATGACCTTCTCCGAAGCCAAGTCCATGTCAGAGGTCCACAGGATGACCTCCTCCCAAGCCAAGTCCATGTCTGAGGTCCACGGGATGACCTCCTTTCCAAGTCCTAGCCCATGTCTTGGCCCTAGTTCATGTCCTAGTCCAAGTCTATGTCCAAGTCCAGATCCAGGTTTCTGTCCTGACCCATATCCTAGTCCATGTCTTAGTCCAGATCCATACCCTAAGCCAGAGTCATGTTCCAACCCATGCCTTAGCCCATGCCTCAGTTCATGCCCAGAGTCATGTTCCAACCCATGCCTTAGCCCATGCCTCAGTTCAGACCCAGAGTCACATCCAGAATCCAGTCTAGTTTTCAGTCCAGGTCCCAGTCCTGTTTCCAGTCCAGGTCCCAGTCCAGTTTCTAGTTTAGTTTCCAGTACAGGTTCAGATCCAGTTTGCAATCCAGTTTCCAGTCTAAGTCTTAGCCCCGAATCCAGTCTAGTTTCCAGCTCTATCTCTAGCTCTGTTCCCAGCTTCACTTCCAGTTCTGTTGCTAGTCTGATTTCAAGTCCAATTATCAGCCAGGCAGCTAGCTTTGTTCCCAGTTCGGATCCCAGTTCGGTTCCCAATCCTGTTCCCAATTCTGTTTCTAGCTCAGGTTCCAGTCCAGTTTCCAATCCAGTTTCCAGTCTATGTCACAGTTCAGTTTCTACTTTTGGATCCAGTCCAGTTTCTAACTTAGTCTCCAGCCCTGTCTCCATCCCTGTCTCCAGCTCTGTTTCCAGCTCTGTTTCCAGTCAGGTTTCTAATTTTATTTCCAGATCTGTTTAAAGTTTAGCTTTCAGTCAAGTTTCTAGTTTTGCTGCAAGTCCACTTTCCAATTCAGGTTCTAGCTTTGTTTCCAGTTCTGTTTCCAGTTCTGTTCCCAGTCAGGTTTTTGATTTTGTTTACGGTTCTGTTTCTAGCCTAGTTTCCAGTCCTGTACCCAGTTCAGTTCTCAGTCCAGTTCCCTGTCCTGTTCCCTGTCCTGTTCCCAAGTCTGTCTCCAAATCTGTCTCCAAGTCTGTCTCCAATCCAGGTGCCAAGTCTGATTCCAGTCCTGGTTCCAGTCCAAGCTCTAAGCTAAGCCAAGCTCCAAGCACCAAGCTAGGCACCAAGTCAAGGTTCAAATCAAGCACCACGCCAAGCTCCAAGCCGAGCTCCAAGCCAAGCACCATGCCAAGCACCAGGTCAAGCACCAGGTCAAGCACAGCTCCAAGCTCCAAGCCAAACACCACACCAAGCACCACACCAAGCACCAGATCAAGCACCAGGTCAAGCACAGCTTTAAGCTCCAAGCCAAGTTTCAAGCCAAGTTCTAAGCCATGTTCTCGACCAAGTTCTCAACCAAGTTCTTGACCAAGCTCTCGACCAAGCTCTCGACCTAGCGCTCGATCAAGTTCTCAACCATGGCCGAAGGGACAACCAGACACGCTCCGCTCTGGCCTTGGAACACTGGACATCGCCAGCCTCGGGTCCTGGAGGGCAGACATTAGGATCCTGCCCAGGGGCCCAGGTCTGCCAGAGCGGTTAGAACTTTCAGCACTTCGGGGGCGGTGGTAGCTTGGTAGTTAAGAAGTTACGCTACCGATCTGAAGGTCGTGAGTTCAAATCCCAGCACCGCCAAGCTGCCACTGTTGGGCACTTGAGCAAGGCCCTTAACCCTCAACTGCTCCCCGTGTGCTGCAGCAAAAATGGCTGCCCACTGCTCCAGGTGTGTTCACGGTTTGTAGTGTGTGTGTTCACTACTCACAACTCCTAATGTGTGTGCGCTAACTTGGATGGGTTAAATGCAGAGGACAAATTCCAAGTATGGGTTACCATACACTGGCCTTCACATGTCACTTTCACTTTGAGGGGGGGGCTCTGTCAGAGATCTCCTCGCACTCTGAGTCGCTTGCTAAGTGAACACTTCCGCATTCCATTCTCCGTGCTGCCGTTGAGGACAGCCAGCAGTTTACTTCCGCATTCATAGACTCACGTTTGTTTTCACTGCCATGTGCTTGTGTTTTGGTTTACGTCATGTCTCCGCCTCTGAATGTTTATTGGTTCTCTGTCCATGTCATGTCCTCACCCTTGTATGTTCATTAGTTTACCGTTTTATGTGTTATTATGAGTTTCAGGTGTGTCTCGTTTGTGTTTTTTATTTATTCTGGTTATTTAAACCTCTTCCCGTTTCTGCCTCGGTGTGGAGTAATAGAGTTCGTCCTAGCATGTGCTGTACGCCTGCTTCCTTCTCGCTTTCTCTCGCACTTAGTTCATAGCTCATAGCTCATAGTTCATAGCTCATAGCTCATAGCTCTTAGCTCTCAGCTCATAGTTCATAGTTCCAGTACCACAGCCTAGTTTCGTGCATTTACTTCAGTTTGGTTTTGTTTTGTTCCCATGTTCTGTACTTTTGTGAAATTACTGCCTTGTGGATTATCTCTTTTGGATTATTGCTTGCCTTTTCTGTGGATTACTGTTCATTTCCTTTGTTGTGTGTGTTCTGTTACTTTCGAATCCGGTGTTCCTAATAAACTGACTTTTCCCCTGCGCATGCATCCTGCCTCCCTCCGTTGTGTGGTACAACAGTCAGGAGGTGTTGTCAGGGCATCTTTTAGCTCCTGAAATGCATTTCAGTCCATGCAAAAGGGACATCCTTATGAGTAAGTCTATGTAAGGGTTCAGAATTAAAGGCATAGTTTGGAACAAACCACCTATAATAACTACTTAACCCAAGAAATGCTCGTACCTCAGTGGGAGACCTAGGTGTTGGCGATCTCTTACTTGATGACTATGAGCTGGATCAAGGGCCAGACCTTCCTTTGAGACAATGTGGGCCATGTACATTACTGATGCTTAGCAAAACTGACATTTTTTAGGGTTAAGCTTAAGACCAGCCTCTCTGAACCACGTCAAAATGTCTGTGAGGTTCTTTATATGATCACTGAAGTCTTTCCCCATTATGTCATCTAGATAAATAAGACACTTCATCCAATGCACACATCACACATCATAAGTTCTATAAGCCTTTGAAACATGGCTGGACTATTCTTACGACCCATAGGCATAACCTTAAATTGATATATGCTATCACCAGTGGTAAAGGCAAATTTCTGTCTATCATTTGGATCTATCTCTACCTGCCAATAACCAGAGGACATGTCTATGGTAGAAAAATACTGAGACCCTGATAAAGCATCAAAACTATCATCCACACGAGATATTGGGTGTGCATCAGTAATAGTTACTGGGCTTAATTTATGGTAATCAACACAGAATCTATACGTATTATCTTTCTTCTTTACCATGACTACCAGACTCAACTATGGGCTACCACATCTTCCACCGCATCTTGTGCTTTGAGTTTTTCTACTTGATGGTGAATTTTTTACTTAAGCACAGGGGGGGTCCTGTATGCTCGCTGTGAAATTAGAGTGTCCTGATTTTGTGGGTGACAACACTTGTCCTACTATAGTCATGGGCTTGCTGACTGAAAACAGCAGAGAAGGAAGTTAGCAGATCTTTAAGACTCTGTTGTACCTCAAACAGTTCAATATTTGAGAGATTTGGCAGTACATGTGACATGGGCATTGACATTGAGTTGGACACACAAGCATATTAAATGTTAACATTATTCACACATTTGTCAGTAACTACATAATCATCCTGTTCACTCTCAGAAATGGAATGAAAAGCACCAATCTGAGTGCCACTTTGTAGAGAAATGAAACTTGAACCATTATCTGCTTTAGTAAGAGTCCATGCAAATCCTACTGTTGAGTTCTCATGACAATGAGGCTCAAACAAAACAGTGCAACCATTCAGATGAAACCCCTTGTGAGGTGATGTAAGTTTGGCTGAAATTACAGTCTCTGAAAAAAACGGGAATAACCATGGTGGTAGACACTGTAACATCCACAAGTTTTGGAACATGCTGAACTAATAGAGCTAATGTTTCTTCAATTACAAGTGGCACATATTGATCAGCAGTATCTGAAATCACTTGGTACTCAGCGATGTCACCAGGGGGCCTGACATCATTAGCAGTTTGCAATTGGCCCTCATTGTCAACTACTTGTAGTTTCTCTGGTTCTGATAGGCACATAGAGGAGATTGGAAACATGTGACAAGGGCTTGGTGAACAGTGACTCACTTAGTTGAGTAGTCATCAGGTGACTTATCACATTGAACACAATCAATATGTGATGAACAGTCTAGACAGTCTCAATTTGTGATGTGTTGTCCACATTTATGTGATCTCCTGGGACTTGAGCGCAAGTCTCTATTGGCAGGTGAAGTCTGTTAAAGAATGCTGAAGGAAGATCCATTGAAGGTTCCTGCTGTTGGTGGCATCCACAGTTGTGTGTGAGATGCAGTACCTTGCTGGCCTGGCATGCTTGCTCAATGTGTAGAGCCAGAGTAAGAGCAGCATCCCATGTCTCCATGTTTTTTTCCCCCCAGACAATACCCAGTTTGATGAATAATCATTACCTGAAACCAGGAATGTTCAAAAGTCCATTAAATTCTGCCGGGATTACAGTTTCTCTTGTCTGTTGCAATTCGCATTCAAATATTAGTGTCAGGTGCATCTGTAATCCGACTCTGCTGTGAAGCACACATGAAACACCTTGCCACTGTGTAAGCACAGGGAGAATCACATGTTGTGGATAACAGCAGGTTTAAAACTTAAACTTGATATTGGTGTCCTCCACAGCGCAATGCCACACCCATCACGTGTAATACCCACCGAAAAAACTTTGGTCAAATGCTGAAGCACGTGTTCCAAACCTGCTGCCACCAATTAATGTAAGAGGGGTTAAGGACAAATTATAAGGTTGTAGTCTTCGGAAGGGCTCAAATAATGCAGGCATACACACTGAAAAATACAACTGAACTAATTTTATTGTCAGAGATCCATTCGGTTGTGGTGACACAAACTTTCACCTCAACAACTCTCCTCTGCACATGTGCCATTGCGCCACCTCTCAGCCATAGCCCTATTGCATTCAAATCAAAACTGAAATATAAATGAATCACAAAACAAATGATCCAATATCAAATAAACATTTTAAAACAATTATACAAAAATAAATCTCACATTATGTACAGATGGTCCATACAAAAAATAGCAAGGTGATTGCTGTGTATTCACATTCATTACAGTGGGTCAGACCAAAAAACATTAGTTTAGTGGCCAATAACACAACAATGACAACTCTTAAATGTGTTTATTTATCTGAAATGTACATTCTGAATGCACAAACAAAAAAAAAGAGATGGTCACAGTGCCAGAAACCATGCGGTCAGAAAAAATGCCTTTGGCTTCACAGTATAGCTACACCAGAAACATAGACCAGAACAACCAGTCAAATACAGAACAAGAGACATAAGAACATAAAAAAATTGCAGTGAGTTAGAGGAATAAATACATTGTTTAAAAATCATATTGTACAATGAAAGAGTTCTTAAGAATGTTTTTTGTAGCTATAGGTACCCAAAGAGAAGCTCGTGAAGTGCACTGACTTTAATGATGTAAATGAATACTTTTTTGTAAGTATATTTTGAAGTTTCGAGTGCAGAGCCAGCATACACACATTTGTGCACATGCAGCACTTTATTTGATCTCTGGCATCAGTGCATGTAAAAAAATTTTTTTTTTTTTTAAAAAACAGCAATCTTACCTGTTTCCAACGCCCCCCCCCCCCCCCCCCCCCCGATGAAGTAAATCAGAAAAGAAGAACCAGCTCTGAGGTTTTAAGATGGCACAATGTCCGTGACTCCCACATCTTTAAACCTTTAAATCTTTAGCAATGTTTAGCAATACTATATAGCAATACTTAGCAATGTTTAGCAATACTTCCCCTTGCATTGCACGGATCACTTCAGAACACTACCGCATCAGACTCATGAGTCGTTATTGTTATTATATCAGGTTAAGCTGAAATCCTGAAGGATAAACATTCAGCTGTGTATATATATATATATATATATATATATATATATATATATATATATATATATATATATATATATATATATTAAAAACGGACCCTGTCTTAAAAGGTCTTTACTTGTCCATCTGTAACTGAAGAATTTTAAGCAATATGCAAGCGTTTGAACACAACCTATTGAGAAAGTTTAACATTAACTCATTCTTGATTGTCTGTGATTCAGTAGAAGAGAAAGAGAGAAATATAGTAGGCGTTAAAGCCAGAAGTGGAAAAAAAAAAAGAGGAAGATAGCAATGCAATGTTCGAATAATTCACTACCACCTACAACACATTGCAAAACTGGGCTGCTGAGCTGTGACTCAGTTCAGGTTCAAGTTCAAGTTCAGTTTATTTGTATAGCGCTTTTAACAATGGACATTGTCCCAAAGCAGCTTTACGGAAATATGTAAATTCAGGACATAGATTTTAAATGTATGAATTTATCTCCAATGAGCAAGCCAGAAGCGACGGTGGCGAGGAAAAACTCCCTGAGACGATATGAGGAAGAAACCTTAAGAGGAACCAGACTCAAAAGGGAACCCATCCTCATCTGGGTGACACCGGATAGTGCAATTATAAATAAATAAATCCCTTCTATAAATGTGCTAATTCTACATGGTCAAATAGCAGTTGTGTAACCATGAAAATTCATTATAGATTTTATATGAAGTCTGTTTTGTTGAACTTCTCCACTGTTCACTGATGCAGACTTGAGTGCCAAACTGTTTGTGGCAATTGCAGTCCTAGCCGTCATAGCATAACTGTTTAGTGCTGCTCATGTTGTCAATACATGAATATGATAATTGTTACATTGTGACTCAGTTGCTATTTAAAATCCTGTCTTAACTGTAAGGATAAAATGCAAGTAAAATCAGCAAAAATGTAAATGTGAATGATTCTACATTCCTTCTGTACGACTGTTTGGATTTTTACAAAGACCCCATTAAATACTCTCTCTCTCTCTCTCTCTCTCTCTCTCTCTCTCTCTCTCTAGAATTTTTACAGCATTTATCCTGACTTATAATTACTTTTAAACAAATTATTTAGGTATGTATTTATGTTGCATGACAATTACAGATCTGAAGAAAATGAATTAGGTGTGAATTAAGTGAGGTGAAATAAAATGGTTTGACGTGAAAACGGAGTGAGAAAAGATCCACGCTGTACTGTGCTAATAGACTCAAAGCATTAAAAGAAGACGCCGTGGCAAACAGGACCGATTTATAATCGGTTAATTTTATAGTAAATGAAATTTTATTTACTAAATGTTAACAGCTCACATTTTTGTGCTTAAAGAATGCATGAAGCATGAGTACAGTGTGTTACTTTAGCAGGTAAAAATATAAAACTCCATTTAAAACAAGCAAATTGTACAGGACACATGTAGAAAAAGGACACAAAAGTGCAACACAGAATGTTTATAAATCCCAGCGCATTGATGTTAACGATTAGTTTTGGAGAATTAAGAATCGCATACGATATATTGTTCATAAATGTAAATCTCTCACTCTTCAACTATTTAAAGGCCAAGTTCAGTATTGATCCACAGCTCAAAAACAGAACTACTCTAGAGTCATCTCTCTCTCTCTCTCTCTCTCTCTCTCTCTCTCTCTCTCTCTCTCTCTCTCTCTCTCTCTCTCGCTCTCTCTCTCTCTCTCTGTTGACATGGTGTCTATATTAATGATCTCACTGTTGATTTCTTGCAGGCTAGAAAAAGAAAAAAAATTATTGAAAAAACAGTAAAATTGATTATGTAATTTCAAAATGGAAGAGTATTAATGAGTGAGAACACTTGTACTAATTTGTTCCTAAATATGTCCTCTATGTTCAACTTCTTTAAACCTTTTGATTTTAGGCTTTAATGGTTTATAGTTTTCCACAGCTCTTCAGCCTGGTGCTATGTCCAGTGCTTACAAGCGAAGTGATGAACAGATGGAAGCACTCAGTGGTAGATTATAGTAATCAGAAGAGATGGACTGATCCATCGAATCCAGAGCCGTGTCATCAGGAGGACTCGGGTCAACCGTCTGCGTGAGAGAAAGAGAAACAAATCATGTGTTCATCGTTCTTAGTGATTCTTTCCAGATCTGAGTGTCTGAGTGAAGTGTGTCTCTGAAGACTCTTACTGCAAGTGTGTTGTACACGTCATTGGAGGACCTGGTCTGAAGATCAAGAGCTGTGTAAGTGTCATCAGTAGGACTCGGGCCAACCGTCTGCGTGAGAGAAAGAGAAACAAATCATGTGTTCATCGTTCTTAGTGATTCTTTCCAGATCTGAGTGTCTGAGTGAAGTGTGTCTCTGAAGACTCTTACTGCAAGTGTGTTGTACACGTCATTGGAGGACCTGGTCTGAAGATCAAGAGCTGTGTACGTGTCATCAGTAGGACTGGGGTAAACGTTCTGTGTGAAGATTTTAAAGAATGTGTTTGGTGTTTTGAGGAATTCCTCCAGATCTGAATGTCTGAGTAAAGAAGCTGTGCCTCAGATTGCATTCTATAACATAATAGTATTTACTAATAGGTATTAGTACCTACATAGACGTATATTATTAGATGTACGTATATATTAGATGTACTGTACAGCATATTCAAACACGTTTTTTGTATATTTTTTGTAATGACAGAAAACAAAATGTCCATTGTGAAAATAAATAATGAGAGCACACACTAAAGAGTTACTTATGAACACTCAGACATCGTCTAGAATAGTACAGAAGCCTGTGATTTCATACTGTGAAGAGACACTTACTGCAAGTGTGTTGTACGTGTCATTGGAGGACCTGGAAGTTTGGTCAGGAAGATGGTACGTGTCTTCTGCAGCATTCTGCAGAGAGAACATCAACAAGTCATTGCTGATAACCAGTGGAACGTGTTAAAGTAAACTGGGTTCATTTTGTAACTCTAATATTTCTGTAAGATAAGTTTCACACCATGTACAAACGAATATGGGTGAAAGTGTATGTGACAGTCATAAGGACTCCACAGTAAAGAAAATGCCTTTGATATACGACAGGATAAGTCCCTGATCCTTAAACCACTTTTGTTACTGACAATATAAACTGAATAATCATTTTAGTTCAGTGTACCACACACAAAAATGCTTAAACATCAGGAACCTAACAAAGGTTTCTTTTATCCCATCGCTCTAAAATTGCTTCTGCCACTTTTATTTTTAAGATTGTAGCTTGTCAAGAAAGGGACAGTTAGGTGGTAGCTGTTCAAGTCATTTGTCTTCCTTATATTAGGCATTACACCAGAACTGATTTAAACATCAGCTCATTCATACAAGCTGGACATACAAACTGTTACAATCCATTATGCATTATAAGTAGTTGTTCATGAGCAATGAGTATCTGAATTTATCATGATTTACTGAGAATGTAGACTGTGTACAAATACTTTCCATGTGGACAAAGTGCTAGGATGCAGACATTTTAAGGAATAATTTAACCAAATCATTATTCAGTCATAAAACACCCAGATTAATCATTAAATATCACTAGGTCTTAACGGTAGAGAAATGTGCTGTGAGGAGCTCACCACATGATTAGACATCTTCTGACTCCTCCTCCTGCTCTCAAGACAAAAAAAGTCAGTTATTTACTGATTATTAGTGATCAGCTGTCGTGAGTAATGAGACAATGCCCTTTCCAGATGTAATTATTTTAATACATTTACCTATTACATATTTAGTATGCTAACATTAAGTAAGAAGAGTAAAATCTCTTAAGTGGGAAAAATTGTTTGAAAACTGCAGATTTGCTCCACTGAATAATAAAAACTAAAACAATGCAACTTGGCAAATACATAAAAACTCAAGTATATAAACGTTTGTAACTGGAATACACACATATATTTACAGCCAAACCCCCATGTTTTACCTCATGCAGAAAAGTCCAGCTAGAAGAGCTGCGAGCCCACAGAGGACGACTCCAATAACTATAGGGAAAATCCTAAGTCGACCTAAGGACAGAGAGATAGAAAAAAAAATCTATAAAACATCACAAAAACACATCTTTAAAAAAAAAAAAAAACATTAATTTACACAGCAGTGTGATCTGAAGCCAGAACAGTGGGTGGGCCTGGGTAAAATATGGTGGACAAGGTTTGGAAAAGAAAACTCAAATGCCTGCAGTAATTCAGAAGAACTTAAATGATTGCAGAAAGTGGCCAACGAGTTCAAAGGCTATCATTACAGAGGTTTGTGCCAGTTCAGTAAGCCTATTTGTGACCTAATTCTTTTCAGTCTACAACACATAGCACTGACAACAAATAGCACATGTTGCCACAGCAGACAAAAAAACATTTCAGGATTTTTGCCAATCTATAGGATTAACATAAACACAACAAAAGGGCTGTCATAGAATGCACCGTGGAATTTAGTCATAATCCACCCACAATTAAATCATGATGGACAGTGCCAATTAAGACATACTCCAACTGAATCTGAAAAAAGTGGGAGCAAGAGGGAGTTGGTAATATGTTGTTGGTGTTGCCGATTATGCATATTAAGATTAAGCCTAGGGTGGCATGATGGTACAGTGGGTAGTGTTGCCACCTCACACTAGTCGCACCAGGGTCCAATCTTGAGCTCAGTGGGTGGATTGGCTACGTTATATTGCCTGGAGGTGTATAGGAACGTGTGAATGTGTGGCGCCTTGTGATAGACTGGTGTCCCCATGTACAGTGTTCTCGCGATCAGCTGCAGTATTTAAGATGAATGGTTGAACTTTAACCAAAAATTCCCAAATATTTTGATGCTAATATGAGAATGAATAAACACATTGCAATTCAATTGAACTTGGGAATAAAAATACAAATAAATATTTGTATATATTATTTGTATTTTAGGAAACTATAATATAGTTTATAATAACATTATTAACTTAAACAGATCACGAGAGATCGTGTCCATGGATTTACAGCATTATTACTTATGGGATTAATGTTTATAAGGGCAAATGAATAAATCTGCACTCACTTTGGACATCAAGAATGACAGCAGGGGAGCGATACTCTTGTTCCATTATAGCACAGCGGTATTCGCCTACATAACTCTGACTGACTGATGGCAGATGGAGCTGATTAGACAAGGACATGGAGGATAAGGCATATCCATTTTTGTACCAGGTGAATGTTGGAGTGACAGTCAGGCTGCAGGTGGTTTTACATGACAGAGTGACTTCATCTCCCTCAATCACTCTATCAGGAATCTCCACTCGGAGCCCTGTGGATGAAACGAAAGAATATTCTTCTGTATTTCCTTCTGTCACTAAAACATGCCAAGTGAAAAAAATGGAGCTTGGTGTGATGTTTAAACAGGTGTAGCTCACCTGTGACTGAAAGCTCAACTCCTTGCTCATCCTGAAACCGTTCTCTAGCTGACTTTATAAACGTGAAGTAATATTTCGCTTGGTCCGCTTGTGTAACATTCTTCAGTCTGAAGCTGCAGTCACCTGGTTTTTCACTGAGATACTGAACCCTGTATCTGTACTTTTCATTTAAAGAGAGATCAGAAGGCTCTATACCTGTAGCCAACATTTTACTCCAAAAAGTTCTTGGAACTGTGGAATTAGTTGAATTAAATGTGTAGCTGCAGCCCATGGTCACTGTAGATCCCCTTACAGCACAGATAGAGTTTTGTGTGTAATTCACACTCCACTGCTGTTGGGCAACAACCCCTGCAACACAAAATTAGTCATGATTTTGTTGGTCTCAGACAATAAGAAAGGCTGCAAGCTCCAAAGGACAGCAGAGAGAGAGAGAGAGAGAGAGAGAGAGAGAGAGAGCTGCAGAAAAGCAGAACTGAACACACTGCACAGAGCTGATAAATCTGTACACACACAAATAACATAATGGACGAGGATGCACTAAAAATATATTGGACATGAAGGCTTTATTATGAAGAAAACATTGCTATATACAGTATATTTGGAGGTGATACTGTACCAGCTGTGACTCACCTGAAATCATGAGCTGAAACAGCAGAGAAAGGGGAGGAGTCCATCTGAGCGACATCATCAGTGCAACCTGCACGATCATAATACACACGAGAAAACACTGTTTAGTTTTAGTATCATAAATCTGCCTTTGACTGTAAATCAGTTCAAATTAGTTTAGAAATTTTACAGACTGTTACTGTATACTGTATGTAAATAATGACCTCTATAATCTAGGATTAAATCAAGTGACCTGTACTCAAATCAATCCTATCTCAATAAAATCATTAAAGTGAATCATCAGATAAACAGGGAGAAAATATTTTCAGATCAGAGTTCAGATCCACAAAAGATACACCACAAATATTAAAAAAGTAAATTCATCATGAATAATTGTTTGAATATATGAATAATTCAAATTATTCATGTTTTATATCTGTTATGTCAATGTATTTAATAACTCAAATAACCTATTGTATTTGACAATCAGACAAAAACTAAACCAATCAATCAACCCTAAAACAGGCAAAGGCAATTTATTTATTTTTCCCTTCTTTATCTACAAATGTAATAACTCTGGAAAAACTCTAATAATCTTTTTAAAAAGCTACTAAGAACAAGCTACAATTTCCTACCTTCATTAAACAACGTTCACATCCGACTTCCAAAGGACAAATTCAGAGAACCAAATCTCCGTCACTTCTACCTGTCAAACTGTGTGGGTATATGTGGTAAAAATGTGTTGCAAGTTTTTCTTTACGTTTCTTCCCCTTTGTTACTGAAACAGTCCTTCGATTGCAAGTAGTTGAGAAACACTCAAAAGACTTGAGACAAAATAAACAGTAAACAAACGGAACAAAATGAAACAGTCTATTCTTTTTTTCATAATAAAAACTGCAGATTGACATATGAATCTGGAATGACTGACAGTCCCGCCCCCTTCTTTTCATCTAACTCCAGTAATGTTTCAGGCCGGTGCCATTCACTTGATTTACTCACTTGAAATATGCGCTGACATGGCGTCCTCACTTTCTGTCACAGTAAATGGAGAATGCTTTGAGTTCATCAAGGTGAAATAAAATGTATGAAATCTACCACTTAGCTACATTACACATGGCTATAGTTAACATCAGTTAATGTGCCTCCAGATTAATTTGGAGACACAAGTCTCAAAAAACTGGGGGAAAAAATCACATACAGTGCCCTCCACTGATACTGGCACCCTTGGTAAATATGGTAAGACCAAGGAATATAGCTGTTATGTGCGGCATAACATGTTGACCTTCACAAAATGGGAAGTGGCTATAAGAAAATAGCATAAGCATTGAAAATGCCCATTTCCACCATCAGGGCAATAATTAAGAAGTTCCAGTCAACTGGAAATGTTATGAATCAACTGGAATTGGACGTGTGTCTATATTGTCTCAACGCACTGTGAAGAGGCCAAAAAATTTCCAAGGATCACAGAGGTCAGAAAGTCTCCAAAACTACAATCTGAAGTCACCTACATCACCACAAGTCGTTTGGAAGGGTTTCAAGAAAAAAGCCTCTACTCTCATCCCAAAACAAACTCAAGTGTCTTCAGTTTTCCAGACACTACTCGAACTTCAAATGGGATCGGGTTCTATGGTCAGATGAAACCAAAATAGAGCTTTCTGACAATAAACAACAGAGGTGGTTTTGGCGCACACAAAGAGGTAGCCATATGGAAAAGTACCTCATGCCCACGGTTAAATATGGTGGTGGCTCTTTAATGTTTTGGGGCTGTTTTTCTGCCAGAGGACCTGGACATTTTGTTAGGATACATAGCATCATGGACTCTATCAAAAATCAACAGATATTAAATGAAAACCTAACTGCCTCTGCCAGAAAGATTCAAATGGGCCATGGTTGGATCTTCCAGCTGGACAATGATCCAAAACATACATCAAAATCAACAGAGAAATGGTTTATTGACCACAAAATCAAGGTCCTACCATGGCCATCCCAGTCCCCTGACTTGAAACCCATAGAAAACCTGTGGGATGAACTGAAGAGGAGAGTCCACCAGCGTGGACCTCGAAATTTGAAGGATCTGGAGAGATTCTGTATGGAGTAATGGTCTCAGATCCCTTGCCATGTATTCTCCAACCTCATCAGGCATTATAGGAGAAGACTCAGAGCTGTTATCTTGGCAAAGGGAGGTAAGCACATAGTATTGACTAAAAGGGTGCCAATAAATTTTGTACACCTATATTTTTTTTAATATATAAACCTGTGTTTTGTTTGCAAATGTTTGATATCCATGAGAGCAGAGTATTTTTGTGACTTTTTTTAACAAAAGATTAAAAGGTTAAACAATAAAGATAATTTTTCACAGCCTTCTTTGCTCATATTTACCAAGGGTGCCAATATTAGTGGAGGGCACTGTAAGCAAATGTGTTCTGTTGTAGCATATGTGATATAACAATGGTTTACTTAATTGAGAAGCCTGATCTAGCATGGAGAATATAACACTAACACTTTCAGATAGTTTTCCTATAGTTGACTGATTGTATTAGCATTTTCCGGCCTTGGGGCCTCACAGTCCCTAAAATCACCGACTGACACTCCAACATTCATCTGGTACAATAATGGACATCATTTACTCCCGTACCAGCTCCTGAAGTCAGATGTCAGTAGGATGCAGGCAGCTATAGCTGTGCTGTACAAAATTATTACTCCATCCCTGCTCACTCTTAATGTCCAATATAAGTACAGATTTATTAATTCATAAAAGTCTTCATAAAACTACCAACAGTAAAGATAATTCCCCTCACTAATCTCTTGATTAAGTAGTGAATTCATGATTAACTGCAATAAACACAAATGTCTTCTACACTTCTAACCCCGCCACTGGGTTACACATATTGGGTAGTTTGGTTGAATTGTTTATTTCATTAATGGGTTATTTTAACATCCCAGCAATACATATTTGAATTTGAATTTGAATAAAATCTGGAACATGCTGCCATAACAATGGGTTGGGTTATCGCATCAGGAGACTGGTGCTTAATAATGTAATACACTGTTATAAATTACGCACATTGTGAGATTCTTGTATTTTAATAATTTGACACATTGTATTTTACATCATTTTCAGTTATGATCTAATCGTATTACTAGATTCAAGTCGATATGGTTTTCTTGGAGAATAATATTAATTCATTGTGGCACCTTTCTGTTACGAAACACGGGGCTGGATGCAATCGCTGGGGAGAAGGTTTTTATTTAAGGGAATAGGGTAAACACAAAAGAGAAATTCAGTCAAAAAACAAATGATAATCTACCAGAACAGAGAGTAATCCAGTAGGAACTTGAATGAGTATAATCCAATAGAGCGAGGCATAAATCCAAAACGTGAAACATGACGTGATCCAAAAAGCAAGGTATAAATTAACAAGCAAAACAAGAATCGAGGCAATGGTCTGAGGACAGAAAACTATGGTCTAAAGGCGAGAGAATAACGAGACGGTAGCAGGCGTACAGCACATGCTTCAACAAACTCTATCTTTAGCTAATACTCCGCGAAGAAGCGGAAACGTAAAGCGGTTTAAATAAACAGACACAAACTAGAAACACCTGAAACTCATAATTACACAATGAACTGAAAACCAATGAAAGAACGGGGGCGGAGACATGACATAAACCAAAAGCAAAGAACCAATGAACAAACGGGGGCAGAGACATGACATAAACCATAACACAGGCACATGGCAAAGGTAAACATAACGAGAGTCTATGAATGAACAGTCCAGCAGAGTTTGTGAATGTGGAAGTGAGTCGTTACGTGAGCGAGAAGGGAATGCAGAAGTGAGTCACGTCACAAGTGACTCCGAGTGCGCTGCCGGCTGTCCTCAATGGTGGTGCGAAGAAGGGAATGCGGAAGTGAGTCGCGTCGCAAGCGACTCCGAGTGCGAGGGGTTCTCTAACAGAGCCCCCCCCAAAGGCGCTTCTCCCGAAGCGCTGAATGTTCCGACCGCTCTGGTGGACCTGGGACCCTGGGCAGGATCATAATGTCTGCCCCCAGGACCCGAGGCTGGCGATGTCCAGTGTTCCGAGGCCAGAGCGGAGAGTGTCTGGTTGTCCCTTCCACCATGGACGAGAACTTGGTCGAGAACTTGGCTTGGAACTTGGCTTGGAACTTGGCTTGGAGCTTAAAGCTGTGCTTGGCTTGGTGCTTGGCTTGGTGCTTGGCTTAGAACTTGGCTTGGAGCTTGGCTTGGAGCTTAATGTGGTGCTTGACTTGGTGCTTGGCTTGGAGCTTGGAGCTTGGCTTAGCTTGGAGATTGACCTGGTGCTTGGTTTCAAGCTTGGCATGGTGCTTGGCTTGGTGCTTGGCTTGGTGCTAGGAGCTTGGCTTAGCTTAGAGTTTGGACTGGAACCAGGACTGGAATCAGACTTGGCACCTGGACTGGAGACAGACTTGGAGACAGACTTGGAAACAGGACAGGAAACAGGATTGGAAACTGGATTGGAAACTGGACTGAGAACTGAACTAGAAACTGGACTGGGTACAGGACTGGAAACTAGGCTAGAAACAGAACTGGAAACGAAATCAGAAACCTGACTGGGAACAGAACTGGAAACAGAACCGGAAACAGAACTGGAAATCTGGCTGAAAACTGGACTTGAAACAAAACCAGAAACTGGACTGAAAGTGAAACTAAAAGCCAGACTGGAAACGAAACTAGAAACAGAATTGGAAACAGGACTAGAAACTGGACTGGAAACTAAGCTAGAAACTGAGCTGGAGACAGAGCTGGAGAGAGAGGTGGAGACAGAGGTGGAGACTCTGGACTGGATTCAGGACTGGATTTAGGACTGGATTCAGGACTGGATTCTGGGATGGATTCTGGACTGGATTTTGGACTTGGAACAGGACTGGGAACAGGAATGGGACCTGGACTGGAACGTGACTCTGGACATGACTCTGGGCCTGAACTGAGGCATGGGCTGAGGAATGGGCTGGAGCATGGACTGGGACAAGAATCTGGACCTGGACTAGGACTTGGACTTGGACTTGGACTAGGACATGGACTAGAATTAGGTCTAAGACATGGGCTAGGACTTGGATTAGGGCTACGGCATGGGCTAGGACTTGGAAAGGAGGTCATCCCGTGGACCTCAGACATGGACTTGGCTTGGGAGGAGGTCATCCTGTGGACCTCTGACATGGACTTGGCTTGGGAGGAGGTCATCCTGTGGACCTCTGACATGGACTTGGCTTCGGAGGAGGTCATCCTGTGGACCTCTGACATGGACTTGGCTTTGGAGGAGGTCATCCCGTGGACCTCTGACATGGACTTGGCTTCGGAGGAGGTCATCCTGTGGACCTCTGACATGGACTTGGCTTCGGAGGAGGTCATCCCGTGGACCTCTGACATGGACTTGGCTTCGGAGGAGGTCATCCCGTGGACCTCAGACATGAGCAGGACAGGAGTGGAGGTCTCCTCGTGAACCTCCAGCAGGAGCTCCTGCTGGAGCCCAGGGCTGGAGGTTGCCACGTTAACCTCCAGGTGGCGCTCCGCTGGGGAGACCTCCTGCTGGGTCTCCGGCTGAAGCTCGGGGCTGGAGGTTGCCTCATTAACCTCCAGGGGCAGTTCCGCTGAGGAGACCTCCTGCTGGGCCTCTGGCTGGAGCTCTGGGGGTGCCTGCCTGTGAAGCCGTTTATGGACTCGCCAGCTGTCCTTGAAACAGTCCTGTGAGCAGAAGTAGTAGCTCTTTGTTCCCTGTTTTCGACAGGTGGGGCACTGTAGACTGGCCTACCGGGTGCAGCCCTTGGTGGCACACTCCTGGGTCCGGGGCTGAGAGGTGCCGGCCACCATGTTCACTGGCTCCCTCTCATAGTAGTCCAGGAACGACTGGCTGGGCCAATTGGACAGGCAGTCCTTACTCAAGAAGGTCTCGAGGTTGGGCTGAAATTCGGGGCTCCCGAACACCTGGATCAGTAGATCCACAAAGTCTGAAACTGTATTGAGCTTCGTGGATCCACTGGTGAGATGTAGCTCCGCCCACTGGCGAGCAGAGCCGACCAACGCCCTTCATAAGAACAGTTTTGATTTTTTCTTCATTCTGACTGAAGATGTAATTGCAGTTGATTCTGGTCTCATCTGAAAACTGTGAATTCTCAGTCCTCAAAACTCCATGCTCATTGTTACGAGTTTCACTCTCTCCTTTTGTAATAATGAGATCTGTGTAAATCTCATTAAGTGGAATTGTAACGTATCGGGGTGCCCAAACTGATTTCTACATTAACCCAAGTGAAACATATAAAGTTTCATTCCTTTAAGTGACCCAGAATAACCCGAGAGGCCTTCTTTGACCAGATGCAACTCTGGAATTCAGGAGACTCTTTGGGAACCCACACAGGACCTACTCCCGCAATAAAAGAAACCTTTGATGACTGAACGTCTGGGAAACTTCAGGATTAGTTCGTCAACAAGGATCCACCATTTCCCGACCCCAGGGCCCGTAAATCTTCGATTTAATCTCAGTTTACGACCTCAGAGATTAACATCGGAGCCAACCGGTCTAGCAAAGAACCTCCTCCCTAAAAGGTCACCCTGAGGTGACCAAAGGACCGTTGTAACTTTAGAAGAACGCCAGCCCCCTCTTCTGGACATGCACACACTCACGCACACACACAGTGAACATGTCTCTTGAATGTAACCTGTAATCATATCCCTAGATAGTTATGATTTATTCGTATATGCATATGTTGTATGTCTAGATAACCTAGTTGTAGCAATTTTATATAGTTTGAGCGAAAAGCTAATTTTTAAGTTGTCTGTAACTATGTCTAATGATCCTACACTGTCCAAGATATCATAATCTCCTTGAAGTTTGGTACCAAAATCATTGTCTCACAATATGCCAATTAATGATGCATACTACAGGACGATAGGATGTATCATTCTATACTTTTCCATGTTTTATCAAATACCATATTGATCCAAACTTAACACAAACCCCGCCCTGACATGCGACCCGTTCTGGGACAGACCAAAGAAGTTTTCCCCCAGAACTTTCTCATCTCTCTTTGGATTCGCCAGCAGCTCAGAGAGGCGTGTACATTGGCATTGTCCATAAAAGACCGTGACACGCGTCCCCCGCTGGCTCGCTCCTTCGCTTCTTCTCACCCTCTTCCTACTTCTCACCTTGCCGCCTTCCGTTTCCGGCATTCCTCCGGACTCTCCTTTGTCTCGTGAAACCACGTGGCAATCACCATATTCTTCATCCTCGGGCGAGACTCAACTCCGTTCACCCCTACTCTACCGACGCCAAAGAACCAGCAAATTCCTCGCTCAATCTGCAAATCAAGGACCCTCGTGAACTGCATAAAATTAACGCAAGTATAATTCCAATTGACCTATAGAGGTGTCCTTTAAGTCAGAGCCACTTTTGTTGAAAAAGTTGAATTCGAATTCCTTTGCTGATTCTCGAGGTTAAACTGTGTTCTGCCATTGTTACTTCCATTACTTTTCCTTCTGTTCCTTTCACTTACCCTGTATATATATGTATTATTTGTTTGTACCTAGTTGTGTATATCGGTAGTTTGTACGTAGTTATTAAAATCCATGGTTATCACGCTGGATCGTCTGTTTTTACTCATGACAAGGTTCACTTTTAACGTTGCTCCTCGCTACGCGCTGGATTTCTGTTAACGTAGAATAAACTATGCTTCGTGGCCAGAAGGATAATTTATTCCTTTAGAGTAATACGAAGACTGCCCTGGTAAGTTTGGTGGACAAACAGATCAAGCTGCTTCGCATTTAATTCTAAAGCTAGGTTACAGTAATTAATATAACATTCCCTTTCATGGTCGATTTATATCCATACTTAATCAGAACACGCTTCGATTAGAGCTATAGATATATTTCACCCATTTGAGCTAGATTCGCTACAGAATCTTGTGGGTATCTTTAGCAGTCTCTTCAACTATGAATTGATTTTTAGCCTTCAGCCAGTCTTTATGTCTTGTTACGACACTCTGAAGATCTTGCCCTGTTCACAGAAAATGATGAACAAAATGTAATTTTGAGATTTTTGAATTACAATGCAAATTAATAAATCAATAAAGTTTTAATGATGTTAATAAATCGTGTTACACATTTATAGTTTATTTACTTTACACTGTTGCTTATTTCATAAAAGTCATATTCATGTTTGAGTATGTAAACTTGGTGGAATGAACTTTCCCTGACTGTCCAAACAGCTGAGTCACTGACTGACTTCAGACAAAAAGTTCTACCTCTTCACCAAGCACTTCACCAAGCACAGTAATTGACACTTTTATTTTAAAAATCCACTGTCAGTATTTTCTTTCATGTCATACTAACCACTAAAGCAGGGTTTTAGCTTTGTGGTGTTAATACTCCCTGACCTAGTGTACTATCATGAGACATGTTTTTGATATCGACTACAAAGCACTTCTGTAATTCGCTCTGGAACAGAATGTCCACTGGTGCCAAAGCATCCTTACCTTTGTCTGGTTTACACGTCTGGCTTGGTGCATTGGCCAGTCTCTGCTTCTGTAAAGGCACAGCATTTGGATCAGGCTTTTTCCGTTTTTGTTTATGTATTCGCTTTTTTAATTTACTAGCGAGATCATTTTTATTCATTATTTTTAAAATGGCTACAGTGTCTTGAAGAGCACGCTGCTCCCCGTATTTTTCAATCATTTCATCAGCCACCACTTCTCTTGGTTTTTGGTACACCTTTCTCTTTGGAATCTTTTGGAAACCCTTTGGTGGGTCACGAGTAAGATGAAACACAAATCTCATCAACTCATCATCCAGTAATTCCTCCAAGGCTACAAGAGGAGTGAGTGGTGATCTGGTCATGGTGGAAGGCTGAAAAAAAAAGTAGTTGTTGGGATTTTATTAAAGGGTCTTTTGAATTACACATTCTTACACATGGTTTGACCTCCTGGTACAGTTTGCCGCTGTATTGATTATTTCCTCAGTCAATTAAATCACCTTTTTTGTAAACTTTTGTAGTGAAAACCAAGCAAACAACAACTAACACAAATTCTTCACAAGATGGTATTAAAACAGAATGCTAGCAATCACTGAATTCAAAGTAAAGCTCTTGCATTTAACTACGTCTGGTAATATTGCATATTTATACAGCATCTCACAAAAGTGAGTACACCCCTCACATTTTTGTAAATATTTTATTATATCTTTTCATGGGACAACACTGAAGAAATGACACTTTGCTACAATGTAAAGTAGTGAGTGTACAGCTTGTATAACAATGTAAATTTGCTGTCCCCTCAAAATAACTCAACACACAGCCATTAATGTCTAAACCGCTGGCAACAAAAGTGAGTACACCCCTAAGTGAAAATGTCCAAATTGGGCCCAAAGTGTCAATATTTTGTGTGGCCACCATTATTTTCCAGCACTTCCTTAACCCTGTTGGGCATGGGGTTCACCAGAGCTTCACAGGTTGCCACTGGAGTCCTCTTCAACTCCTCCATGATGACATCACAGAGCTGGTGGATGTTAAAGACCTTGCGCTCCCCCACAGATGCTCAATAGGGTTTAGGTCTGGAGACATGCTTGGCCAGTCCATCACCTTTACCCTCAGCTTCTTTAGCAAGGCAGTGGTCGTCTTGGAGGTGTTAGGTACTTTTTTTTTCTTTTTTTTTTTACAGGCACTGTCATTTTATTTATTAAGTGCACTCATTAATTTCAGCTTAATCACTTTTCAGGAATTGCTTAAAAGTGGCCTGCTTTTTGCTATCTTTGACTGGGGAGTCAATCTCACTTTCAAAGCCATCCGCAGGTTAATAACATTTAGCCTCATGAGCATTTCTAAAACCTTCCACAATCGGGCTATAGCATTATCACTGCTAATCATGGGAACAGTCACCAAACTGCTTCATCACCTGCTTTTAGTAGTGATATTACGTATGACACATTGTTCTTCTATTACATCGTATTGAATTATATTAGTCCATACTGGCATTTATTGCCACACTTTAGTGGGTAAATGAATTTATCAGAGGGAGAAACACACACACACACACACACACACACACACACACACACACACACACACACACACACACACACACACACACACACACACACACACACACACACACACACACGTGTTAGGCTTTTATTTGTGCACATAACATTGAAACTATGTATGGAGTGTGTGGTTGCTGCTTCATCCGACGGAGCCTCTTCCACAGGCTTTTGGTTGCGTTATTTTTTTTAACTAACCACCAGATGGCGCTGTTTTCGACACTCTCTCGAAGCTTTGAATCCTTTCAGTGGAAAGCCTCGGTGCTTTATGAGGCTTCATTTCCCCAATCCCTACTTTTTAGTATTTTGCTCCGTTTTCTCACTGTTATTGTTTGTGTTCTTAAAAAATGCTGTTAATGACAATTGCTTTCTTTTCGCCGTGACACACTCTATAAAGCATGCTAGGTGACTGTAGGCTTCGCTTATAGTGACAACAAATTCAGGTGATCTTTTGAAATTGAAATGATTGCGTTATGTGAAAGAGGCTTTTGATTGGCTGTTAGTAATATTTGAGCACTAGTAATATAAGATTATCATTTTTATTGCAGTTTTGTTGTTGTTGTTGAATTAAAAACTAAAACTACTTTTTTTTTAATATATAATATTGCTGTGGGAGACTTTAAACACCCAGCTGCAGAGGTGGCAGACCCATATAAAAAGGTTCCGGAATGCAGATGTGATATATTTTGGAAGTGCCGGGTCCGGCTCAAATTAAGCTCTGATTATTGTTGTGTTTGTGTACTTGTCGTTTCAAAAAGCACAAGTCAACTTAAACTGTTTCCATGGACATGATGATGAGTTACGGGTACTTCAGTGGCCTCCTCAGTCATTAGATTTGAATATAGAAGAACACCTTTAGGATGTAGTTTTACAATACACACTTAGAAAAATACATACTTAAAGTTTTATAAGAAAGAAGTGTCATTGCATATGTATTTATCTATATGCCTAATAGATTAGTTATTATTAGGTATTAGCTACAGAAACTATTTAGCTTTTGGTAGGGAGTAGTAAAATGTTTTTAGTTTAAATAAAACTGTCTGAACATACCTTATGTTGACATTACAACTATTAAAACTATTTCCTGTATCCAGTGAGGAACTCGCCCTAAAAAGCCAATTCAATTTAAAACTGAAATAAGCCTAAGCTCAGTGTAGGCTCTGTGGGTTTTTTGACGCTGCTTCAACCACAGCCTCTTACACTTCCGTATAAAAACTAGGTACCCTCCCAATTTAGTTCTCATTCTCTTCACCTAGGCACTTCAACTTGGAAGAGACCATTATACAGGGGAGCACAACTGTTATATCTAAATAGTCCAACTTCATTTCACTGAATCTAATAACATGATTAGCTTTTTTTCAAGACTTCCAAAGGCATTACATATGAAAAGAGAAACGTGTGGGTCAAAATGACATGATTATTAAACAATGGCACACAAGCTGTAGTTTGATGACCCCTACAACTTGGATTTTACCAAGTGTAATTGTCTAGGGCAAGTAAATACAAGGTTGAATTTGCTATGAGAATTTGACACCACAGAGTGAGTTGTGTTCAGACTTCCTGTGGAAAAATTTACCAGCGGTTGAAGAGCAAGACAAACAATTACACAATCACAAAACTGTTTCTCTTATCTGATAATCAATTTTACTACCACAAAGCAAAATGTAGTCTTTTAAATGCATTACTTTCACTTTAGTTTTGCCCAGTTTTTTTTTTTTCTTATGGACTGATTTAATCATAAAAAGTTTAAGTGTTTGACAGTCTTTATGATATTTCTCTACATGAAATAAAGTGCTTTTCACTTTAGTTTCAGTCCAAACCAGCTTCGAGGCTCTTTAGCCACTGCCTCGCACATTTCCTGATTGAAACCAGGCACGCTCCCAAAGCAGTTCTTACTCACTTCCCCTATGCACTTCAGCTTGGAAGAGTCCATTATGCAGGGGAGCACGGCTGTTGTTTTGATACACCCTGACTTTATATTACTCAAAATAATGACTACAAGAGAACTTTAATTCATGTGTATGTTTATCCAAAGTAGAAGAATAAATAAAGAAGAAAGCTGATGGGGCAAAATGACATGATTATTAAACAATCTTGCACAAGCTGAAGTTTGTTCCCCCCTGCAACTTGGATTCTCCTAAGTGGAAGTGTCTAGGGGAAGTAAGTATGGAGTTTAATTGGGTTGAGACCTTTGAAGACCATGAGGTCTGTGAAATGCTGTACAAACACACAAAAAACCAGAAGTGATCATGGAAACAGCACCAGTGAAATATTCTGGTGAGTATATAAAAGAAATTCTTTATAAAATAAGACTCATGGGGCCATTTATTTAAGGTAAAGACTACACTGTAGAAGACATGTACTGTAATTAAATATCTTTACTTCCTGTTTATAAAAAATCCAACAAGATTTTTTTTCTAATGTGGAGCAGGTAATTTACCACCTTAATGATCCACGGATATGAAATTCCTTAAAATGCATTAAATAGTCTGTGGTACTCTTTCTTTTAATATCTCTGAGTCTTATCAAAAATGTTTGCTCAAATGTTCATTTCAATTATGTATAAATATAATTGTCATGTGTCTCTGTTTATCTGATCCAGAACAAAATCTGGCTTTAAACTACAGGAAACCAGGATTTTGGTAACTGAAGCCAAAAACGTGTTCAGTATTTAGTATTTCCATGTGGATTGAATTTGGTTCTTCATTTAATTACTTGCTATGAGAAGTTGAAGCCACAGAGTGAGTTGTGTTCATACTTCCTGTGGAAAAGTTTACCTGTGGCTAAAGAGCAAGACAAACAATTACACAATCACAAAACTGTTTCTCTTATCTGAAAATCAATTTTACTACCACAAAGCAAAATGTAGTCTTTTAAATTACTTTCACTTTAGTTTTGCCCAGTTTTTTTTTTTTTTTTTTTCTTATGGAATGATTTAATCATAAAAAGTTTAAGTGTTTGACAGTCTTTATGATATTTCTCTATATGAAATAAAGTGCTTTTCACTTTAGTTTCAGTCCAAACCAGCTTCTAGGATCTTTAGCCACTGCCTCGCACATTTCTGGATTGAAACCAGGCACCCTCCCAATGCAGTTCTTACTCACTTCCCCTAGGTGCTTCAACTCGGAAGAGTCCATTATGCAGGGGAGCACGGCTGTTGTTTTTAAACACCCTGACTTTATATCATTTAAAACAATGCCTACAAAGTAATTTTACTTCATGTGTATGTTTATCCAAAGTAGAAGAATAGATAAAGAAGAAAACTCATGGGGCAGAATGACATGATTATTAAACAATGTAGCACAAGCTGAAATTTGATCCCCCCCTGCAACTTGGACTCTCCTAAGTGGAAGTGTCTAGAGGAAGTAAGTATGGGATTGAAGTGGGTTGAGACCATTAAAGATCATACGATCTGCTGTACAAACACACACACACACACACACACACACACACACACACACACACACACACACACACAAAACAGAAGTGATCATGGGAACATGTGAGTGTACTAACTAAGAGAAAACACTTGTTTGTTTAAATGTCTAATCTAATTAAATATCAATGTTTGTTTAGTTACTACTTGCATGATTACATGCAGTATATCTTGGGCATACACTGTTTTTAGGAAGTACAAATCAAAGTGTCATCACTTGTGCATTGTGTAAGAGAGGTGAGTATACTGTAAGTAGGCAACAGGTCTGAAATTGTTCACTGGTGTGATGTTTTATGCAGGTCAACACATGTTTCTGGTTTCTCCTGCTCCAAAACACGAATCTCTTCTCTGGTTTCTCTTCTCACTCCTGTCTTTGTTCTGTTTGTAAGCTGGAGAGGAGAGCTGGTTGAGAGTTTCATTTTACTCTGAGGAAAGAGAAGATCAGAACCATGAATGTGACTCTACAAATGATTTCTATCTTATGGAAAGGTTAGACTTGAATTTTTCCTAAAATGTACAGTTAATTTATTAGTTTGGTGTTTTATTTTTTCTGTTATGGACTCGTCTAACTCCATCATTACAGCTGTGAATCATGAAAAACTAACTTTCACAACATTCCCATATGAGAATACAACTTTGTTATAGGGCATATTTAGTGCTTTAAGGTTCTGTATTTGTGTGTTAAGTGACAGTGATCAAGATTCCCTGCCCTGTTCTGATGACCATCAGTCCATGGACACTCCCAACACTTTTGAAGGAAATATGTTCCTTTTTTCTATTAGGTAAACACACTGTATACTGGCCTTTACTGACAAATAGCAATATCCAGGTATTTATTTTGTCATTACATACAGTACATCCATACAGTTTTGTACATTCTTAGAAGAAAAGCCTTGTATGCCCAATAAATGTGTTCCACTGAGGTTAGAGGATCTTCATCTTGTAATCTGATGTGGAGAACACAGGTTCTCCGAACAGTCTGTTATAGAATTTGGCCAAAATTTTGAGTCTCAAAATGTTGAGATTTCAAACAGTTGACAAGTAAAAATGCTAAAAGAGCACACAAAACACAAAGTGTAAAACAGGCTTTAAAGGGGTCATGACATGAGAAATAAAGTTTTCCTTGATCTTTTGATGTTTATACCATTAAAAACCTCCTGCAAGTTTCATTTTTAATGACCGCAGAGAGACAGGACCTCAGTTTAATCGTCTCATCCGAAAGACAGTTCTGTTTGTTTGTTTTTTTACAGTATAGTGTCCCCGTCACTATACTGGGGCATTAGGACCCACACAGACCACAGGGAAAGCTCCACATGCTGGCCTCACTAATACCACTTCCAGCAGCAACCTTAGTTTTCCTAAGGAGGTCTCTCATCCAGGTACTGGCCAGGCTCAATACGATTTAGATTCAGTGGGAAACCAGATGAGAGCTGCAGGGTGATATGGCTCTGGCATGACAATAGCCCATCACAGCCCATCATAGCAGTGGGTGGTTACATTGATGTCTTAAAGGTAAAGGACACAAAAACCGAGGGTCAGAGAGAGAGAAAGAGGAAAAAGGTCATAAATTACAACTTTTTTTGTTTGTTTTTTTGTGCAAAAAATTTTACTAAAAAAAAACAAAAAACTTCATGACTCCTTTAAGGTTACCCCAGGGGGTTAACTGACAAGTCGAGCCTACGCTGTACAATTTAGACATGGTTTTGCTGCCACCAGAAATGTTTTGAATCGTGTGAATCACGCAGTGTGAGAAGCCTGGTAAATCGTGCATTGTGAGTTTTGTCACAATAATATATAAAACGTATACACTGTAGTACCGACTGCCACTGATATATAAACTCATCGTTACTGTAGAGAGTTGTTGAAGCAAACACTCTAAATAAAGAAAAATATTAATAAATTAATTTATAATTTAATTCTAATTAAAATGTTTGATGATGACAGAAGGAAGTCGGATGCCTCTGAGGCTGACCAACAATCCAGGATGGAAGCGGAGCAAAACAATGTGAGACACAGCGAGATGGGCTTGCCTGTAAATGTATGAGTGTGTGGTTTAAACCATATTTTTGTAAATTAAAGGTTACTGAAAGTGTGTTAATGTTCTGTAGGTAAAGGAGACTAAAGGAACCTGCTTTAAATCATGCTCGATCTTTCAGTCTGCACTACGAGCTTTGCTGCTGTCTTGTGCTCCGTTCTGTACGACCTCATTTCCTCACAGAGGTATTCCATTAAATTTACAAAGGTCATCATTATTCATTTTAATTGTGGAATATTTTTAATATTGGTGGTATATTGTTTGTTTTATAATTTATTTGTATACATATCTTTAATTATATATATATATATATATATATATTTTTTGTTGGATCTGAAGAAGTTCATTCGACTAAATTTGGCATCAGTATCACTAATTTAACAGAGTATTAAATATTCAAAATATAAAATTAAAAAGTCATTTACACTGATATTCTGTTTTGTCTTTGTGAATGTTGGTTTCTAAGGTGAGGCCGATTGTGATGGACGAGTCTGTAGCAGAAAAGAGAGCAGCAGGGAACTCCAAGCTGAGTAGAAATGCTTTCAGAGCTGAGGCAATTTCCGCATCTGAGAAAGACGAGAGACAAACGGAAGCGAGATGTTTATCATGATTCAAAACTGATCAAAGATCAGAGAGTCAGTATGTCCTCATTCCTGCTAATGATCAGACTGGGAGATTCACAGTGGAGGATCGAAATGCCATAAAGTGGAGATTCCGGAGAACTTCATGAGAGTGGTCACCGGCATTAATGACATGGAGGAATGTCCATCCAAATGCATTTCCAACCTGGGGTCAAAAACAAAAACAAAATAATCATCCCAGCCAAAATCCATTATAGAGCGAGAGTTAAAACCAGAAGACAAGCACAATTTACAGCAAATTCAACGAGACTAGGAAGCTAAGGGATCATATAACTATGAACCCAAACAATACATCTTCTATTTACAGTAAAACACGTGAAAGACACTTCGAACACAAAACATGCAAAATATTGTGTATAAATACCAAATTGGCTCTACTACAAAACAATACACAGGTGAGAGTAAGCTGAAAACAATAGACAGATAATGAACAAGGCAGAGTAAGTGCTGGAGCAGGAGCTGAAGACTAATAAAGAGGTAAAAGGAGGATTTAGTGACAGAGAACAAGCTTCATCACTGCTTACAGAACATGTGAAGAAAATGAAGCCTTCTGACAGATAGAAATAGATGTGAGACCAGAAGAGAAGAGCAGAGGATGCAATATAGAGATGAGTTTCTTTTTTTTCTTTTTTTTTTTAAAATGGGACATTATATGAAGAAATCCAAAGCAAATGAGACAAAGTAACAGTGTGTTTTTTTTTTTTTTTTGTTGTTGTTGTTCATGAATATGGTTTGAAAGGATTTTTTATAACCATGAAAATTATAACATGTCACCACAGCACATCACAGTGAAATATGAACTTCTGTTTCTATAGATACCGGTGACTTTAGTGAATTGTAACAAATAAAAATAACATAGGTGAACATATCATTTAGGTTCGATAGAATTATGAAAGTTTATTGTGGATTACAGTATAAAGCTCATAATGCTTGTACTCAAATCTCCGATGAACACAGATGAGATTTCCCCAACCCTCCCAAAAAAGCTTATCTCACCAGATACAAATTCATGAGCAATCACTTTAAAATCCACTATTGGCCTTCACCAGACTTTCAATAATACTTAAGGCCAAAAAATATATATGTAGCACCCAGAGGATTATAAGGTTCTTCATTTTGTATTCATAATTTCATTCTCCTTTTTTCCTTTTCAAAATTCATTTCCATTGTTAAAATATGTAGTTTAAAACATTCATATTTGTTTAACCTTCCTTTGTAATTAAGTTTTTTTTTTTTTGAAAAATAACAATTGTTTTGCTCACTCATTGCTCAGGGTCAGTGCTGTGAAGCTACCAGTTTGTCATTTTATGACAAGCTGAAAAGGGGGGCTGTAGTGAAGAAGGAAGAGCCTCACACACACACACACACACACACACACACACACACACACACACGCACACACCTTGTAACAGAGCTGAGCCTTTCATAAAAGTTAAACAGAAAACAAAAGACTTACTGCTGGAGGTGTGAGTTATTTCAAGGTTGCAACATATACAACAAAAAAAAAGTGAATTGTTTTGATGATTTATTACAAAAATAATGCAAAAATTTCTTCATGAAAGTAAATATGAAAATAAATACTTTCCATACAAAAACATTAAGATACATCATACAATCCAAGACAAAAACTGAAAAAGTTTTAAACCTTCAGAATTCTAATACCTTCCTCCATTCAAACCAATGTAAACAACTGATGTTGGTACACATTTGACCTTTGTCCCTCTCTCCAAACACGGATTCACGCTGTGTGGCTTGGAGGATTTCCTTGTGTAGATATAATATTTGGTAGGTCTATATGAGAATAAAACAATTAAAGTAGAGTACAGTTCAAACTCCACTGTTTACCGGCGCTAAAGGAGCAGCAAAGTGAATAAAGAGAAATTGAACCAAAGACTTTCTCTGAAGAGAAATGTAGGTATATTTTTTATATGCAGTACAATCATTAGGACTTATTTATCAACGTTTTAGTAAAATTGTGTGTAAATGTTTTCATAGGCCAAACCGAACAGTTTCAGTAACAGTGATTTTCTTTATAATCTCGTGCGCATGGTGATAGCTGGATTTTTATTAATTCCTCATGTGTTGTGTAAATGCCCCCACAGTCATTTTACAGATACATTTATTTGTATCCAGTTTGACTTCATTCATATGTTAAATAAATGTCTTATTTAAAGTAAAGCATATTGCTTCAAAAAAGTGTTTTCTCATATCAAGTTGATGCATTAAAAAATACAGCTGTACTTGTTAATGTACAGTACTGAGCAAAGGTCTTAGGCACATGCAAAGAAATGTTGTGGAGCAAAGATGCCTTCAAAATAATGAAATTAAATGTTTCTACATTTAAAAAAAAATACCGTAAAGAGCAGTAAACAGTAGTAAATGAAACAAAGTCAATATTTGGTGTGACAAAAAAAATTAAAATTAAAATTAAAATAGTAGTCTCTGGTACAATGTGTGCAGTTTTATAAGGAAATGAGCTGGTAAGTTTTATTGAGCATCTTTCAGAACCAGACACAGTTCTTCTGGACATTTTGACTTTCGCATTCGCTTCTTATTTTTGCAGCGAAACCCAGCAGCCTTCATTGTGTTTTTATTTTCCTCTGAAAAGTGTCTCTCACGTAATCTGCTGCTTTCTTTAATGACACACAAACATTTTTCTGTAACGTTTAATTTTGGGCTAGAAAACTAATGTTTGGGAATCGAAAATGGTTTTTGTACTGACGATCATGTAGACGTCATAAAATAAAAAATCTATAACAAAGTTTGTACTAAAAAAATAGGGTGCTTAAAACTTTTGCACAGTTCTGTGTATTACAAACAATTCAGTTCTATAATCTTCTACTGTAAACCATCTGATTTAGTGTGATAGATTTAAAGTATTTAAAGCTTTTTACATTTATGTTTTGTAAATTATGTTTACATTCATCTTTTTATGTTGTACAAAAGATTTTCAAATAAAAATGTGTATATTAATTGGACATTATTTGCAGATTGTACATCACAATCACTCTAAAGTATACAAGGAAAGACTGCAGGTGGGTTCCATTAAAATTATTGCAGATTTCCAACCAAATATTTATAAAATATTAAACGTCTTAGCAACTCTATTCCAAAATATCAGCAAAATTATGTTTTGTAAGGTTATTTATTTATTGACTGATTATCTCACCTTCGTTTTCGATAGCTCCTTATCAAGGCCAGATTATCCATATATGGGATTGGGCAAGGGCGCCCTGGCACCAGCCAGTGGGGGGCACCAAATGATTAAGATAACAACTAGACTTTTAAAATATTTGTCATATTTTCTCTCCATATAATTTACTGGAATAGATGCAAACAGATACAAAATTAACAGTTAACGCAATATATACATATATGCATATAAAGAGGGAGAATATAAAAATATGTGCGTATAAAGAATTGCGATTGGGAGTATGTGAAGCCCCGCCCCACAATGACGCAGTGCCGCTAGTGCCAATCATACATATATATATATATATATATATAAAAGTTTTTTTTTTTTGTTTTTTTTTTGCTGTCTGCAGTAAAGTTAGTTTCGTTTTCAGGCACGTTACACTGTTGCAAGACCGCATATTTTCAATGTGATATCTAAATGAGAATCAGATTCGGAGTTAGTAAAACATTTTTTGCAGAAAAAAAAAGAAAAAAAGAAAGAAAAAGAAAGAAAAGTGTGAAACGTAACTGCGGTTAAGCAGTTGCTCTAACTGAAAGCTCCTATACGCCTTATTAGAGGTGGCCAGAGAGAAAGCGTGTCTAAATTTACACATAGCACCGGAAGCGGAAAACGAGCGTATATCTCTTTGTTAAATATTGATGTACAACAATTATTGGCACCCTTTTAGTCAATACTCTGTGCTACGTCCCTTTTCCAAGATAACAGCTCTGAGTCTTCTCCTATAATGCCTGATGAGGTTGGAGAATACATAGCAAGGGATCTGAGACCATTCCTCCATACAGAATCTCTCCAGATCCTTCAGATTACGAGGTCCATGCTTGTGGACTCTCCTCTTCAGATCACCCCACATGTTTTCTATGGGTTTCAAGTAAGGGGACGTGGATGGCCAGGGCAGGACCTTGATTTTGTGGTCAGTAAACCATTTTTGTCTTGATTTTGATGTATGTTTTGGATCATTGTCCTGCTGGCAGAGGCAGTCAGGTTTTCATTTAATATCAGTTTATATTTGATAGAGTCCATGATGCCATGTATCCTAACAAAATGTCCAGGTCCTCTGGCGGAAAAACAACGTAAAGAGCCACCACCATATTTAACCGTGGGCATGAGGTACTTTTCACACCTCTGGTGTTTATTGTCAAAAAACACTATTTTGGTTTCATCTGACCATAGAACCCGATCCCATTTGAAGTTCCAGTAGTGTCTGGTAAACTGAAGATGCTTGAGTTTGTTTTTGGATGAGAGTAGAGGATTTTTTCTTGAAACCCTTCCAAACAACTTGTGGTGATGTAGGTGACTTCGTATTGTAGTTTTGGTGACTTTCTGACCCCAAGACGCAACTACCTTCTGCAATTCTCCAGCTGTGTTCCTTGGAGATTTTTTGGCCACTCAAACCATCCTCGTCACAGTGTGTTGAGACAATATAGACACACGTCCAATTCCAGGTTGATTCATAACATTTCCAGTTGACTTTCAATGCTTGTGCTATTTTCTTATAGCCACTTCTCATTTTGTGAAGCTCAACAACCTTTTGCTGCACATCACAGCTATATTCCTTGGTCTTACCCATCGTTATGAATGACTAAGGGAATTTGGCCTATGTGTTACCTCATGTTTATACCCCCGTGAAACAGGAAGTCATGGTTGAACAATTTGCTGTTCCTAGTCACCCAGGTGTACTAAAAAATGTAAAATATCAATGGGAATATACTTCAAATATATTTTTCTCATATGAGTTCATAGGGGTGCCAATAATTGTTGCACACCTATATTTAACAAAGATATTTTTTGATAAACCTGTGTTGTGTTTGCAATTGTTTGAATTTTTAAACAAAAGAGTATACAATATTAGTGGAGGGCTCTGTATAGGGTTTTTAGACATGACTCATATCTGTATCTCATATTAGTGACTCATATTAGTATCATAATCATGACTCAGTATCATAATTTTACAATAACAGAATCTCATTTACAGACATGTGAAAAAATAAGTACACCCCATGGAAACTGTTGCTTATTTTGACATATTTGGACAAGCAAACATTTAATCCTCTTTGAAACACTGCCTATTAATAAAGGTGATACACTTTTTAAATTAACAAAAAACAGACCAGCCACATGGAAACATTAAGTACACCCCTACATTTATCATACCTTCAAATTCATAAAATTAGAATCAGGTGTTTAAGATTGGGTGCCAGTGATTAGAACCTACATAGTGAGTGCAGGTTGAACCTGTCTTATTTATACCCCTCTCATATCTAGTGTCTGGTGTTTCCTTTGTTGTTGAGGTGTGTGGTGTCATCATGCCAAGATATAAAAGAGTTCTGTAAGGCCTTCAGAAAAAAAGGTTGTGGATGCCTATGAGTCTGGCAAGGGATTTAAAAAGAATGGCAAATTATTTGAAATATATCATTCCACTGTAAGGAAAGATTTCTCACTGGCGCAGATTTCATACGACTGCCAATTTGTGCAGGGCTGGCCGTCCCAGCAAATTCAGCCCAAGAGCAGACCGTCTGATGCAAAAAGAAGTCTCCAAGAACCCAAAATTTCATCAAAGGGTCTACTAGTCATGCAACTGTTGGTGTAAAAGTGCCTGCCTCTACAATCAGAAAGAGATTGCACAAATTTGACCTGGAAAAACTCACCACGGCATGCAAAGAGCTCTGTAAAACTGAATAAATTAATACATAACTGCATGAAATACATTCTCAGTCTTGTTATTCTGATTATTTATTATCTTTATTTATTTTTTACATAGAATCTAATTTTGCTTGTACATTTGTAATTTGTAGGGTACCATTTATTGTGCAGTTTGAGTAATCCATATGTTCAGTCACATTACTAGACATTAAGCATAATCTAAGGAAGGGCAGTGCTAGTGGCACTAGTCATTTCTTTCACAGAGTCTCTAGTCTTGAGTCTAATTTTCTATGTTCTGTGGTCTGAAGCAGTGGTTGGTGTAACATGCGGGTATAAACTGGGTGCTACAACTGAGCATAGATTTATGTTGAACTTTACTGAACAACCACACACACAAAGGTACAGCACATTTACCTCTAGTATCATTCGTTTTGCAAGACATTTACTACTTACTTGACCTTCTGACCTATTCTAGCTTTTCCACTGAACCCTACACAATACATTTTATTTTGCAAAACTGCTACCACATCTCCCTTTCTTAAGAAGGTCGGTTACTTTCTCTTCAAACTAAAATAACCAACTCAATGCGGTCAGTGTGACTCTGCATCTGTCACACATATTTGATGGTGGTAGTGAAGGGTGAGGGCTGTTCTTTCCAAGCCTCACTGGCCACATCCAGAAGTCCCTTGGGCCTCCATCTGAAGAGCAATTCAAACTGGGAGAATCCCAACAAATTCAACAAAAAATGTTGTTTTTTTAAAGAGCCTGTACACTGTTAACCTGTGTTAATGTCTACTGAAGAGGTGCATACAGGACTTTTTTTTTTTTTACCGTCTGATGAAAAAGAGGTCTCCAAGAACCCCAAAATTTCATCACAGGATCTGCTAGCATGTCTTGCAACTGTTGGTGTCAAAGTGTATGCTTCTACAATCAGACAGAGATTCACAAATTTGACCTGCATGGGAGGTATACCATGAAAAAGCCTTTGCAAGATTACACTTTGCCAATGAGCATATAGGCAAAGACCAGGCTTTTTGGAATAATGTGCTCTGGACAGATGAATCAAAGATAGAGTTGTTTGGCCACAGTAACAGCAGACATGTTTGGCGCTGACCAAAGACAGCTTATTAGGAGAAGCACCTCATACCAACTGTGAAGCACGGTGGTGGAAATGTTATGATTTGAGGTTGCATCACTGCCTCAGGGACTGGACAGCTTGCATTCACATGAATCCTGCATCATATCAAAGAGTGCTTTCTTAATGTGAATGACCTACCTGTTTCTACACGTTCAACTATTAGTTCACATAATCAAGTAAATACTGATTCATTGCCATTATTGATTATAAGTTAATTTTATCACCACAGTTATGATCCTCTCACTTTGCTCTGTTTGTACATACTGTTGCTCTGTTAAATGAGCCAGCTAAATTCTGTTAAAATGTAAATTGATTTTAGATTATTTTCTATAGTTTTCCTACCAGTGTCATGGATGGCGAACACACTGACTTTGATACTAATTCAAACCCCTTTGCACATAATGCAACTAAGAAAAACCCACCACGGCATGCAAAGAGGTCTGTAAAACTGAATAAATTCATACATAATTGCATGAAATATATTCTCAAATATATTATGTGTATGTTAAATATTTGTATTTTCTATTTTTTGTAGATCAAATAGACAGGAGCCCATCAGGCAATCAGCAAAAGAGCAATCTTACATAAACATGCAGACAACAGATAATGAATCTGCAGGCCAACGGCCCAATTTTAGTGAAGATGAACAAGATGAACGCGATTATTCCAGCAGTTCAAGGTAAGACTTCTGCTAGGAAAGGTAAGAATGGTAAGAATTCTGCAACACCTGTGCTGTATGTCTGGATACTCAAAATAGTCTTGTTATTCTGATTATTTTTTATCTTTATTTATTTTTTTTTACATAGAATTTAATTTTGCTTGTACATTTTTTAATTTGTAGGGTACCATTTATTGTGCAGTTTGAGTAATCCATATGTTCAGTCACATTACTAGACATTAAGCATAATCTAAGGAAGGGCAGTGCTAGTGGCACTAGTCATTTCTTTCACAGAGTCTCTAGTCTTGAGTCTAATTTTCTAAGTTCTGTGGTCTGAAGCAATGGTTGGTGTAACATGCGGGTATAAACTGGGTACTACAACTGAGCATAGATTTATGTTGACCTTTACTGAACAACCACACACACAAAGGTACAGCAAAACTGCTACCACCACATTTGCCTTTCTTAAGAAGGTCGTTTAGTTTCTCTTCAAACTAAAATAAACAACTCAATGCGGTCAGTGTGACACTACATCTGTCACACATATTTGACGGTGGAACTGAAGGGTGAGGCTGTTCTTTCCAAGCCTCATTGGCCACATCCAGAAGACCCTGGGCCTCCTCCTGAAGAGCAATTCAAACAGGAAGAATCCCATGAAGGCTTGTGGAGTTTCTCAGACCACAAAGACGATGTAGGGCAGTAGAAGGTCCCAGTTCCTCCGTTCCTCATACACCACCCGGCTCGAGATTCACTTCAACGTCTGATTAAAGTGCTCCACTAGATCACTTAATACACTGAGGTCCTGACTTGTTTTACCTACAACGGCTGACAAATCTGCCATTAATTTGGATATAAAGAGCACAATTTGGTCCATAAGCAGATCTTTGGGGATTCCAATCCAATTGAAGAGCAAGACTAGCTCCCTTGCAGTACTCTGGGATGTGGCTTATTGATAATGAGTCGCATAGTCCACAGTCATTAGGATATATACTTGAGTCCTTGAGCTGACCTCGGCAGTGGCCGTATGAGGTCCATTGCTATCCTTTCAAACAGGACCCAGATGATGGGCAACAGGATGAGCAGAGCTGGCGAGGGCTTTTGGGAAGCATCCAGTTGGAACTGCAGACACCGCTGACCGAACTCTTGACTTCTGCCTCTATTCCCAGCCAGTAGAATCGACCTCAGAGCTTTTTCAGCATATTGTGGGCTCCCAGGTGGCCTCCTAGTGGGCGAGACTGGGCCAGGTGCATCAGTGTGTTGACCGTTGAGTATGGGCTATGAGCAGCAGAGCGGGGCGGGGAGCGGAGTGCTGATAATTACACTGGAGCGGAGAGCTCCGCTGCGAAACTGCGTAATAAGCAAAAGGTCTAAAGTTATGTAGTTCAAACATTGTTTTAATTAAGTTGCAAACCTTATACATAAATAGACAGCATTTCCACGCGTTTTTTGTTTATTTTAATTTTAGAAAGTTTATTTAATTTATTAACGCCGGTAAAAAAAAAAATCCAGGTGTGTTTTATTGTGAAAGTTTTACATGCATTTCATCATGTGTGTTTTTTTGTTTGTTTAAATGTCACCAACAAATATCAGCCAGGCCAGTCTCAGAAGAGAAACAGGTAGGTCAGACATTAATCCAATAAGTAGTGGCCACTTACCTGCCCACTTCCCCTCTCAAACTTCAGAGGCAAGAACGATTGGAAAAAGGAAGAGAGAAAGAAACATATAATTTGGAAAGTAAGTGTGAGTTTGCCACATTAATTTGCCCCTTCACATATGCCACCCTTCCACTGTGGACTGCCGCTAAACCATGCCCCCACCTGCCACAGCTGCCTTTTTGGTCCCAAGACCCAACCTCTATCCATCCAGTTGCACTCTGTTTAGGATTTGCCACCCATTGTTAGAGATTCCCCCTCTGCCCTAAGCGCAAGAAGTGCAAGCTTCCGGGTTTTATTGACATTGACTTTGTTTATGAGCTACACGTGTGTTTTGTTTTGATTTCTGTCCTGTCTCCGCCTCTATATTGTCAATTGGTTGTTTCCTAATGTCTCAGATGTTTTGAGTTATCCTCTTTGATTACGTTTGGTATTTAAACCCTCGTGTTTCATTGTATAGAGGTGAAGTATTGTGAGTTCTGTGTTTTCCGCCAGACCCGTACCAAGCCTTTATTCCTTGTTTCTCAGTTCATGGTTTTGATCCTGTTTTCGTTTCCTCGTCTCCTCGATTATAGTCTCAGCCCTGTTTATGCCTGTTTGTAGATCGCCTGACCCACGCCTGTTTTCGACCACGATATCTGCCTTACGTTTTTTGGATTTGTCTGCCTTCCCGTCTCTTTAATAAAAGCTTTTAGCTGCACTTGCAACTGTCTCATCCCGCATTACCTAACACCCATCAAGATTCCAAGCTCTCAGATGTTGCATGTGTAACTACATACACATAAAAAATTCAAGCAAGATACACCATGTCAAATCTTTTTCCTCTTTACTGTGTAAAAGAAAAGAATTAGTTCACGTAAAAAAATAATAAAATGATAGAAAAATAGAAAAAAACTAATAATGTAAATAAACGTAAAAAAAACTAATAATGGGGTGGTGGTAGCTCAGTGTTTAAGAAGTTGGGCTACTGATCGGAAGGTTGTGAGTTCAAATCCCAGCACTGCCAAGCTGCCACTGTTGGGCACTTGAGCAAAGCCCTTAACCCTCAACTACTCCCCGGGCGCCGCAGCAAAAATGGCTGCCCACTGCTCCAGGTGTGTTCACGGTTTGTAGTGTGTGTGTGTGTGTGTTCACTACTCACAACTCCTAATGTGTGTGCACTAACTTGGATGGGTTAAATGCAGAGGACAAATTCCAAGTATGGGTTACCATACATTGGCCTTCACATGTCACTTAATAGAAACATTTTATGAAAAGGAAAAAAATAATTCATTATTATCTGGTTGCAGAAGTGTACACACCTTTTTATAATGCGACATGTGCCTGTGCTCGGTATTAACCAATCACATTCAAACTCATGTTTGGTAGTAACTCTCATATACCTGTTATCAATTAAGTGATTCTGATTAAAGATCAGCTGTTTCTGTAGGATTTTTCTGATCTGACTTTTTGAACCCATGGTCCACAAAGAGCTTACAAAGCATGTATGGAAAACGTTTCGATAAGGAGAGAGGTACATGTACATGTACCATGGAGCAACATGAAGGCCATCATCTATAAGTGGAGAAAATGGGGCACCACAGTGATGTTACCAAGACACATGCACAAATACTTATCAGTATCAGTTTTTCAACAATATGTGCCAGTAACCTTTAAGCAAATCCAATATTGATTAAAAGTGATGTGCATACGACCAGTTGAGCATAGCATTGAAAAATCATCATATTTTTGAAAACTCCATGCAGAACTAGATCGCTCAGTCCAATTTGTGCATAAACACTACAGGGCTGCTTCAATCACTGTGGGACTCCTTCATCAATCCCATGTCCAGCATATTTTTGTGTTATAGGGACAACTGTGCACAAATACTCCCAACAGAGTCTCAATTTGGTGTTATGAGGTTATTGTATAAAGAGGTATATGTAGAACTTTTATTATATTACAAGTGTATGAAAATAAAAATTAACCTGTTTTATTATTGTATCACACTATATTGTGTCCTCCAGTTGGAGGTGACATCTCAATGATTTGATGCATCTCCCCCACAGTTATATAGGCTGAGAGAGAGAGAGAGAGAGTACAGGGTAAAGTTACGTTGCGCAGCATGTCATAACAACAAGCTTCATGCTTTATTACTGCTTTTAATCTGTCTGTGAATGATAACAGACTCATTTCTGAACACAGCTCTGTTCTTCTAACTTTTTTTTTTTTTTCATTTTAATTCCTAAAATGAAAAATAAATCCCTATCAGCAGGGTTTATGATATTTACTACATTAAGAATCACCAAATGCCAATGTTTAGGGCTGGGCAATATGACTTCAATCTTATTTCACAATAACGATACGTTTTCTCAGGTAGGTCTATTAGTAGTATTCAAGTAAGTAATACTACAGAAATTAAATGTAAAATAAAATAGACTTCACTGTATGAAATATTCAGTGATTCTTATTAAATTTACTGAAGTTATTCAGTCAAATGACTGAGTGAGTGATTTTCTCCTTGGTTCAGCTCAATTCAGCATTGCAGCCCACTGAGATAAGACATGTAAGCTACTGTTAACAATGCACATGTGTAGACAATCACAATCATTTCCTACTTGTTCTTTCCTACCTCTCATTTCATCCTCACTCAACATTCAGTTGTGCTCCATCTCCCTCTTACTGCAGGAGGTCTGTTTACAGAAGCTCTATTTAACTTTCCACCTAATGAGAAGTTCAGTGTTGGACCATGCTTTAAGGTTCAAGAGTTCCCTTAGATGGTTGGTGTTGGTCTTGGTGTACCAAGCTGAGAAAAGACAAGTAGATAAGGTTACAGATTACCAGTGTAACGAACTTTAAAGGTCGGGTACGGAGGAACCAGAAAGGAGACAGCCTTAATCCAACTCGAACACTTTTATTTCTTCCTTTTTTCTCTGTATTTTGGGTTTTTCTTTTATTTCCCCGTATATATACACACACACACACACGCACGCAAACATGTGGCTCTGTGTCGGCATCGTTCTCTCTCTCGAGGCGCGTGTCTTTCCTCCTTTTCTCCTCACTGCAACACAGAACACTCGTTAGTCTCAATTTCCTACAGGTGTGTAAACCTTACCACTTGCTTGGTGAGCCCGACTCAGGCCGGGGAGCCATCCGGCCTGCTGCCCACTCCCCCCCACCCTTGCCGGGAGAGGCAGTCTGCCACAGCCATCTGCGCCCCCGGTCTGTGGATCACCTCGAACTTAAAAGGCTGAAGTGCCAGGTACGGACGAGTGATCCACGCGTTGGCATCTTTCATGTGGTGGAGCCATTGGAGCGGGGCGTGATCCGAACAGAGGGTGAAGGCCCGCCCCAGCAGATAGTAGCGGAGGGTGAGAACTGCCCACTTGATGGCCAGGCACTCTTTCTCAATTGTGCTGTACTTTGTCTCCCGTACCGAGAGCTTGCGGCTGATGTACAGCATGGGGCGCTCCACCCCCTCCACCACCTGGGACAGCACGGCCCCCAGCCCCCTGTCCGACGCATCCGTCTGCAAAACAAAAGGGAGAGAGAAGTCAGGAGAATGTAAAAGTGGTCCGCCACACAGTGCAGCTTTTACCTGAGTGAAAGCCTGTTGGCACGGCTCCGTCCACTGGACCAGGTCTGGTGCCCCCTTTTTAGTGGGATCAGTCAGCGGGCTGGTGACGTCCGAATAATTAGGCACAAACCTACGATAATAGCCAGCCAACCCGTCAGGAAGCCGGGTGATGAACTGCTCCAGCACCACTAGGTCGATCACTTCGTCCGCATTGCGCTCCTCAGCCAGCAACCACCTCCTGCAGGTGTCCTGTAGCTTCTGGGCGAAGGCGAATGGCCGGCCGAGCTCCACGAAGGTCAGGGCTCTGAAGTGCTGCCGGTGCTCTTCGGGGGTCTGCCCGACCTGCTGCAGAATAGCCCGCTTCAGGTCCGGGTATTCCAGCATGCTAGCAATGGGCAGCTGCTGGGCCGCGAGCTGCGCCTCGCCCGACAGAAGCGGCACCAGGCGGGCCGCCCACTGACCCTCAGGCAAGCCCCATGCCCGCGCGGAGCGCTAATACAGCTCCAGGAAGACCTCTGGGTTGTCCTGAGGTCCCATCTTCGTCAGCACGACGTGGGGCAGAGCAGCGGCCGCAGCTGCTGCGGGGGCTGCGGGGCTGGCGGCTGGAATCTCGGCCTGCTGCACCGAGCATCGAGGAGGTCCTTAAACCGCTTCTCCTGGTCACGTTGGAGCTGCAGGAGGGCCTGGTGTTGGGTCTGGTGGAGGTTGGCCAGCTGGTTGATGAGGTGGTCCAGAGGTGAGCCTTCCATGGCGGCGATTTCCTCTCGAATCCTGGGTTTCGGCATCAGTGTAATGAACTTTAAAGGTCGGGTACAGAGGAACCAGAAAGGAGACAGCCTTAATCCAACTCAAACACTTTTATTTCTTCCTTTTTTCTTGGTATTTTGGGGTTTTCTTTTATTTCCCCGTATATATACACGCACGCACACATGTGGCTCTGTGTCGGCGTCGTTAGTCGTCTAACACTCGTTAGTCTCAATTTCCTACAGGTGTGTAAACCTTACCACTCGCTTTCTCTGGCTCTGCCCTCCATTCACAAACCGGTGCTCGACCACGCCCCCGCCTCCACAACCAGGTTTTTTTTTTAAGTGTTTTCAGGACAGTGTGAATAGGATACCGTTCAGCTAATGAGATTGTGTGTCTGAAACTCTTGTTTAATTAACTCTGTCAAATTTGCCCCAGCAAACCCTTACCTATGACCTACTGTAATTTTATGCACATATGCACATATGTTCTATATGCTAAGAACATATCAGGGCTCTCAGAACAATTATAATAATACTATTCACATTACAGTATTTAAGAGCCCATATTAAAATGTTAGTCTCCTGATGAATGTCTGTTTAAATACACATTTTCTAAAATTTTAATGACACGCCACTTGATGTGTAAATGCATGATATTTATGACATGCTTTATTTTTTACATATTTATTTAATTATGTATCTGATTAAATATTAAATAGAATAATGCATTCTAAAAGTGATATTACAAGTAAAAAGTTCCTTAAGTAAATAGTAAATAGAAAAAATAAACTATTTCCAACAGACAAAGACAGAAACATGGAGAAGGACAGGAGAAGAAAAACATGTATGACAAGTTAAAGGAAATGGCAGAGGAGAAAAAACAACTTGAGAGATCTTTAGAAGAGGAGAATAAAATGAAGACTGAAATGGCAGAGGAGAAAAAACAACTTGAGAGATCTTTAGAAGAAGCGAATAAAATGAAAAAACAACTTGAGAGATCTTTAGAAGAGGAGAATGAAATAAAGGTTAGTATAATTTTATGGAAAAGGTACTTACAATCATACTGTCTCATTTTATAAGTGAGTCTAATATAATCTTATAATTTAGAATTACATTTTCACATTGGGATACTCTTTGTTTAGCCCACAGATCAGAATGTGCTCGCTAAATATAACTGTCTAAACATAATTGCCTCATAAACAATCATCTTTATCATTACACGCTTTCACTGTTTCTACTGCCTATCTCAGTAAAAGTGTAGCATAATTGGTTTGTCAAAATATTATTGCCTTAAACACAGTTTTGCTGTTTACTTTTTTTTGTGTAGAAAAACATTTACTATTTCACTTGGATAGCTTCTGTGATGGTTCTGGTTCTACTTTGTATTGGATTGCACTTAGCTTTCAAAGGTAAACACTGATCAAACTACAGCTACCGAATATCAAATCCAATATGAACTCTAAAGTTGTCACATCAATAATAACATGATTCTGTTATATGCACAGTATCTATAGACCTTTGTATTATCTGTATTATCTGCTTTTTAGGACATGAGATTAATCATCTTGAGCTTAGACTGATGTTGGTGGGGAAAACTGGAGCAGGAAAGAGCGCATCAGGAAACACCATCCTGGGTGAAGAGGCCTTCAGAGTCGAGGCATCTCCTGGATCTGTGACTGCAAGCTGTATGAAGAAGAACAAAGTCCTGGATGGAAGAAACATCACCATAATTGACACTCCTGGTGTCATGGACACATGGTTAATATCTAACCAAACAGCCCACCAACCACACGAATGTATCTCCATGTCTTCTCCTGATCCTCATGTGTTCCTGCTGGTCATCAGAGTAGGAAGATTCACAGTGGAGGAGAAGAATGCTGTGAAGTGGATTCAGGATAACTTTGGGGAAGAAGCTCTGAAGTTCACCATTATTCTGTTCACTGGTGGAGATCTGCTGGAAGGGAAAACACTGGAGAACTTTATCAGTAATAGTTATGATCTTCAGAATCTTGTAGATACCTGTGAAGGTAGATATCATGTTTTTAACAACTATGAAGAAAGTAACCGCACTCAAGTCACAGAGTTGTTTAAAAAGATAAATGTGATACTACAAAAGAACATAGGATACTATTACACAAAAGAGGTTCATCAGAAGGTCCAGCAAAGCACCAGAGAAGAGGAAGAGAGGAAGAGAGTGATTTTAGAGAAAGAGATAAAAATGGAGGAAGAGAAGAAGAGAATTATGTTGCAACAAGAGATCAAAACATTGGAAGGGAAGAAGAGAGCTATAATGGAGGAACTGATCAGAAAAGAAGAGAAAGAGAAATCTGAACAGCTAGCAAATAAGGTGAAAGCGGAGGCACAGAGTCAGTGTAACAGCAGAGAGACAGAAATCAGACAGGAAGAGGAATTAAAGAGGACACATATGGAAAAAGAGATGAAAGTGGAGGAGAGGAGGAAGGTGAATGAGATGGCAATTAAACTGAGAGATGAGCAATATGAGAACAAAAATCTTAAGGCAGAGTTAGAACATGCATATAGTGCATCTTTCTGGTTCAAGATGTCAATCGGCATTCTCATTCTGATCATTGTAGGGCTTGTAACACCAGGGTGTGGGAGGAAGAGGGGGGAGAAAATAGCTGAGCCATTAGGCTAAGGCCTAAAATAGGGTCCCTGGTATCTTTAAAACTAACAGCAAATTGAAATTAAACTATCCCATTTTCCATGTGCAAGTCATCTAATCAAATACAGTCTTACAGATGATAATAATGATTTGCAGGACCCAACATATATGTAAAGTTATGAATGTTGTGTTAGGACTTGTGGCTTTAATTAAAACTTTCATTGAAATACTCTAAATTCAACGACCAAAAAATTCTGAGCCGAAGCACCTTGACATGTCATTTATTTTGTTTTTTGTTTTTTTATTAAACCAAAGGGCTGAAATTGTTCATTTGTTCAAATTACAGATTTGTACAGACCGCTCCATACTTATAGGCACCCTTTAAGAGAGCAGACAAAAATTATAAACATTACAAGCAGTGATTGTTAGAACTGTATTAGGCAAGTCCCTCCTAAAAGTGACCCCGGGGCAGACCCAGGAGCTGCTGGAGATAATAGATCTCACAGCTGGCTCGGGATTGTAAGTCACTCTGAATAAAAGCATGAGCCAAGTCAGCTAATTGGTATAGAGAAAATGTAGAAAGAAAATTAATGAAAGAACAATCCTTCTAATTTAGCACTTAAACAGCTTCACCGAGCATTGTTGGAACAACAGTTGAAATTGTGTTGTCACATGAGACCAAAAGCAAAGTTTTTGGGCCATGATGAAACATGGGAACTACATAGAGGACCAAACACTTATTATGCAATGTCCGGAGATCAGGATCGATTGTAAATACAGGTTTATTAAGAAATCCAGTTAATCAAGAGAGGTAAACAAAGACTACAGTGAAAAACAGGCATGATCAGGTGATCATCAAACAGCGTACACCACACTAGGACAAACCTGTAAGCATTCAGAACCAAGTCAAAACCAGAATGTCAGTCAGAACAAAAGGCTCCACATCATCACTGGTAGAAAGCAGGAGCGAGACTTTGCAATGAAAGGGGGGAATGTCTGGATTATGTAAAGGGACTGATGGGGGAAGAGGTGTGCATGATCACAGACTATGAAAGGGGCACGATTCAGGTGCTGGGGTGTGCAGTTCATTGGCTTGCTGAGGATCTCGGGACAAGACAAATATTTTATGTTTGAAAAGTATTTTCATAGGGAGGCACGGTGGTGCAGTGGGTGGTAGCCTGAGCTCAGGTGACTGTCTGTGTGGTGTTTCCGTGCATGTTCTCCCCATATTGGTTTCACCTGGGTATTCCGATTTCTTCCCATCTTCCTGAAACATGTCAGTAGGTGGACTGTCTAAGATAAATTGTCCCTAGTTGTGAATAAGTGTGTGAATGTGTGTGAATGGTGTCCTGCAATGGACTGGCTTCCCATCCAGGGTGTATTCCTGCCTCGTGCTCAGTGTTCCTGGAATAGACTCCAGATTCACCCTCACCCTGACAAGGATGAAACAGTTCAACGGTTACTGAGTGAGAGAGCGTTTTATTAAAATAAATCTATACAGGGTTTCTGTATGTTCATTTTATATCTCAGTTATTTTTTCCGAATCAATTAAAATGTGTATGATTACTTACAATTACTAATTTTTGTGATAAGTAAAGAATAGAATAAAAAGTAAGGAGAATTTTTTATCACGTATTTTGAATTTTTTGTCGATTAAAATGAAGACTAAAATCAATCAACTGTTTTGTTTTTACCAGTTAAACTCTATAAAGTCTACTGAACCACTGTCACTCTGTTCAAGAAAGTCGTGGCATAACAAGACAATTTTTATTATCTCAAGTATTTCAAAAAATATATATTATATAAGGGTAATTCTGGCATACAAATTAGTAAAAAAAAAAAATAAATAAAATAAAAAAAAGAAGGGTTAGACTTGGTAACGGATGCTTCCCTGTCAAAGCCATTGACGTCGAGTTCAACTTGAGTTTTTGTATAGCTTGTCAGTTACCCCTGGAATGGACTTGTGTACAAACCAGGCACGAGTGATTGCTTTATGGCGACGTGAAAATGTGGCAATGAAATGTCTCCATATTAAATGTAGAAATGTGTCAATATTATTCATCTTACTTGGTGAAATAAAATATTTAAGCAAATCAGATATTTTCACTGCAATATCACGCTGTTTGTTCATTTAAAGCAAACTGTTTTCGTTGGACAGCGCAGCCTGAATGAGACTCTCCTTCGAAGCCCCTGACACAGCTCCGAGTGAAACACAGTACACTGTTCAAGTACACTGTTTTAATGAAAGCAAAGATTAACGCTTATTGAAAAACAGGGTTTTAACCCGTCGTTTTGGGTCCCACCCGGACACAAGATGGAGGTGAATGAGAGTGTGGGCAGGTGTGTTTTGCATAATAAAAAACTTTTTTTTTTTTTTTTTTTTTTTAAACTTTAATTGGATACCCAGCTTGTCTATATGATGATTGGTGAACCTCACAAGGGGCAGAGCCTCGTAACCAACTGTTATAATGAACCTAACTGACATCTCAAATGTAAACATATCAGCGCCAGTCAGACTGACAGAGCGCTCAGATCTACAGCAGTCAGTCAGTAACTGATTCCATAACAGTTGTACACAACCAGTAGGCTATAGGTTGTTATTTTATCTTTGTCTCACAGGTATACGGTATAGATTTATGCCATGGTCTGTCTGAATACTCGATTCTGATTGGCTGGAAGGTGAGCGTTCCAGCAGGTAGTTCCTGTCAGTTTAATCACCGTTCTAAATTAATGCACTGCCTATAAACAACCATAGTAACATACAGTTAAAATTGGAAATGTGGCGTTTTATATCCATTAGCCTCGATGTTTCAGTAATGAAACAACAAAAACATAATTCATTTAATCTTATCGCACTAATGTACTTTATCTCTGTGTCTGGTTTTGAATGGGGAGAATTCAGTTATTTTTTAAGTAGTTAAACTCACAGCTTTGTTATTAGTAGAGATGCAGGTAATTCTCTCTCTCTCTCTCTCCAATAACTATTTATTCTAATTCATTCAAATAAATGTAATCTTATCACAATACTTTATCTCTGTGTATGATTTAGAGCGGGCAGAATTCTACATCTAAGACCCGTATATAAAAAAGCAAATGAAAAGGAACCGTTATTTTTATCCTCCCTGCTGAAAAAAAAAAAGATTTTGTAATGGTCTTAGAATTTGTAATGGTTTTAATGGTTATACTGGGAATTATATTGGTTTTAATGGAAACTGTAATGGTCCCTGTGGGTCTCTACTGGTAATTTGTTGCCTTCTATTGGTGGCATGTTATGTCTAGTGGATACCATTAAGGACCAGTAATGGTAATGGTTTGTAATGGTTAGCTGATGGTTTGTAATGGTATGTGTAG
>CM042552.1:2340000-2492500 GCA_023630585.1 Cranoglanis bouderius
AAGGTGCAAAACTAAAGAACTTCATATACTAAACATGATTGAACTGATTTGGGCTAAAGTGAACTCTATAGACGTTTTATTTTTGGTCAAGGGACGATAATAAGGGACGACGAATATATAAGGAATGATAAAGGTTTCATTCATGAATTCGTTCAGCAGCGTTAAACGATCTAATCAGTTACAGTCACGTCAAGCATTTGCTTTATATCTGTTGTCATATGCGAACTAATTATATTTTCTTATTTCTCTGTCACAGGTGATGGTCATCTGAAAAGACTTCATGGAGCCACACACACACACACACACACACACACACACACACACACAAACAATCTTCACTTTACTACAGTGTTGTGAGAACTCTTCTTGCTGGATGTCTTGATCCTACACCCTGCATGATCCACCTGTAGCTCTTCCAAAACTGTAGTATCATATTCACACTAAACCAGTCCTCCCTGAATGGCCCATTTCCTGCATTCTCAGAACTTTAGAGATGATCGATTAAAAAAAAAAAAAAAAAGAATAGATTATTTCTTTTATACAAAACCGTTGAGAAAACTGTTACGAAAAAAAAACAGAAACAAAGAGAGACGTTGGAGTTTATGGAGTTTGGTCATGGAATTTAAAATTATTTAAAAATGATGAGACATGAAGTGGACCATTCAAAGCAGGATTGTACTGTTACATGTTTCTTTATTTTTATTTTATTTTTTTTTTATTTTGGGAGTTAATGTGGCCACTTCTCACTATATTAAAGCTGGGGAATCCTTTCATACACTTGTAGAGTTTCTCTAGGTACCGTAATTCCAAGACTACAAGTAGCTCTGGGGTTTAATGTACAGCCTTCAAAATTCTGTCTGCTTGGAGAAAAACGTTCGATATAATTCTACATATCTGTCGATTCATCGCTTCATTATTTTTTTTTGTTTGTTTGTTTGTTTGTACTGCTAGGAAAATGTCATTCTACTGATGTAATGTAATGTTTGTCCTGATACTCTAGTGTAACAGCCCTGATCTTGGTCCTTATGTCAGGTGTGTGAAATATGAAACCTTCATTATAAAGTAATTTTGCTTTATAATAGGTTTCTATCATAATTTGCTTTTTAAGACCATTACCATATAATGCTACCTTCTGCTGTTATTAGAATTTCCGGTGCTAAGTTGAGAGCACTAACCGATGGGGTAATCCACCGTAATTCCTGGAGTAATATGTCTACCGTAAATACACTAAACAAAAAGAAGCTTAAATCTGGAACCCTTAAGAGTCGATCTGGGGAAATGATACCTTGTAAAAACCTTACAATAGAGTGTTTTCCTATTTACACAAATGGCTACCAGTAAAACCTTACGACGTTACGAACCCTTACCTATCTGGAGAACCTGTGAGGAACCTTTTTTTTTTTTTTTTTTTTCTTTTTCTAAGAGAGTAACAAACGGGCAAATTAGAATTAGGTTAATAGGTTTTTCATTTTGTTTTCTTCATCGTACAAGCAGCACCAACCTGCTAGCTCTACCAACCTGCAGACGTTTCCTGTTGTCTTTTCTACCTTCTCATCAAACTTTTCAGAATCCGTATCTCCACCTGCTAGCTTTTATATGAAGAAGGGTTTTTTTTTTTTTTTTTTTATTATTATTAGATTAATGTTGGGAGAGGTTATCAGAGGTTTTTAACTCTAGGGTGTAGATTTTCAAAAGTGATCCTTTACTAATTTATTAGCAATTAGATAGATTTATACGATCAAAAAAAAAAAAGGTTGTGCCGTGTCGGTTTACTGATTCATATCAGTATTATTTTTCCACACTGGTCCTGCTCTTCGTTAGATCGAGATCACATTCCTGACCACGTGTACAAATTAAGACTGTGTACATGTACTCTTGTCTTTTACGGTAACCGTTTCACACGCTGATGCTCGTGGATATCCAGAGCCGCAGATCGCATAATTACTAATCGCTAAGTAGAAAGCTTTATAACACTACAGAGGAATCCAGTGCGCTTTTGATTCTGTTTTGGGTGTTACTTTTTGTAATTTCCGGGGGGGGGGAAACTGTTTGTCTGTATTGTCGCATTCAGTGAAGTATGAAAAATAAACGCTGATCCAGTCATGAATTTAATTCTGTTAATTCTGATGTACTCTTTTTTTTTTTTTTTTCTTTCTTTTTATTGTTTGTCGGATTGAGACTGTTGAATCTGTGTGCCTTACAGTGTAATTGTAAATTTTTCAGTAAAGCTACTTTAACTCTGATTTGTGTGATTGTTTTTTTTTTTTTCCATCTTCAAAGTTGTGTAATTTACCTGAGGCTGCGTATTTTACCTGAATATAAATGAGAAATAATACGACCTGCTCCACAATTTTTACTCCTCGAGTTTTCATTTAGACTTTCCGACTTACTCGTTACAGCACACAGAGCTCACGACTGATTGTTTTCTTTCTTCATCCATCCATCCATCCATCCATTTTCCATACCGCTTATCCTACACAGGGAGCCTGGAGCCAATCCCAGGGAACTCGGAGCACGACCCATCACGTGGCACAATCACGCACGCATTCACACACTACGGACAATTTGGAAATGCCGATCAGCCTACGACGCGTGTTTTTGGACTGGGGGAGGAAACCGGAGAACCCAGAGGAACCCCCCCGAAGCGCATGGAGAATCCGCAGCATCCACATGTAAAAACAGTAGCAGTCACTACACGATTCAGGGTACCTCAGAGCAGGCCACTCAGAGCTCACGACTGATTGTTTTCTTTCTTCATCCATCCATCCATCCATTTTCCATACTGCTTATCCTACATAGGGAGCCGGGAGCCTATCCCAGGGAACTCGGGGCACAGGACACCCTGGACGGGGTACCAACTCATCACAGGGCACAATCACACACACACACAGCCTTTTACAACGCGGGGAGGAAACCCTTAAAACACGGGGAAAGCGTGCAAGCCCCTTGCACACAGGGCCGAAGCAGGATTCCAATCCGGGAGGTACGAGACAAACGTGGTAACCATTAAACCACCGTGCCCTTTTAAAGGTAATTCATTATCTATGATTAAAACATCCAATTAAATCCATATCAGTTTGTACGGATACGACAAATCTGTCTTTTGCCGTATCCATACCATCCAAAGCCTCTTTTGCTCTTTAATCCTTAATAAAATTCTTTAAAAAAAATTTCTCCAGACTAAGAAGTGTTATAAACTTCCATACAAATTGTAAGAAGTGAGTGTGATGTGCTTAATCCTAACATTAACCTTTGAGTCCACTGCAGTGGTACTCTGAATGAAATTGGAGTCCATAGGGTTTTTAAAAATGTGCACCACACTGGGGGAAACTTTCTAATTTCTGACTTTCAGTTCAAATCAATTACACTTTACTTTTAAATACGTGAGTGTGTTTAAAATGTGTAGACACTTTCACTCACGCATAACTTTGATTAGGTACTTTCACTTTTCACTGATAATGTGATATATGTTTAGTTTTCCTGTACTTTAAATTATTATTATTTTATTTATTTTTTTTTATTTATTTATTTATTTTTTTGCTCCACCCCTGGACCATGTGCCAAAGCCGTCAGCACTGTTAGGAAGCCTGTAGTATACAGCTGACTGATTGTGGAATTGATTATCAGTAATAGCAGCCACCTGAGTCAGGTAAGAGCTCACACTCTCAGGGTCAGTCTGTAACTCGTGACGATGGGATCATATTAAATCTCATCTCTTTCCAAGAAGACAAGAGCAGAGGAGTTTACACACTGTTCAAGCACGAGGTCAGGTAAAGAATAATTACAATTCAAAATTGACCTTCATTTAACTCTGGGTTTGTTGATTACAGGTAAATAGTTAAGCTTTTAAAAAAAAATAAATAAAAAATTTGAACAATAGGTATGTTATCTATTGTTGATTGCTGATATTCTTAAAAGTCTTGTTTTATTGACACTTTTATTTATACCAGTGAGGCTTTGTATATTAATATGTACACATTTACATACAAACAAAAATCTAGCTTCTTGACTGTGTTGAGATCATGCGCTGAGGAAGATATGATTGTTTTTAGCTCTGTGACGTCCTGAGACACTGAATTTCTCCACAGAGCTGATAGAGGAGAAGATGGAGGTTAGCTGCTGTCTCAGGGGGACACCTAGGGGTTTTTTTTTTTCCCCAGGACTGGGCATTACATACCTGGTTAGCTACATTAGCCTTGTAGCACAAGTGCAAAATTAAAAAAAAAAAACAGGCACTGAACATGTCTTGGCTGATCAGAGGATATTGTGCACATTTAACTTCTGGCCAAGGTGTTCCCTGTAGGAGTAGACTGCTGATCTGATCTGATCTGGGTCTGGTCCCTAATTTCCATATAACTTAATTTAGCATTAGAATTAGTTTAATATTTTTAAGATTGAGAATGTTGTGTGAGTGTATTTCCTTGTAAGCTTTAGGTCTGGTGTAAAAGATGGCATGCAATCAAGAAGGAAGACTGCTAACGTCACGTGACAGGACTCATGACACCTCAGGTATCAACACGCTACAGATTCTATATTTAAACTTCTATCTACTTAATGACTGGACAAATTGAAATGGTTTCAAAATGTAGTGCAATATTTATATGGATCATAATAATAATAATCATAATAATAATAATAAACATTGCCTCGCACCTCCGGGTTCGCATGTTCTCTCCGTGCTTCGGGGGTTTCCTCCAGGTACTCCGGTAACCTCCCCCAGTCCAAAGACATGCGCTGTAGGCTGATTGGCATTTCCAAATTGTCCGTAGTGTGTGAATGTGTATGTGATTGTGCCCTGTGATGGGTTGGCAAACCGTCCAGGGTGTCCCCTGCCTTCCCTGGGAAAGGCTCCAGACTCCTCCGCGACCCTGTGTAGGATAAGCGGTACGGAAAATGGATGGATGGATGAATAATAATAAACATCTAGTCACTAATTACTTTCAAATTAGTTCATGTGCTGCATAGTGCTCCTGGTTCTACAGTGTAGGGAATAATAAATGATTCCATTTTAAAATGTTTCCTTTTTTTTTTTTTCTTCTTCTTACAGAGGTCCAGGGCACTCGAGTGTTGCTGCAGGTCAGTTCTCCGAAGAGCCGAACGAACAGAATAGATCACTTCAGATGCAATAAGGAGGGAAGGGAACATGGCTAACAAATGCAGAATTCAATGTAACTGTAAACAGATTAAAAACTTTGTCATTCATTCATTTTTCTAAACTGTGCTGTTACAGCAAAATCAACTTTGTGGTGGTAACACCTCTAGAACAGCATGCTCCCCTAAAGTGTTTTATTCCTTACGTATTAAACAGCTTTCTTTATTCTAATGGTCTGCCTCCTGTTCTGAAGTCCTGATTGTGTGATCCCACCGTACCGTTCACAGGAGCAGCTTATGGAAGAAGATCAGCACATCAACAGGCTGCAAGATGCACTTCAAAGTGAGAGGGAGAAGGTAATGAAGAACAACGTGTGTGTGTGTGTGTGTGTGTGTGTGTGTGTGTGTGTGTGTGTGTGTGTGTGTGTGTGTGTGTGTGTGTGTGTGTGTGTGTGTGTGTGTGTGTGTGTGTGTGTGTGTGTGTGTGTGTGTGTGTGTGTTATATCCACACATGTTGTACAAATCATATCAATGTAGGAGACATTTTTATGTTTTCTAACGTTTGCGCTGCCTCTAAAGCAGCACTTCAGCGGCTCCTCCTGGTGTAGCGAAGTTTAGTGTTTGTCCCGTAAGAGTTGCTTTTTAAATCAAACTTTATTGAATGATTTTCAAAACAATCAGTCCTTCACATTTTACAGCATAGAGATACACATATTTGAAATGGTAAAAACACATGGCACATATCATACATGTGCGTATATTTACGTCAGCAAAAGTTCAAATCCTCAACAGTCCATAGACGCTTGTTTCTTGTTCTTCTGTCCCTTGTCCTTTTGTCTTTTCCACTCGCACACAATCTCAGCAGGGATACGACACCGATGAATAATCATTTTGCTCTCGTTGTTCCGTATCCTGTAATTAAACGATACAATAACAAGCCAGAAAAGTCATTTTTCATTCATGTTTATGTCCAATCCTAAGTTTGTCACCCTTGTGCCATATCTCTGCTGAGCGTGAGCATTGTATTAAAAGCTGATCGATAGTTTCAACTTCTGTACAATTATTAACAGGACATTCTCCACACCGCACTGCTAAGGGGCCTACACTTATTAACCACATCACATCACGAATGTGTTCAGAAATATCCTTTGTATTTATGTTTTTAATACGCCGCTCATTTTCAGTAAGCGTAAGACGTTTGTCACTATAGTTCATCACCTTTATGTCCATCGTTTTAGACTGAAACCTGTAAGTCACTTTTGTCCAATCCCTGCCTTCAGTGTTATGTTAAGTGGCAGGCAGATAGTAATGCTAATTTATCATGACTACCATGAAAAAAAAACACTAACATATGGGCAAGTTCTAATTATCTAATGCAAAATTTATAAACGGGGAAATGAGTTAATTCCAGTTTGGTCCATTAACAAATTCAGTCTGTGAGTATTAGAAAATCTAAACCAGACGTTTGTCATGTTGTAGCTGAGCTTTTTGTACATTTCTGCTACATTGCATCAGTCTCTCTCTGTACGTTATTGGAATGATTGTTTACATACAATATTGCCAAAGCATCAATATAGAAAAGAAAGGAGAATTGGAGGGGGGGGGGGAAAGTGACCAAATGCAAGGTAGGATAAAAGTAAAAGGGTTAAAATAATGTACATATAGAGTAAATAAAATGTATGTTGAGTGTGTACAACTGTCCCCTGAAATGTGATCAGAGCAGTAATTGGTTTCTGAGCACGTCCAGGTCAGAGATGAATTTTGCTGCAGCAGGAATGTGACTCCGCCCCCTTAGCACCTGGATTTTATTTGTTCTCTCTCTCTCTCTCTCTCTCTCGATCTTGATCTCGATTTGCAGAACTCCAAGTTGCAGTGTCGTTTTAACCAGCAGGCGATCGAATTAAAACGCAGAGAGCAGCTCGTCAACAGGATGAGGGAGAAGCTCTCACAGTTTACAGACAGACACAGAGACCGGGGAGTGTGTAAGCGTTGCTTTTGCTCTCTGAATATTGGCGTTTTCACACTGTTTCACCTTTATATGTTTTATAATCAGAGATGTAAGTCTACAGGACTGGGGATAAGAAAATATGTGGGTATGTTTTCTCTATCTACAGCTATAGAGATCATAAACGTTCTTCCTAAGCCATCGGGACAGAGAGAGCCCGTGCCCCGGAGTGCACGGCCTGATGGGAGGTACGGTTTATATGTCTGTGTGTCCTCTACAAAATGACCCAGTATCTTCTACAGGAGAATAAACATCCCAAAATCACATACAGACACAGCACAGAGATCACATTTAAAATGACTTGAACTTTGTGACTTTTGAGTCATTTGGTTTACTACATTGTGCAATTCCAGACAAAGATAGGAACCTGATCCACAACTGGTCCAAAGAGAATCAAGTAGTTCATTTCTGGTTCATTTATCCCCAAATTGAGAGATTTGGTCCTTTTTCAGCAATTTCTTGGTTTGGTGTCTTCATCTCTCTCTCTCTCTTTCTCTCTCTCTCTCTCTCTCTCTCTCTCTCTCTCTCTCAAACATATTCTTCCTGAAGGAAAGAGGAGGCGCTGAGGTTAATGCTGGAGAGGAGGGAGGCTGAGCTCAGGGAGGCCATGAAGCTGCGTCACAGCCTCACGACGCTACTGTACGCGCTCAGAACCGACATGCAGCAGGTGATGGAACAGAAACCCATGCAGCTACAGGGCACATTAAAAATATCAGGGTAAAACTTGATGGTTTAATTTCCTAATAGACACGGCCAGGTGGTTTCCATTGAACATTTACCCTGCCAGGATTGGATGGTTTACATTTGTGTGGTGGTGAATTTTTCAAGATTTTTCTTATTGGTCAATTTTACAGATATTTTCATTTTTATCTTCTCTAAGTTGAAAAGGTTGTTAGTCTGAAAGTTTCCACTGAGTAAGTGTTAAATACTGCTTGGTTTCCTTCAGTGACCAGTTCAATAAGTTCCCTTGGTACTTTGTAAAGATTGTTTGGTTTATGTGAGAAAATCCATTTTACTGGCGATTGGTGCGTTCCAAAAAAATAATGGCAAACCGATTGGGATCAATGTACTACAAATAAACATCACAAAATCAACCCTGTGGTTGGCAGAAAACATCGTTTCTACATGGATAATCACTGGTACCACCCATTCCCGCTCCAGACTCACTCACAAGTTTCTGTTAACGGGTGAAGATCCTCCTTTATGCCCTTTATGCCAAAGTCCAATATCTCTGTGGCATATTTCAATGGACTGTGATGGTTTCAAGTCTTCCTGGACTGTTGCTTTCCAGTAAATTCTGGTTGATAAGCCAAGACTTGTTTGGTGTCCATATTTTTCATCTTTACTTCTACACTTGAACTAAATGTAGTGAGTGTGTACCGATGTATGGATACTTGTGACTATCAGTTAGTGTGCAAACTGCCTGCTTAGTTCTGGGATTTTCTAAGTGCCGACATTTACATGAATCAAATTTTAATAACCTGAGGGAGCAGGTGTACCTTTCTTTGAGAACCTCTGGTCCTCTGCTTGTATTCTGTCTGTCAGACTCTAAAGGAGATCGTGGATACTGAGGAGGAGAAGGCAGACGCCAGCAGTCTGGTCCAATCAGAGCAGTCACTTGGTGATCATGTGACAGGGGGTGTGTTTCTGGAGTGGACACATGTACAGCAGAGGCTGAGGGAGCTGCAGTCACAACGTGTGTGGGCATGGTTTTGCTTAATTAAGGAGCAGAAACAAACTTTTCTTGAGCTGTAACTAATTGTAGTGTGTGTGTGTGTGTGTGTGTGTGTGTGTGTGTGTGTGTGTGTGTGGGTGGGCGTAGGCCCAGCTGCAGTGAGAACAGACCAGGAGAAGCTCCTGGCTCAGCTTGAAGAAGAGCTGGAGCAGAGCAGAGGGCTGGTCCGAGTACAGCAGCAGCTACTGCAGGTCCAATTTTTTTTTTTTTTTTTTTTCATATCCACCTAAATGAGCCCAATGTTGAAGTTTCTCACTACTGTGAAACCAGTGGTGGTTTGATTAGAGCAATGCCAATTAACACAGCAGACAGTAAATAAACGTTAATGCCGCCAATTAGAATAAGGTCCTCCGGTTTCCTCCCCCAGTACAAAGACGTGTCGTAGGCTGATTGGCATTTCCAAATTGTCTGAATTTGTCTGAAGCGTGTGAATGTGTGTGATTGTGCCCTGCGATGGGTTAGCACCCCGTCCAGGGTGTCCCCTGCCTTGTTGCCCGAGTTCCCTGGGATAGGCCCCAGGCTCCCCACGGCCCTGTGTAGGATCAGCGGTACAGAAATTGGATGGATGAAATGGCTTACTGTGTTACTGTGAAAGTATAAATTCACAATCACAAATTTTGTACATTCCACACCATAATATACACCAAAAGTCATAGCTACCAGACTTGTCCCGGTTATCTCCATTAACTTTAACACCCTCTCTCTCGCTATCTCTTTCTCAGGACAGTGTGGCTACTCCTCTCCCAGACCCACTGATCGACTCCTACTATCTGGAGGAGTGGGAGCGACTTCAGGACAAGTGGGCGGAGTTTAACAGACAGAGGCAGAGCTTCCAGCAGGAGAGACAGGCCTTCACTGATGCCGCAATCCGATTGGGCCGTGAGGTGAGGAGAAAACTGAAACCCTACATTTCAATTCGCCTACTTAGACTATGGAGAGGAGAGTGATATAGCCAGTTCAGGCATGGAGATTATTAGGGGGCCAATAGACAAGGGCCAATGGGGGAATTTCGCCAGGACACCGGGGTTATACCCCTACTCTTTACGAGAAGTGTCCTGGGATTTTTAATGACCACAGAGAATCAGGACCTCGGTTTACGAGATAGTTAGTTATGCACGCTGTCACCGTAAACAAACTCCTCGTTGCATTTCAGCTTTTCTTCATTCATTATTCCTTATATAATTTATAAACTTTATAATTTAGTTTACCATTCCCTTGATTTATTTTTCCATATTTCATTTACACCTCTCTAAAATGCGTCCTTGGCGAAGCAAACTGTCGCAAAACTCCTCCCTCCCTCCCTCCCTCCCTCCACCTTTGGGATACTCATTTCAACATACCACGATTAGAGACACGCTAATTCTCATCTCGGACACTATTTAGGACGGATAGAAGATTTTATGGTGAGAGATGGTGATGGGAATTTACCTAGTACTTCATTCAGATTCAGTTTTAGGTTTAAATGGTTATCTGTAGTATATCCTACTGACATTTGTCCCCCACCAATCAGACCAAACTTGCATCCTTGGAACAGGAGATGTGGGTGTGTGTGTGTGGGTGTGGCTGGCAAAATTATAAAGTATAAAATGCTTTAAATCCATGGGCCTGTGTGTAATTGTGGGTGTCCTCACAAAAGATTTCCTTTTGGTTACTAATATTTTCTTACAGAGGGTTAGTGTTAGTTGTAGGAATAGCATTACTTATATACGGTAACGTGTGTGTGTGTGTGTGTGTTGCAGAGATGTGAGTTTGAGCAACAGAAGGCCTCTCTCTTAAAACAGCAGTTCCTCAGCACATCTCCAGTTACAAAGACTTCACACTCCAACAGGAGAGAGAGCACAGCACTCAGTGACCTGCGTATGCACAACACACACACACACACACACTTTTATGCAAGACTACTCTGACTCATTTCCCTTATTAGACGTATTACTGATTCGTTTCTTTACTGATTTTACTTGCTTTAAATATTTAACTGAGCTTACCAAAGAGATTTTTTTTTTTTTACTGATTACACACACGTGCTATATTAAACAAATACTGAACAAAACCACCTTTACATTTCAAGTGGTACAAATGATGATATGTGTGTGTCTGAGGTAGGAATGATGGCTCCAGATCTGCTGTCTCTCTCTCCCTGTGTCACTCCATCCTCTGAGGGTTCAGAGGTCACGCCCTGGTCAGGGCAGAATACAGGAATGACCCCTAACACCCCTGAGCTCTACTGCATCCCTCAGCTGCCATTTTACTGCAGGTGTGTCTCGCACACATGTGCGCACATACACACACCTTTACAGCTTATCTTACACTTTTCTTTCCCTTTACTATTCTTAATTTCTGAATCTCTCTCTCTCTCTCTCAGGGAAAGTGCCAGTCCTCCATCTGAGACTTGGGTGAAGGAGACACAGAGAGGTGACTTCAGTCTTGACAAACAAAACATGGAAAACTGGCCCTTTTAATTCTGTGTGTGTGTGTGTGAGAGAGTCATGCTGCACTTTGACTAAATAATAAAGTCCCTTAGACCCTATTCAGTGTGTTGTATGCAGATAGTGGTCTGTACTGCACAGTAAACAAACTGTAGGAGGAATGTAACTCTTCCTTTAAGATGATGCAGGTCTCAATATCTGTTTAAGTCTTTTCATATGAAGGATACAATCCAGAGTGTCACTCGTTTCATATGATACAGTGTAGAGCTGTTGCCGTGCGCTCATGGCTGTGTGATTCAGTGTTGTGCAAACAGTATCGCACTGTACTGGGGGGGGGGGGGAAGAAGTAATCCGTCATGTCATTTTTGTCTAATCCGTCTTTTTCTAAATTGGTGCACCTTACAGTACAGCTGTATTGTTCAGAAGACTGGCCAAAGTTCAAACGTGTCAGTATTTACACTGCTAGTGTTCAGGCATGTTAGGATCTGCCATGATGCAAGTCATTGCCCTCACATTAACGCAGTTTTACGGAGTTGGGAGTCCGTCATGGAGTAAAGCAACAATGGACCAGATAAGCCAGTCTCCTGAGGAAGCTCACTAGCAGCAGGGGTCGGGATGGGGTTACAGACCTCCTGCTCAGCAACAGTCGGGGTCACGGAAGTGTCACAACCATTCTGGTCTAAAAGACACTAACAGCAAGGACCATGAAAAAAACTATGAGTAATCAAGATATGAATGTAACATCTTATCTGCAAGGAATTATTTTTATTGCTACCACCTTATGCACTATTTAGATGTATTACAAATCATGGCTCATTATGTTTTGCTTAGTGTCACTGTTTCCTCACACTTACTGTACCTGCATGTAGTTCTCCTGGCCAGTAGGTGGACCTAGAGGTTCACCGATCTCCTTAACGTTGAGGGCATCTCTTCCAGCAGGTTCTGTACTCTCTGATACAGCCGTTATGGGCTTGTCTTTTTCACCATGACCTTTTACATTATGTATTTCAATGGAAGCAATACCCATGCTGTGGACAAATAATCCTTTTTCAGTGGACCCGCCCAGTTCAGGTCCGTCTGAGTCCTGTTTCTCAGCGGGAGCCATATTGTATGGACACTGCTCTTCAATCTCCATTTCACTTTCTTCCAAACCAGTCAGAACCTTTTGGACGTGTTTCGTGACTATGACAGAACCTTCAGACTTTAATACTGTAGCACAAATTGAGCTACGGATCGATACCCGAGCAACTTCAACTTCCGTCGCAATCTCATCGGGGTCCTCTTGTGATATTCACGACTGTAGAAAGAAAGCGTTGAGTTCATGAGTTGTGACACAGGACCTTATTAATCGCTCTTTTAGTGAAGCTGTGTAGCTGCCAAACCAATCTAAAGAAAATCCTGACAGGTTTTGCTGATATCCTTTGTATTCATATGCGTGCAGTTAAATGTTATTCAGCCCTGAAGTACATTCATGGAACAGCTGATTTACATTTATAAACACCCATAAAATTCCATAAAAGGCAAAGCTCACAGAGACTGAATGACTAAATCAAGGCTAAACAGTGAAACGGTGCACATCCTAAGTGTTGTGTTCATTAAATCTTCCACTAATTGCCGTAGTTCCTCAAGTTTACGGAATAAGATTTGAAGTCGATCAGTCAGGGTTCACATCAGTGAGTCTCCTTGTACTTAAATCTGTACAAACTCAGGAGCAAAATGTAGGATACTGATGTTTTGCCCAAAATATTTTTAATATTTGTCTCAGCTTACACACACACAACATGCTCTACTAAACAAATACTGAACAAAACCACCATTACATTTCAACTCGTACAAATGATGTGTGTCTGAGGTAGGAATGATGGCTTCAGGTGTCTCTGCTGTCTCCTAGGAGTCAGAGGTCACACCCTGGTCAGTGCAGACCACAGGAATGACTCCCAATGATGATGTATTTTTCTGTATGCTGCATCTCTACTACGTATGTCCTGTAATACTAGTTTGCTGAGTGGATATAAATAAATTGTGTGTGTGTGTGTGTGTGTTCAGATCATTGCACATTCGAGTATTTTCCTGCTCTAACACACACACACTTCTGCTCAGAAAGAGCTGTTATTAGTTGGTAAGTTGAATCAGGTGTGTTAGAGCAGGAAACGTGTAGAGGGTTCTCCAGGGCTGGGACTCTCATATTCATTTTTATATAGCAGCCTATTTAATAGCTTCATGCCTAAGAATTCAGTTTGTGTGTTTACAGTAGCCTAGCTAAGACTTTTGTTTTATTTTAGTTAAAAAAACGAATGAATGTCATGTGCGCGCTGATTGCTCCCCGGAGCAACACCCGCCTTTCACGCGCCGTACGCGTGTGCGCTCCAGACTCGCCTACTTAAAGGGGGGGGGGTGCTTGTTTTGCTTTCATTCCCCCCCCTCTATGTCGATGACTTGCGATGGTGTTCTCTCTGCTGCGATACATCCTGTCGGCTCACGGCTCCATGGAGTTCGAGGAGCAGCGTCACTTCCAGCCGTGGCGGGATTACCTGGGTCTCGCGGACACGGTGCGTGCGTTGCGGGAATCCTCTGGTCCCGAACTTCACCAGACCCCGGGGTTCGGTTTTACGCGCGAGATTTCTCTTCCACAGGGCCGTAATTGCGAGCTCCAGACTTTCCCCGGCCCCGAGCCTGAGATGTCCGACGTCAGAGGAAGACCGAAAACGCCGAAGGGGCGACTGAAATGCGGTCGTACCGGGACTACAGGGTCTCATCCATCACCTCCACCACCACCATCACCTCAAGCACCGCTGGCGGTCGGTTCTCGCTCTGGTGAAAAGTTCTGCAGCTTCTGCAAACACAACGGCGAGTCTGAAAACGTGTTCACGTCGCACTGCCTGAGAGGTCGCGGAGGAGAAGTGGCGTGTCCTTACCTGCGCCGGTACGTGTGTCCGCAGTGCGGGGCGACGGGCGACCGCGCGCACACCAAACGCTTCTGCCCGCGCGTGGACAGCACGTACACCTCCGTGTACACCCGGGCTGTCCGGAAATGACAGAAAAGCTGAACCACACATTCGCACTCAGTACCAAACTGTAGGCTACTTTTTACCTGGGAAGGTGAACAATAAGCTTTTTAGAGTAAAAGCTTCACAGGTAGGTCAGCGGTCCTTCAGGTCCGGTACTGTAACTGAAATAATTTTATATGTAGGCTACACTATAATGCATATTCTAAAGGTACTAAAGATGTACCGTTTATGATGCCACTCCAGAGAAAAGATAAAGTACAGTTTGGTGCCTTTATTTGTGAGATTGTGGGTGTAGAAAGTTGCAAGTCCTTAAAAAAAAAACAACAAAAAAAAAGCTTTTCAGCATTTATATTTTTAATGTCTGTATCATTGTACTTGTCATTATGGCTCAGAGTCAGAGCTGTTAGGTTTAGTTGTTTTTAAGTGTTGCTTTTAACTCTGGAATGACCTGCCCTGGGTTTAGAGCTGTAACATCTGGAAAGGTGTGTCGAGTTTTGCTTTACTAATTTTGTGTGCACTTTTTATATTTGTTTATGCACTTTGTTTGTGTGTTTATTTCACTGGTGTGTTTTGGGTTTTTGAAGTTGATTTTCTCTAACAAACTTGTGCTCAGGCCTCTCTGGCTCATCACAGGTGCAACATGTTACAGGTGCAGGTTTATCCCTGGCTTCATGATGGGACCGTGAATCACTGACCTGGTGTGTTTCTGGTCCATTTTATTGTCGATACTAAGAGAAATGCTGATGTGTTATGACTTTTTTAAATGTTTTAGACCATTTTGGATTTGAGTTAATATATTTGTAACAAGCCTTGGTGCTGCATTTGTTTGTTTTGTTTTGATAAATATATATATATATATATATATAACATTGGATTGTTTTGGTATGACTGACGTCTTCGATGCCTCTGATACTTCTGCAATTTTGTAACATTTCCAATTTCTAATAATATGTTTAAACAGTGACCTCCGTTGTGTGTTTTTTTTCTTCCAGAACCTTAATGTGGTTTATTTGGGTGTGCTAGTGCTTTTAAAATGCAGAGCACCTCATTAAATTCGCTCTTAATTAACACACTTTCTCACCGAGTTCCCAGTTTATTAAGAACACCTACCTTAGCCTCCTTGACCATTTCCCTCCACCCAAATTCTCCTCAATACGACACTTTATTCTCAGAAACTAAAAACAAAGTAAAAGAAGCCGTTGATCGGATCTTTAACCGTTTTTGTTGGTGCTACAAAAATTAAAAAAATTTTAAAAAAGCATACACCATGTATCTTACCATTATGTGGAAGGATTTTTGTTTGTGGTGGAATATGTTTATTCACAAACACAAAGTAGCTATAGAATCGTGGACTGAAATGTTCGTGGTGAACCAAAACAATACTTCTATGGCATCACTTAACTTTTTCTGTGACCTACACTCTTAAAAATAAAGGTTCTTCAGTGGTTATTTACAGCATCATAGGTTTTTACAAAGAACCACCTTCTTGTCAAGAACCTTTTTTACATTATATAAGGTTCTTGAGTTGAGGTATATGGTTCTTTGGTGATTTAAAGAAGTTCTTTGTTTCATTATAGTTTCTTCAGAGCAGTGTATTGGCTCTTCAATGTATCATCCCTTAACAGATTAAATGAACCCTATACGGTTCTTTGTGGGACTGGAAAAGGTTCTCCGATGGCATCAGGCTGGAAAAACTCTTTTTGGTTCTAACTGGAATCTTTATTTTTTAAGAGTGCTTATGTAGGCCAGACCAATTACATGGAGGACCACATGGCGACCACTTCCAAAATTCGTCTTTTTCCACTCTACAATATACTTCCTTTACATTGTTTGCCTGTACAGGAGTGAGCTGGTTTGAAGCAGTTTATTCTGCATGAATGGTCCAGTTAAAATAACAGATTACAGAAATGTCAAGAAAATGTTGAGGCTCATTCCAACAATGCATTTTGTATTAAAAAAAAACAGTAAATCAAACTTTATGGACAAACAAGTAAACCTGTAGAACTCATCTAACCTAACCCAGACAGATCCAGTCCCGAACACAAAATCGTAGTTACACCGTTTACTCCTTACCTCGTTTTTTTTTTTTTTAAAAATCAATAAACAGATTTGTATAAACAAGCACTAACAGGCCCTACTGACGAATTTAAATTGTACAGAAGGACAATATCATTATCCGCATCACATCTCCGTCATCAAGAAGTGCTCACGTGTTTACGTCTCGGTATGGCGAGGACCGCAAGGGCGACGATTCTGAGCCTTTGGAAGTTTTCCACGGCGCAACAGTTCCATCGCGCGGTGTGCCGCCATCACGGTACGACTGAGTGAGTGTGCGATGAGAAAGAAAGCATGAGAATATGAGCGTTAGTGAAAGACACTGAAGCAAGATCGAACTTACCCTGATCCCTCAAACCATTCTAAATCGTACGCGAGAGTCGTTTCCATCGAAAAGCTTTACAAATTTCTAAAATAAACATACAATAAGGTATTCTTATACTATGCCAAATTTCCATATCAACACATGGATGGAAACACTACTAATGTTCTACAGTGTATCTGTGATTCATCACTCGTACTTCAGAGAGGAGAGTTCTCTGATGAGGCCACGCACAAGCTCCGTGGCATCCTCCTGGTGATCACAGCCTTCTGGGATTGGCTGGTCCTCCAGCTCCATGCTGAGATCAAAAAGGAAAAAAAAAAAAAATGACAAGACGGTACAAAAGTACACATGTATGAAAACAGTTATTTACCCGTCTTTGTAATCCATTATAATCCATGAGAAGTAATCCACTGAGTCATCATTGTCTTCCAACTTTTGTCTAATCTGTCTTTTTCTAAATTGGTGCACCTTACAGTACAGCTGTATTGTTCAGAAGACTGGCCAAAGTTCAAACGAGTCAGTATTTACACTGCTAGTGTTCGGTGTGTTAGGATCTGCCATGATGCAAGTCATTGCCCTCACCTTAACGCAATTTTATGGAGTTGGGAGTCCGTCATAGAGTAAAGCAACGATGGACCAGATAAGCCAGTCTCCTGAGGAAGCTCACTAGCAGCAGGGGTCAGGGTGGGGTTACAGACCTCCTGCTCAGCAACAGTCGGGGTCACGGAAGTGTCACAACCATTCTGGTCTAAAAGACACTAACAGCAGGAACCATGAAAAAAAACTATGAGAGTAATCAAGATATGAATGTAACATCTTATCTGCAAGGAATTATTTTTATTGCTACCACCTTATGCACTATTTAGATGTATTACAAATCATGGCTCATTATGTTTTGCTTAGTGTCACTGTTTCCTCACACTTACTGTACCTGCATGTAGTTCTCCTGGCCACTAGGTGGTGCTAGAGGATCACTGATCTCCTTAACGTTGACTGCATCTCTTCCAGCAGGTTCTGTACTCTCTGATACAGCTGTTATGGGCTTGTCATTTTCACCATGACCTTTTACATTATGTATTTCAATGGAAGCAATACCCATGCTGTGGACAAATAAGGCGTCCAATCCTTTTTCAGTGGACCCGCCCAGTTCAGGTCCGTCTGAGTCATGTTTCTCAGCGGGAGCCATATTGGGTGGGCACTGCTCTTCAATCTCCATTTCACTTTCTTCCAAACCAGTTGGAACCTCCTGGACCTGTTTAGTGACTATGAAACCACCTTCAGACTTTTCTACTGTAACACAAATTGAGCTACAGCTCACTTCCTGAGCAACTTCAACTTCCGTCGCAATGACATCAGGGTCCTCGCCCACTTTATTATCAGCATGAAGATTTTGTTTCTCAGACAGAACGTCATGTTTCATGTTAAATTCGATATCTTGTCTACTATTTGTCATCTCAGTCCCAGGGAAGTTTGGTTCCTCACCACAGGTAGCAGTTTCCATTTCATGGTCATTGGTAGTAGGAGCTACTGACAGTTCATCTTGGATCATGTTTAAGTTTTTACCAATGGTGGGACTTAACAGTGTTTGTCCCACCCCTGGTGATATATCTTCTAACAGGTTATGGTGATGCTCTAAAACCGCTTGTTCAGTAGTTCCTTTGTCATCCATGATTACAGTACCATAATTTTCCTCTAATATGCCTTTTTTCAGAACATCTCCATTTTCTGTAGGGGATTCATCTGTGGTGTCATGGTCATTCAGCAATGCAGTGCACATATTCATGTTGTTTCTCAGTGCAAATCTGTTTTCTTTTTCTGCTTCTCCTGTTGTTCTTTTATCATCCATCACTGCAACACCATTGTTCTCCTTGTTTTTCAAAACCTCTTCGTTTTCTTTATATGCTGGTCTGGTAGTTCCTTCATGGTCCATTGGTGTGGTACCATCATTCTCCAACACTGGGTCATGCAGGTGCTGTGCACATGTATTTCCTTTAAGAGGTCCTTCTTCCCTTTGTCTTCCTATAAGACCCTGCCTACAGTGCTGTCCATCAAAGGGGAATCTCCTCTTCCTGTCTCCTAGGCCACACATACCCATTCTTCTTCTTAACCTTTTCTTTGCTGGAGGCTCCAAAGTTTCAGTCTCTTCAGTAGCCTGCAGCTGTATCTCACTATTAAAACATGTTTCTTCTAAATGCTCTAGTATTGTACCTGATAAAATTTCAGGATGATCATCTCTGGCCTCTGGATCCATCTTGGTCTCTTCTGTTCCTTGAAAACGCACACCATCTCCGTTCACATCCAGGGAATGTTCATGGGAAGGGTTTGGGGAGCTTTGGTCATTGTGAGATGTTTGTGGTTCAGGACTAGAGGTTATCTTGGTCACATTCTCCACCTCATCCAATTCCCCAAGGAGTTTAATCACAGGATCTTCCAAATCTGGCTGGTCCTGGGGCTCATTTTTGACATCAGTACTATGTTCTTCGGTTTCCATCTTGGTTACATTGTCTTGTTTCACTTCAGGGAGGATGTCAATTACGGCTGTGTCAATTTCATGAAGATTTGCAGACTCCAAGGCCAATTCTGTAGATTGTAATCTGTCACTTTCTGTATCGTCTTGTGTCACATCTGAGAGGATCACAACAGGACCTGAAACAGCTTCTTGCCCAGCTGCACCGATGGATACCTCTTTGTTTGATTCTTTCAATAGTACTGCTTCACATTCAGGCTGATGCTCTTTATACATGTTTAAATGTGGTTCAGTTCCACAGCTGGAGTTTACCATGTCTGCGATCTAAAAGGATTGGGGGGAAACCCATTGGGCAGATGAACTGATATTAAACACCAATAATCATGACTATTTAATGATTCTTATTGGCATAACAAATTATATGGCCAATGCCTGGTTCACACGGTGCAATCACAGCCATCTTTTAAGATTTTTTTTACTTGTCACGCTCTACAAGACTGCATCACCAAAATCCACCTGAAAATCATACAGTATAAACCCAGCTTGACCATGTTTTTGAAAACCTGAACTTCTGCAGAACGACCTACCAAGCTGCAGCCGGTATGTTGTGGTTCTTGTGCGTCACCAGATGTGGTGCTTTCTGCACTTTCCTGACTTCCTACCATCACTTTTCTTTGATGACAGCAGGGTTTGAACTCTGATAGGATGAAGAGATTCATCCGGTATACTGTGGTTAGGGTGGATGGAGATAAAAATGGACGTTCTTGTACAGTTTTTAATGTTTATCAGTCCGTACAGGATTTCGCCGAGTTTGCTTGGGCGATCGATTTATTTTTCAAAATTTGCAATGCAACTTGCAGAGTTTTTTGTTGATGACGTGATGCGTCTTGGCCCAAATCTAAAAGTCTGTTATAGTCAGTTTATAAACCTTTTGAAGAAACTCAGAAGGTGGATCGAAGATAAATGAAGTGTATACACACTTATACTCTCAGGTAAATGTTTATTAAAAGTGTGTTGCTCATGGTTTATGTGTTTTGTTTTTGTTTTATCGTGGCTCCACAATGAACATGAATATGATGATGAACTGCCAGCATGATACATCAGTATTTTAACATACTGTAATATTAGAATAATATTTTTCAGTCATAGAGTAGCTACTGGCAGTAAAAAAAAAAAAATGCTTATGACCTGGTTATGTTAGCATGTTAGCATCCACGTTTGAAATATAGGTAAGCTAACTAGTTAGGTGGCTGTGGAACCGTTTACTTTCTTGTTTTTAGATTTAGATTTTAGATACCTTGTAATAAAATAGATTTATGAAAAAGTACAAAAACAGACAACAGTACCAGAATTAAACCTTCACTTTAGTCCTCTAAAGACTTTTTTTTTTTTTTTCTGTCAGAGTTTGTGAAACATATCAAGCTCTTTAGGCGGGAAAGGGCTGTTGGATTGCGCGCGAGCGTTTTCGTCACCTTGCTAAGTAGCTAGGCAACCACGTACTTTTTTTTAAATTTTACTTTTAATTTACCACTATTAAAGCAATTTTAACAAAAAAACAAACAAACAGACACACAACGACAAATTACCGTAGCGTATCCACTAACACACAGTAGTCTCGCTACTATTTTTTTGTTTCTGTCCGAGTCTGTAAAGTTTGAATTGACTTCAGTAGAAAAAAACAGGGCTATGAATCGATTCTTTTTTTCTTTTTTAAGAATCGATTCTTTGATTCCAGACATTATTCATGGATACAGATGAAGCATCCGCGCACAAACCGCGCAAAATAAATAAAAAAAGTAAATAAAATAAAGAGTTAAAGATTCGGCTGTCTGACAACTGATTTCCTCGGGAAGTCTGGCTGTATCTCATGATTTTGTGGAATCAACTCAAAACCAGGAATCGGGAAAAAAAAGAGTCGATTCCAAGAGAATCAAACAGGCTAAGGAAAGATGTTAAGAGACTGTACGCAGTAATTATTATTACTTTAGTGTTCGATACTGATAGAATATTACAAACATTACGACTAGTCATAATACATTTTTTTATAATATTCCGTCTGTTTCTCCCCCTCGCTTTGTTTTATTATTAGCTTCTCAAGCTAACATGGTGCTGCCGTAAAGCGTGAAGTTGTCGTTGCTATTGGAGACGAGACGGAAAGTAGGAAGTAGTAGCAGGAGTGACAACAGCTGAGGATAGTTTTGGGGTTTCGAATAGGTTTATGTTCGCAATATTTCACTAAAAGGATATATAATACAACACAGCACTACATAACCTAAGACGGAAATACATATTAAAGGTAAGAATGTTCAGGAGTTGACGAAAACCTGGCGTGTTTTTGTTTGTTTTTAGCTGTTAGCCTTGAGCTGAAAGTCTAGCAGGTAGCACCAAGAGGCTGTATCTCATTATGGTTTCTTAGTCCCTAACTTAAGTGCACTACTTAGACCCTTCGTGTGATGTAATATAGTGCACTATATGTGCAATAGGGTGTCAATTGGGTTTAGCAAAACTGCCCTACTTGCTCATTTATTTATTTAATTTTGCATTACGAAATGTTTATGGTCAAAATTTTGATGCTGGTTTGCTGTCCAGCTACATACAACCACCACCCCCTAACATTTAATGTAATCCAAAATATCTGATATTTTATACTAAATAATAAAATCTCCGGAGAAATTAAGTGGAAAATGAAGACATTAAGACGCACAGGGCAACACTGTGTATTCCCGGAAGTGTAGGTTACTTTATGAGGTGTGACGTCATACAGGTCCCAAGTCTCTTAATCAGATTTCTGTGCTTATTAAGGGAGCAATTCAGAGAGCGGTCTGATTGGCACAGTTTCTGATTTTACCCCTTTAGATACAGTCAGTCAGCCAAGTGTCTAAAGTTTGGAAGTTTATTTCACCCAAAATCCTTTCTGTACACATCCTAAAATCTTTGAAAAACTTTTTTGAATCTGATTGGTCAGAAGGTGTTATTTGTCAACAACAACATCTCCGACATTGGTGCCGGCTGTAATTCAAACAATAGATTTATATGGGATAAGTTTTAGGGTGCGTCTCAATCAGCTACCTACTCGGGGAGTCGGGACTCGTCGAGTCGGGGAGTCGGGACTCGTCGACCCGGGGAGTCGGGACTCGTCGAGTCGGGGAGTCGGGACTCGTCGACCCGGGGAGTCGGGACTCGTCGACCCGGGGAGTCGGCCATTTTAAGGGCTGTCTCAATGACAAAATCCATATAAAATTTTTTTTTTAAATCCCACAATGCGGCGCAAAAACCAGGGAACGTCGATGCTCACTATGTTCCCTTACTGGAAATTACGTCGTGTTTTCTCTCAGCTCGATAAAAATTGACGGACAAACCCTCAGCCAACTTCCGGCTACGAAAACGTAAGCAGCTTGTTAACGTTGTTGTAGCTCTCAAATGATTACTTACGTCAGCGATTTTTAACTTTATTTGACGTTTGTTTGAGTCTTAACGACTTGTAAGTGTTTTTCACGATTTGAAAAAAATCCTCTAGCTAGCCTACGATCCTGCTCGAAGTACCATGAAAGAAACGTGTGTGATGAAGCTAAAGAATTTATATGACGTTTAATGTCAGAAAGATATCGGTCCTGCCTGTCGATGAGGTCCCAGGGTCCTTAGCAGTGCCCGAACTCGTGTACACCGTATACTGATTTCACCGCTGTGGGAGCTGATTGAGACGCGCCCGTAGTTTCTACAGTGACGGCTCTTTAATCTATTTAATCTTTTATACATTTTCCTTTCTCAAATAACAGAGCTAATCCTTGATATCAGACATTTATTAACTTCAAGAGAGAGACTGAAAAAAGATTTGAGTTGAATGAAGCTGCTGTAACGTAAGTGAGAACAGGAACTAACTTGTTTGGAGGATGTTCCACAACATGTAATGTAACTATAAATGGATAAAACATACTTGTCATTCTTTAACAAATAAATACATTTTAAAATAATTAGCTATAGCAAATTGTTGTGGTATAAAAGGAATAAATAATTCAGGAATATGCTATTATAGGAAAATAATCCACTTTTGTGTGGTAACAGATAACTGATAAACTCCACATTTAATTGTTCTTCAGCGTGCCTGACTGGGCTATTGTTGATGACACCAGGTAAAAGTGAACTTCCTTTTCGTTACGTTTCAGCCGTCATGAGTCGCAGCAGGAATCCTCCACAGAAAGGCCAAGGAGCCGCTCGAGCCAAACAGGTAAACGCAGCCCGGAGCTCAAGATCGTCTCATTTTCCATTTTACCTCTCCACATCGACAACAGATATCTGCTGCTGGGTTTGCCATTATGGATTGCTTCATGAGTGACGTTACTCCTGTCTCTCTCTCTCTCTCTCTCTCTCTCTCTCTCTCTCTCTCTCTCTCTCTCTCTCTCTCTCTCAGATGGGTTTGCTCTTGGATCTGTCTCCGGACGCCGGCCTGGACGACTCTGGTGGAAATGAGAAGGAGTTAGAGGCGGAGCTTTTTGCTCTGATTGGAGGAGGCAGGGGCGGGCTGCATGGAAAGAAAGAGGGTGGGAAAGGTGGGAATCATAACTGAACAAACACAGATGAAATAACTGATTTTTTTTTTGTTTTTAAATTATCATAATTGTTTTTTGTTTTTTTTTTGGTTCAAAATTCTGCTCCCGTGGTAGCTCCTGTCCCCATGGAGGACATCGAGCGCATGGCCGCCCTGTGCATGAAGGACCTGGACGAGGACGGAGAGGACGATGCAGACTTGGAGGACGACGCCGATCTCCTGGTAACGAGAGAACTCAGAACCACGCAGTACGATGGGGGAACCCTGAGTCTAAAAGCTGACGTAGCGAGTGAAAACTTTCCTAGCAAGCCCAACCTAGATAGTTTTCACTCGCTACGCCAGCTTTTGTTTATTAGACGAGCTTTCGTCTGCTAGGTGTACCTTTCAATCTCTAGGTTAACTTTGGTTGGAAAGCTTTTGCTCACTCGCTAGCTTTTGGTGAGTAGAATAGCTCAGATTTGGTGAGTAGATTAGCTCAGATTTGGTGAGTAGATTAGCTCAGATTTGGTGAGTAGATTAGCTCAGATTTGGTGAGTAGATTAGCTCAGATTTGGTGAGTAGATTAGCTCGGACCAAATTCAGCCAACAAAGATCTTCACCAGTTTTGAGAAGGACAGAATTAGACAAAACTTTTTTATTTATTTATTTATTTTTTTTATCGGTCTCGTTTAACCCCGGCTCTTCTATGATGTGTCTCTATTAATCAGGCTGAACTGAATGAGGTTCTGGAAGATGATGAAGAGGAACCAGCTCCTGCACCTATCCTGTCTCCACGCTCTAACATAACCCCCAAATCCACCCCCACTACCCCGAGTGGTGCCGGTGGTCAGGAGTGCCTCCTGCAGGAGCGTATCGATATGTACCAGGTGGCCATCGCCAACGCCAAAGCTTCAGGAGAGGCCAGCAAGGCTCGCAGATACGACCGTGGACTGAAGGTGATCCGGTGGCTCTAATGCTCATATTGTAATGCTAACCTAATTCTCATTTGAAGGTCTAATTTGTGGGTTATAGCAAATATTTAGCTTCAGATACCTTATTTGTAAAATTGCCACGCTGGGAATCTCGGTACTTTCATTTCAAGCTTCTGTTTTGCAGTTTTCAGGCCCAGAAATCAGCTGAAACGTAGCCAGAGAAGGCAAATGACGAAACATACGTAGTCTTGAGGGAGCAGTTGATTTGCTGGAAACGGAAAGGGGAAGGATTGTTGGTGTTTTCTTTGCACTTGCAATTCAATCAGCAGGGGGCTCTTAAACTTACATACTGCTCCTTTAAATAACATGTCTTCAAGTTAAAGGGATAATTCCGTATAAACACACGTTTCTGCAAATCATTAATCCATTCATTACGCCTGGTCTGTGGTGATATTACTACAGCAGCCAGTGATCTGTAGCGGACTTTTAATTGTGTATAATTTTCGCAGATTTCAGTGCCACCATTGGTTGATTTAATTAAATTCACTCGTTTTATTTTACTCGTTAAATTTAAAAATTGACACGAAAGTTAGCACAGACTGCTTGATTCACATCATTAGTCATGTACGTTAGCACTTCAGGACAGATTAGCCTGAGTGTGTGTGTGTGTGTGTGTGTGTGTGTGTGTGTGTGTGTTTAATTGTTACAGACGCTACAGTCCATGCTGGCGTCGGTGAAAAAGGGAAAACCCGTTAACGAGGAGGAGATCCCGCCTCCCGTCGCTTCTGGGGCTAAACCCACCGCCGCACAGCAAGAACCAATCAGAGAGCAGGAACGGCCTGCACCGGATCACACACTCCTGCCAAAGACCAATGAGAAGCCACTGCAGGAGGCGAAGCCTGTAGCCCCGCCCAAACCTCAGCTCCTGCAGCCGCCCAATCAGAAAACACCGGCTGTGACGCCAGATACACCAGCCATATCACCCTTAACTCCCATCCAGCCCAGCGCCCAGCATTCAGGTACACACACACACACACACACACACACACACACACACTGTATTTCCCAACGTATTGATGTATCACGTGTGTGTATTGCAGAGCTGAAGGCCAGTGTGTTGAGCAGACAGAGGGAATATAAACTGGCAGCTATTCAGGCTAAACAGAGAGGAAACGCAGACCTCGCCAGACAACACCTTGTTGTCGCCAAGGTAACCATGCGCTGTCCAGCGGTCTGAAATTTTGAATCCTGTTTTATTATTTTTTTTATTTTATTTTCTTAAAATTAATACTATTATCTGAATCTCCCTTTAACAGAAGTTGGACTCTGTAGTAGAGGCGATGGACAGAGGAGAGCGTGTAGATGTCAGCTCACTGCCGCCCCTTCCTGGTCTGTCCTGAACATCACATGTCATTTATGCTTTGATGTTAATAATCACTGTACATGTTCTATTCAATACATGGTTTTTGCTCGATCTCTTTCTCTCTCTCACACACATACACTCTGCTCTTGTCCCTGCAGGAGATGTTGTAGTTGAGCGTTCTCCTCAAGCTCCTCAATCTGCGTCTGCCAAACACACCCCTGCTCCTCCACCCGCTGGCGCTCCTCCACCCGCTGGTGCTCCAGCACCTGACGCTCGTAAGTGTTGTGCTTATGGGGGTACAGTGCAACATGGATACCAAATACTAGGCTAGAAATGACCTCTATGTGTGTGTATGTGTGTGTGTATGTGTGTGTGTGTGTGTGTGTGTGTGTGTGTGTGTGTGTGTGTAGCCCTTCCTGCTCCCCGGAACCTGGCCGAGGCCCTGCAGCAGCGCATGGACAAATACAAGAGCGCAGCTGAGAGTGCCAAGAGCAAAGGAGACGACCGGAAAGCTCGTATGCACCAGCGCCTTGCTAAGGTAGAGAGGCCACGCCTCCTTCACTGGGACTGACACACAGAGGCCACACCTCCTTCACTGGGACTGACACGCAGAGGTCACGCCTCCTTCACTGGGACTGACACGCAGAGGTCACGCCTCCTTCACTGGGACTGACACACAGAGGCCACACCTCCTTCACCGAGACTGACACACACAGAGGCCACACCTCCTTCACCGAGACTGACACACACAGAGGCCACACCTCCTTCACCGAGACTGACACGCACACAGGCCACGCCTCCTTAACCTCCTTATCATCATTCATTTTAAAACTAGCAGTTAGATGTATCTGTGTTTGAGATTATACACAAAATATTATTTGTTCTGTGTGTGTTTGTGTGTTTAGCAATATCAAGATGCCATTAAGGCGCACAAAGCAGGACGACCTGTCAATCTAGCAGAGCTACCAGTACCGCCAGGTAACACGCACACCTGAAGCGTATCAATGTCTTTGCGTGTCCATGCGGGTCCAAGTGTGTTTATGGTAGCGTTCTTATTTCCCTGTCTCAGGTTGTCCTCCTCTACAGGGCGCCGAAAGCACAGAGCAAAACTTCCTGGGTGTCCTGGAAACGGCCATGAAACTGGCCAATCAGGATGCAGACGCAGGGGATGATGACGATGGGCCCGAGGAGGAAGTGGCAAAGGTAACAGACCAAAAAAAAAATGATAGTAAGAGAGAATGACTGTAATCAGAATTCATTCTGACTGGTTACAGTGATCAGGAACATGAAGAAGGATGGTGTAGAGTCCCAAGGAAAAGGAGCATTGTGAAATATTTCAGAAATCTTGCGAAATGTTTCCTCACCACAAATGTAGTCCATCAGGCAGCAGGACATGATTGGAGTTCTTGATTTATTCATGCAAATATTTTAGCTAAATCTTTTAGCTAATTAGCTAAAAAGAGCTAATCGCTTGCTAGAGCTGAACTTTTAAAACATCTGAACATTTTACCGTTTATTTTGCTTTAAGCGATGTAAATGAAACGTGTATGAAATGTGCTATATAAATAAGCTTGTCTTGCCTGGAAATTGCTACTTGTACACCATTTTCAGTGTCAGTGGATCTGATTCTTCTCTGTGTTGATCCTGGTTTCGGGTTGTTTTTGTATGTTTCCGTTGTGTCGTATAGCCAGCGGTGCGTCCCGCTGCACAGAAAGCTCGAGCCCCCGCTCCCTCACACTCCTCGTCCCCTGCAGTGACCCCCACGGCCTCCACAGACACCCCCAAAGCGGGGTCTAAAGGTGAGTGGGTGGGTGTGTATCACCGAGGATCACTATATTCTTCACTTTGCTGTATAATCCTCATTAATGGAGCAGCCATTTGAATTCTCTGTAACGTTTTATACGGCCTCTAAAGCTTTTAAATACCTGATTTTGGCTTTATAGTTAGCTTTATATATCGATGACGAGCTATTGTAACCGCCGAAGCAGCACGAGAGCCGTAAATACACTAACAAATGGGCACATTACCATAATTGCTGGAGTAGCAATGACCGTCATTTCTTTAGTAGCAACTCTTAAAACTTTTTATGGCATAATTACCATAAATGTTGTAGTAGAACTGTAAGAGCTCTAACAAAATGGCAAATGATCATAACTGCCGGAGTAGGACTGTAGAAATGCTGTAGAAATGGGTGAAATCATGATAATTGCCAAAGTAGCACTGTAAAACATCTAAGAAATGGACAAATGTGCCATAATTTCTGGAGCAGCACTGTAAAAACAATAACCAATGGGTAAATTACTGAAACTGCTTAAGTAGCACTGCAAAAACAAATTAATTCTTTGCAAAATTACCTTAATTGTTGAAGTAGGACTTTAACACCACTATCAGTTTGGCAAAATTACCATAAATGTTGGAATAGGACTGTAACACCACTATCAGATGGGCAAATAACAATTACATATAAACAATTACATATAAAACTGATAACATATATCAGTGTGAGTTGATGTAAGTGTGTGTGTGTGTGTGTGTGTGTGTAGCTCAGCAGCAGTTGGACTTCCTGCTCCGTCGCAGGCAGCAGTTTATTAAAGCAGCCCTGCGCTCGAAGCAGATGAAGGATGTTCAGGGAGCAGCGCAGCACCTGCGCAACGCCAAGGGACTCGACCCCATGATCAACGCAGCCAAAGGAGGCCTGCCCGTCGATATCAGCAAGGTGTGTGTGTGTGTGTGTGTGTTAGTGTTTTCATAATACTACCATTATGACTGTAGCACTGATACCACATAAGTACAGCTATACCAGTATGCACCTGAGATGATTCCATGGTGGGATTAAAGTCCCGGGGTAAAATCTGCTAAAGACTGCATAATTGTGTTGGATCTCAAACAACTCTTTATTGACTTGTAAATTTGTTGTCTAATTTGTTTCATTGACATTTACCCGACTGTCGTCCCCTTCTCTCTCTCTCTGTCTCTCTCTCTCACCGTAGGTGCCCAGTGCCCCAGTGAGTGAGGAAGAATACGCTCTCTCTCAAGCTCGCTCGTCCTCTCTCCCTTCCCGCTTGTCCCAGCAGTACTCTCAGCTCATGGAGCGCCTCAGGCAGCAGCACGAGGTCAGCACACGCTCACCAACACCTACTACATGCCTATTACATACCTAGTTCAATTTACTCTTACTGTTGTCTCTTGTTGTGCAGAAATGTCTGAGCTACTCGCAGCAGTTCACTCAAATGGGCAACATGGCCGAGACCACAAGGTAGGAGTTCCTCCTAAGCTAAAGCATTACGCTGTGGAATACTTGATTCTGATTGGCCAGTTGAGGTATTTGAATCGGTGCGCGTGTGCAGTTGTGTACACGGCTCAGTCTCGTGAATGGGATCGTTAAGCGAAAAATGAAGTGGACGTAATCGATCAGCCGAGACTTTTGTTTGACTTGTTAAATCATCACTGAAATGTAGTGTATACCGTAGAAACAGCTGATTCAAAGATATGAGGGGGCGTTTTTTGGGGAGGATGAGGGAGGAGCACAGCAGACTAGAGCTCTCCGTCAGAGGTCTGTCGATGACGTGTGCTCATTAGCATATTAGACCACGCCCACTAACGCAGTGCTCTGATCAGTGAGTTCAGCTGATGGATGTTTTAATATAATACTCATAACCTACCGTGCAACATGAAATGAGAAATATTGGTGTGTGTGTGTGTGTGTGTGTGTGTTTGCAGATTTGAGAAGCTGGCGGAGGAGTGTATGAGTAATATTGAGCTGCTGAAGAAAGCTCACGCTAAAGGCTATCCTGTTCCAGGTCACCACACAGAGGAGCGCACCATCAACACCGTCAAGTAAACACACACTCTCTCTCTCACACACACACACACACACACACACACACACACACACACACACATAGTGCCAATATGAGAAGATGACGTGGACTGAATTGTATCTCTGTCTCTCTGTAGGATTTTCCCCAATTTGACCGCCAGTGAGATGGAGCTGACAATCATAAAAGGAATCAACCTACCCACTCCAGGTGTGTGTGTGTGTGTGAGTGTGTGTGTGTGTGTGTGTGTATGATGAAGAGATATGAGTTCCAGCTTGTTTGTCCTTGGATCATTCTCTCACTTCATCTCTCTCTCTCTCTCTCTCTCTCTCTCTCTCTCTCTCTCTCTCTCTGTCCTGCAGGATTTTCAGCCCATGATTTGGACGCCAGTGTGCGCTTTGAGTTTCCCTTCCCTAGTTCGGTAAAAAAATTTTAAAAAACTCACACTCTCTCTCTCTCCGTCTATCCCTCTGTCAAAATAGTATCGTTGGTAATTGGATTGTTTATTTGTTTTGTAGGAAGAAGCTCAAAGAGACAAAACGAACACTGTGAAAAGCACCAACTGCCCAGGTATACACACACACACACACGCACACACACACATCCCTTAACCACGTGTTCCCACTATCTCTTTACCACTGGGTAATATCACAATATTACCATATTAAAAATGGTGGCTGTGCAGCGGATCTAAACGGCCCCGTCAATCAAAGTGACACTAGCCAATCACGGCTGTCGATTACATGGCGACTTCTTGTGTATCCAAAGAAGTTTCCGCGTAAGTCTTCGAACTCCCCGATTCGTAGGTGTCGTGAGGTACAGTCCCCTCCAAAAGTATTGGAGTGGCAAGGGCCATTCATTTGTTTTTGCTGTACACTGAAGACATTTGGGTTTGAGATCAAGACATGTGACGACAGATCAGAATTTCAGCTTTTATTTCCTGATATTTACATCTAGATGTGTTAAACAACATGGCACCTTTTGTTTGAACCCACCCATTTTTCAAGTGATCAGAAATATTGGAACACGTGACTGACGTGTGTTTCTTGTTGCCCAGATGTGCCCTGTTAGCTTGATTGTTTAAAGAATTAATAGCTCTGAATGTCTACTCTTGGTTTGAGATCTGGGTTTCACCTGTGAAGATGAAGACCGCATGTGTTGTTAAAAAGGATAAAACCAACATGAAGACCAGAGAGCTGTCTATGGGAGAAAAGCGAGCCATTTTGAAGCTGAGAAACGAGGGGGAAATCTATCAGAGGCATTGCACAAGCATTGGGCATAGCCAATACAACAATTTGGAATGTCCTGAAAAAGAAAGAAGCCACTGATGTACTAACAACCAGACACCGAATGGGTCGGCCAAGGAAAACAACAGACAAAAACAACAGTCACCAACAACCTCCACAGGTCAGGGGTGAAAGTATCACAATCCACCATTTGAAGAAGACTTTGAGAGCAGAAATATAGAGGCCATACCAGATGATGCAAACCACTCATCAGCAGTGAGAATCAGAAGGCCAGATTGGAATTTGTTTAATAAGTTTGTTGTTTAACACATCTAGATGTAAATACCAGGAAAACTGATCTGTCGTCTCATATTCATCTTTTGATCTCGAACCCAAATGTCTTCAGTGTATAGCAAAAACAATTGGCCTTGCTGTTCCAATACTTTCGAAGGGGACTGTAGTTATGTATAGGTGTTTCTTTTCCTCTCTGTGCCCGACAGAGTTCAGAGCGCAGTTTAAGCTGCACATCAACCGAACACACCGAGGCTTTAAGAGACTGGTGCAGACCAAAGGCATGAAGTTCGAGGTCGTCCACAAAGGGTGAGGGTTTCTTTTACTTCTTCTATCATCCAGTTGGTTTTAACATGCGGCTAAAAAACCTGAGCACATGAAATACAGCTGAGCTTGTGGAGAAAAATCACACCATCCACTCACAACCCTCACAGCGCTTACTTTTTACATGGACCGCAGGTCACCTGAGGAAAACTAGAAATGAAAAATCAACATTACTGAAAATGTGACTGTGAATTAATTTGTGTGTGTGTTTGTGTGTGTGTGTGTGTGTGTGTGTGTGTGTGTGTGTGTGTGTGGGTGGGTTTAGTGGTCTCTTCAAGAATGATAAGGTGGTGGGGAATGCTCAGCTGAAACTCGAAGCACTGGAGAATCAGTGTGAGATCAGAGAGATTATAGACGTGAGTTACACACACACACACACACACACACACACACACACGTTTCTCATGTTTAACCCTCATAAAATCACTCACTCATCAGAATCTTCATCATATCTATACATCACATGCATACAAAAATGTGAGGTCAACACGTGAGGTGCTGTGTAAAAGTGTGTGTTTGTGTTAGGTGCTGGATGGCAGGAAGGCGACAGGAGGGAAGCTGGAGGTGAGGGTGAGGATTCGGGAGCCGCTTGGCGGGGTCCAGCTTCAGTCCATCACGGAGAAATGGATCGTAGTGGATCCGCCGGCCATCACCCCCGACAGAGAGAGAGCGAGAAACAGAGAACGGGTAAGAACAGACACTCAGCGAAAGAAAGAGAGATAAACTGACGAAGGACAGGACAGAAGAAATAAAGGATGAAAAAAGTAAGAGTGAAAAAACAATCATGGAGCATATTTGGGGGCCAAGCACCAAGGATGATCTTAGGGGGCCAGGCACCAAGGATGATCTTAGGGGGCCAGGCACCAAGGATGATCTTAGGGGGCCAGGCACCAAGGATGATCTTAGGGGGCCAGGCACCAAGGATGATCTTAGGGGGCCAGGCACCAAGGATGATCTTAGGGGGCCAGGCACCAAGGCTGATCTTAGGGGGGCAAGCACTAAGGAAGTTTTTAGGATGGCAAGCACAGAGGATCGTATTAGGGGACCAAGCGCCAAGGCAGAAATTAAGGGGCCAAGCACCAAGGATCATATTGGACATGTTAAGGGGTCAAGCACCAAGGATGATATTAGGGGACTAGGCATCAAGGAGAATACTAGGGGGCCAAGCACCAAGGAGATATTTTACCTTCTATCTATTGTATTTTTTGTTTTTTCAATCTTTTTAATCTGGTGGAATGTTCATCCGCATTCAGTCATTGTAGACTGTTGCCTACATTTCATTGTCATTGTTGTTCTTTTTTCTGTTCTTTATTTTACATAAATTTTACCTGCTTCTCTATTCTTCTTTTTTGATCTTTTACTTTTTGATTATGTTTTGGTGTATTTGTCTACTTTTTTATTGTCTTTCTTTTTTTTAAATTTATTTTGTTTATGTTTTTGGGATTATTTCACTTATTTCCCATTGTCAAAAGAAAAAAAGAGATTTGACAGACTTGTTGGTAACATGTACAGTTACGTCCTACATACGAGAGATTTATTTGTCTCTGTTTAACTGGGCTACAAAGCTCATCCTGTCTCTCCACTGGGCATGTTTTTCAGTTATAAATTACATTTCTGTTTTGCTAACACGGATAATTGTGTTATTTTTCAGTGCTGCGTTTAGAAGGCCATGTCTTACATCTATTCTTTTACTAGCATAATAATCCCATGAAATCCCCCGTCATCACTGGTTGCAGCTACATTTCATATTTGATTCTTTCCCAATAGGCACCTTCACCAAAATCCAAACCCCGCAACGATCAAGGAAAGTGCATCCAACCAGGGTAATAGACACTCTTTGTGTGTGTGTGTGTGTGTGTGTGTGTGTGTTTGTCATGTTAGTAATAGACACCTTAACCAAAAATCTAAGTGTTGTATTGTACAAGTGTCTGAGTATAGAGATCTCTTCTTCTTTTCAGTCTTTCACCTCCTCAATACAAACTCCACAGCTTCAGCCTCCTCAACTATGACAAGGAAAGACTAGAGAGAAAGGTCAGTGTGTGTGTGTGTGTGTGCGCGTGTGCTGTATCTTAGTATCTTCAAAAGATTAAACGTTTAAAATGGATATTTTAATGTGAGGTTGATTCGAAAATTGTGTCATTATACACTCCTGTACACATCACAAGACCTGATTGACAGTGGGGGTGGGGGTGGGGACCCACCAAAATATGGTTTAAATTTAATATGATTTTTTTTTGGTACATGTCACTGCAGCCCCATGTCAGATCACTTGTTTCTCTGACCACAGATTGGTGACTCTAAGAAAAATAGACGGGATCCGCCGCCAGACCTGCTGAACCAGCATAAAGAGATTTGTCAGCGACTGCACTGGCAAAAATCCTACTTGGAGAGAGGATCCTCGGCGGTGTTAGCAGGTAACACACACACACACACACACACACACACACACACACACACACAGGAGAAGAACGTCTTCATTCACTTACTCGTGTAATACATTACTGTGAACATTAAAAGTGACATCATGCACTTCAGTATTTATAGCTCACCAACAAAAAGCAGTTGGCATGGCAACGGAATAAATATTGTCATTATATTTAGGTGGCTTTTCTGGTGGATAATAAATCCGCTAAATAATTTGACAGTTTTCTACACATTATGAAGATCACGATGATGATGATGATGATGCAGAAGACTGTGTATATTGTGGTTGTTACCTTCTTATATTAAAACTTACTAAATAAATAAATAAATCTGATAGGCCACACCCACAAAAGAGAAACCGGACGTGATTGGTTACTTAGATAAGCCAGCACATGGTCCACTTTCTTATCTCTCTCTCTCTCTCTCTCTCTCTCTCTCTCTCCTCTTTCTCTGTCTCTCTTTTTTTTTTTTTTTTTTAGAGTATGATAGTGTGTTAAATAAGTTCGCTGTTGGTCTGGCAGAATCAGTGAAGAAGTTTTCCAGTGATGGCAACAGAGTGAGTAAAAACAAACACACACACACACACACACACACTATCTGCATCTAGCTATCTTCATCACATTCTCTCTGTGTCCAGGAAGCAGCTAAAGATGCCCTAGGAAGACTTAAGCTGGTGGAGGCTGAGGTAAGTTTACTAATTTGCCCAGTTACTAGTTAACTAGTTTAGCTATAGCTGAAGTTAGTATAGGAGGTTATAGCTAGAGAACTAGCTCTGCTCACTTGAGTTTCCTTATGAAGAAATTCCAAACAAGTCTCCATATTCGGTGTCACTCGTCCCAATTTAGCAAAAGCTGAAAGATTTATTTTCAGCCTTTGGATCTTAAACACATTGTCATGTTAAAATAGACGTGAGAACTTGCATGCTGTCACCGTGAATGACGAGTCTTTCTGTTTATTCATGCCGGAGAGTGAGAGTGATTTGGGTCGGATAAAGAACTGTTCCGGGTGTTTGAACTGTCTCAGTAATTGCGTTATTCAATATTGGTACCACAGCCAGAACTCGCAAAAAAACAAAAAACAAACAAGAACACTGATTGCAATACATTCAGAGTGTGTCTTTTCACTTACACTCTCCTATTCTCTCTCTCTTTCTCTCTCTCTCAGATGGAGTCTCTAAGGAGGAAGCGCGCTGCGTGAACATGCGCAGGAGGTGGAACTCCACCGTGCGTTGGAGAACCGTTCTCACGCGCAAAGACAGTCAATAACACACACGTTCTGCGTGTACTTCATTTCCTTCTCTTCCTCACAAAGACACCTTTAAGCCTCTCTCTGTTTCCTCTCTCGGCCCTCTCTATATACAAACACTCCTGATATTTTAGTCCAGACTCTGAATCACCTGAGATTCACTGGACTACTGTACTGAAGAAAAAAAAAATATATATATATATATATATATATATATATATATATCTCGCACCGGTCTATATGGAAGGCCAACGAGGCCATGTGTTATTATTTAGTTTCTCTTACCTGGCGTTAACACGCACTGAAGTCCAGATGTGTAACCCTGTCTAACATCTGTTTAACTAATTATTCAACTTTATGCAAATTACTTCTGCAGCACACCTAATTGATTAGCTATACTTTAATTTGTTTAGATACAGTTACGTGAAATTTCTTATCGAAACATTTGGCCACGCCCACGAGTCAGCGCGCTCTCCGAGCTGTTTATTACACCTCTATGTGATCGCCGGGTGAAATTAGTGAAAAGAAAGGATTCAGTACCAGCTTGTCAAGGCACCGCTCACAATCTCCGACCCTGTGCGAGTGCAGTCTGTTGTCTGACAGAAGTAGTAACCATTCTTATTTCAGGAGAAACAAAAGGAAAAAATCGCAGGAACAAAAACAAAAACAGTAACACATGGCCTCTGTGGACGTCCGAATGATCAGGATCGGACGACTCCTGCGTGTCGTATCCATGAGGCACTAATCATCGTATCGAATGTTTTTGAGTCGTGTTGACTCAGGGCTTTTTATAACAGAACAGTTTAGCCTGAAATGAAATGTACACACTACAAGGCACGTCCGCTGTCTGGCGTTTACTTCTTTACTATGTAGCTAACAAGTAAATAATTATTATTATTATTATTTTTTTGATAGTTGATATGCGAATGAAATTAGAACTATATTATCTGAATCACATCTTGATGTACAACTCGCACCTACGTCCGATACTGAAATCAGAAATGTCCTGAGAAACAAATTTACAGACTGTAGCGATGTTTGTTTCTTTTATTTTGTAGATAACGGTGTGTCACGGAGGGTCAGGAACTACAGCAGAAGCTCTTTTTGAAACGACGAAGAGCCGAGAGACCGGACACAAGCTTTTTTTTTTTTTTTTTTTTTAAATATATATTTTAGAAACGAGGGTATAGGGTATAACCTGTTCGTTGGCTCCAGTACAGAAGCACTCTCAGAAGGCTCTCGGATGATCTTCTCAGCATTCGGGGTCATTGTGTACATTCAGGTTTTGGCCGAACTGCGTCTTTAGCGATCATTTGCACATCTGATGAGGCGCGCAGCAGTACTGCTACTTTTCTGATTTCTCCATCTGCCCTCCTCTGTCTCTGTGCTCCCCGTGCCTTCTGTGAGAGCATATGTGTGTGTGTGTGTGTGTGAGAGAATGGTGTAAATCCTTATAGAGAGCATATGAAGAGTAATCTGGTCTCTGCACCGGGTTCCTGCTTAATCCTTCCTCTGTGCAGCTCAGCGTGCTGTGATACGGGGATAATGCTAACACTCCACCTGTGAAGTTTAATGGGACGGGGATAGAGGGTTTATATGTATATAGGGGGGAAAAGAGGAAGGGTGAGGATCACGGGGATTAATCCTCGTCTGGTCGCCCGGGTGACCTTTGATCTAAAGTGGAGCGACAAAGCGAACAATCTGACTGTGGGACGTCTCATAACCATCATTTGGATAACATGACAAAAGTCCAGAGGAGCCATTGCGTTTTTCTTCTTCTTCTGCTGCTTGCACCAATAAACCACACATGCTTGCTAGCTCATATCTACGTAGTACACTCTGGAGCTTCTCCGAACCCTTCGTGATCCTCGAAACAAATAACGTATGGCCTCTCTGGACTTCTGTACACAACCGAAGCCAGGTCAGGTTTCAGCTCTCGGACGTGTGGTCTTCCAACCCACCTTCAGCACACACTGAGCCAGGCGATCAGGTGCAGACCGTGGTCTTCGGGGACCACGTAGGGAAATGAGGGCTGTGTCCCAAACGCTAGCATTTGTGAGAAAACCAAAATGTTTCGCGCTCTTGAAGCTTGCTAGTTAATCAGCAAATTAGCTGTTGTCATACGAGAGAGCATCTGTGACTCCACCCCCTAGGGTTTCTCATGACTCCTGACTGGTCCCACTGCTATACCTCCCTCCCCCACCCGGAAAACCTCCCTGAAGACATCGGATTGGGTTCTGCCCCTCAGATTGTTCCAGCGGTTACTCGTTTGTGTCCGTGAACGTCGGAGGCAAAACCAATGATTCATAAAAACGTGAACTAGCCGTAATTTTTGTCTCGACAGGAAATTAGCTCCATTAAAGTGTCGCTACAAGTAAACGCGCGGTGGAAATCCCTAATCGTGCAGGTGTCATGATCGTCCTATCGGGAAGGTGTTTGTGGGGTTTTCAGTCACTGTCTGGGTTTTTCTGCGGGACAATCGCAAACCACGTGTTTTCCTTCTCTTTCTCGCACTCACTAAAATAAATAAAAGCCTCCGCGTACTTCCTGCAGAGACGACGCCCGGCAAACAATACGCCGTAATTGTGGAGAAAACGGACCTTGTGTGGAGGCCTCGCTCGGCGTGTCGTGCGTGTGTGTGTGGCAGCCTGTGATTGGACGTTGGTGTGCTCAAGCAGATTCAAGTCCAAAAATGATCACTTTGAGGAGCAGCAGTTTTCGTCCTGTAAATTTGAACAGCGCCACCTACAGTACTGGAGGCCTCATACGTACATGACGGCTATCCGAGCTGTCCTAGCGTGCATTCTCACAGGCGTCGTCTCCGTACTGAGCATCCTGAGGCTTTTAAGATAGAATGTTTAACATAAGGTTCTGGGATTATTATATTTATATATATATATATATATATATATATATATTATTTGCTAACTTTCCACACACCTTCCTCCATAATACTTAATGATATGGCAATCAGAACAAATGTATGTATGTATTAATGTATGTGGTGTATTTTTGGCAGCGACCCTGTAACACTGTGTGTATCCGAGGTGATGGCTTTGATGTCTTATTGATATTTACTGCAGAATGACACGGATGTTTTGGGGCAAATGTCTTATTATGATGACTCATTAAAGTATGAAATACTGTATGTCTGGTTGTGCTGACTTGGATTTAGATTTAGTTTAGCTTCATTAATAATTGTCAGTGGAAGGTCCTCACAAACATAGTATGACAAACGTGTGTGTGTGTGTGTGTTTTTTTGTTTATTGTATCTCCGTCCAAGGGTCAGCGTGTGAAGTCTCACGTGTGCGCGCCAGTCGGTCTATGCTAAGGTGACTGGAGCGCGCATGAGAACCGAAAACGGTGGGCGTGGCCAAGAAAAGAGCCTTGCGTTTCCTGCCGGAATGAGCACGTGCTTCCGCGAGAGAGGTCTCTCTGTCAAGTCGGTGCGCGTAGTTGTCGCTGCTGTAGCTCTTTAAATCGCACCCACACCGCGAGGCTTTCACGCGCGACCGCGGCCCGGTGTTTGGGGTTTTTTTTTTTGTGTTGTTTTTTTTTTTCCCCTCCCCCGCCCTCACTGTATCCTTCGCGCATAACGTTCACCGGAACCTGCACGCGAATTGAGCAGGTCTGAAGCAGGGTCATGACGTTAGAAGCGATCCGGTACCGGGCCGGGTCTCTGCAGATCCTCAACCAGCTTCTGCTGCCGCGGGAGACCGTGTACGAGGAGATCCGCTCGGTGCAGGATGGATACGAGGCCATCAAGAGCATGAAGGTACTAGTCCTCGCGCTTCTTTCACTTCCTTCTTTCCGGTTGGCATTCTATTTATTTATTTATTTATTTTCTTTTGCACGAGACGGTGCGTGAAGAACGTTAGAGCGCGAGGCACGCAGACGCTTCTTTGTGTCAACCGCTTTTGTTCGCGCGCGTCAGCGTCTCCGTCGATGGTCTCGAGCTCTGCAGCGTCGCTCTCGCGCTGTGTAACTATCCAGACTGAACGGAACCTGTCTGCATTACAGGGAACTCGAACCCCGGTCTTTTTTTATTGTTATTTTATTTTTATTTTTATTTTATTTTCAACTCCCCGATGATGTGTCTCTTTTAGAATCATCCCGCCTCCCCGTTTCCCGTCCAGACCCAATTATTCCTCGGTGCCCGTCATCGTTTTTAATTAGAGGTGCTCGCGCCCTGCTGTTACAGCCAACCTAGCTGCAACATGAATTATTGATGTTGCAGCTAGCTCATTTAGCTCCCTTCACGAGACTTCTACGAAACTGACTGCACGCGCCTGCGAGATGAAATTGCTTGGTTATTACTTAGCTTTTGTGGCGCTTAAACACTCAGAGGTCCTCCTGTGAGCAGTTGTGTTTTGCTGAAGTATTTTTATTTATTTATTTTTAACATATTTGTCTTTAAATTGAATCATTTGGCCAGTTAGAGGTGGCTCTTTTTTTCAGAACGGTATTTGACAGCTATAAATATTTTAAGGTGACATTAATGTGACATCACAATGATGACAACTCTTCATGGAGCATGGCCTCATAATGGCACTACCTTTCCCGGTATGTGATGCCATGAAGGTAATAACTTTTCCCAGAGCGTGATGTCATAATGGTAATATTCTGGGGGAAGTTATGTAAATGAGGTAAATGTAAGTGGCTCTGGATAAGGCTGTCTGCCAAGTGCCATAAATGTAAATGCACACGTAAATATCCTTTCCCCAGAGTGTGATGTCATGATGGTTATAACTTCTCCAGAGTGTGATGTCATGATGGTAATAACTTTCACCAGAGTGTGATGTCATGATGGTAATAACTTCCCCAGAGTGTGAGGTCATGATGGTAATAACTTTCACCAGAGTGTGATGTCATGATGGTAATAACTTCCCCAGAGTGTGAGGTCATGATGGTAATAACTTTCCCCAGAGTGTGATGTCATGATGGTAATAACTTCACCAGAGTGTGATGTCATGATGGTAATAACTTCACCAGAGTGTGATGTCATGATGGTAATAACTTCACCAGAGTGTGATGTCATGATGGTAATAACTTTCACCAGAGTGTGAGGTCATGATGGTAATAACTTTCACCAGAGTGTGAGGTCATGATGGTAATAACTTTCCCCAGAGTGTGAGGTCATGATGGTAATAACTTCCCCAGAGTGTGAGGTCATGATGGTAATAACTTTCACCAGAGTGTGATGTCATGATGGTAATAACTTTCACCAGAGTGTGAGGTCATGATGGTAATAACTTTCACCAGAGTGTGAGGTCATGATGGTAATAACTTTCCCCAGAGTGTGAGGTCATGATGGTAATAACTTTCACCAGACTGTGAGGTCATGATGGTAATAACTTTCCCCAGAGTGTGAGGTCATGATGGTAATAACTTTCACCAGACTGTGATGTCATGATGGTAATAACTTTCACCAGACTGTGATGTCATGATGGTAATAACTTTCACCAGACTGTGATGTCATGATGGTAATAACTTTCCCCAGAGTGTGAGGTCATGATGGTAATAACTTCACCAGAGTGTGAGGTCATGATGGTAATAACTTCACCAGAGTGTGAGGTCATGATGGTAATAACTTTCCCCAGAGTGTGAGGTCATGATGGTAATAACTTCACCAGAGTGTGAGGTCATGATGGTAATAACTTTCCCCAGAGTGTGAGGTCATGATGGTAATAACTTTCCCCAGAGTGTGAGGTCATGATGGTAATAACTTTCCCCAGAGTGTGAGGTCATGATGGTAATAACTACCCCAGACTGTGATGTCATGATGGTAATAACTTCACCAGACTGTGATGTCATGATGGTAATAACTTTCACCAGAGTGTGATGTCATGATGGTAATAACTTCACCAGATTGTGATGTCATGATGGTAATAACTTTCACCAGAGTGTGATGTCATGATGGTAATAACTTTCTCCAGAGTGTGAGGTCACAGTGGCAAAATAACTTTCCCGCATTGTGACTTTCATAATAGTAATAACCTTTTCCAGAGCGTGACACAAAATCAGACATGATCTTTTCCTGCAGTTTAACATCACATATGATCCATACTCTGAGGATCTGAAAAAAAGATTTGTTGCTCTACATAAAGATGGCCTAGGCTATAAGAAGATTGCCAACACCCTGAAACTGAGCTGCAGCACGGTGGCCAAGACCATACAGCGGTTTAACAGGACAGGTTCCACTCAGAACAGGCCTCGCCATGGTCAACCAGAGAAGTTGAGTGCACGTGCTCAGCATCATATCCAGAGGTTGGCTTTGCAGAATAGACGTATGAGTGCTGCCAGCATTGCTGCAGAGGTTGAAGGGGTGGGGGGTCAGCCTGTCAGTGCTCAGACCATACGCCGCACATTGCATCAAATTGGTCTGCATGGCTGTCGTCCCAGAAGGAAGCCTCTTCTAAAGATGATGCACAAGAAAGCCCACAAACAGTTTGCTGAAGACAAGCAGACTAAGGACATGGATTACTGGAACCATGTCCTGTGGTCTGATGAGACCAAGATAAACTTATTTGGTTCAGATGGTGTCAAGCGTGTGTGGCGGCAACCAGGTGAGGAGTACAAAGACAAGTGTGTCTTGCCTACAGTCAAGCATGGTGGTGGGAGTGTCATGGTTTGGGGCTGCATGAGTGCTGCCGGCACTGGGAAGCTACAGTTCATTGAGGGAACCATGAATGCCAACATGTACTGTGACATACTGAAGCAGAGCATGATCCCCTCCTTTTGGAAACTGGGCCGCAGGGCAGTATTACAACATGATAACGACCCCAAACACACCTCCAAGACGACCACTGCCTTGCTAAAGAAGCTGAGGGTAAAGGTGATGGACTGGCCAAGCATGTCTCCAGACCTAAACCCTATTGAGCATCTGTGGGGGAGCGTAAGGTCTCTAACATCCATAAGCTCTGTGATGTCGTCATGGAGGAGTGGAAGAGGACTCCAGTGGCAACCTGTGAAGCTCTGGTGAACTCCATGCCCAACAGGGTTAAGGCAGTGCTGGAAAATAATGGTGGCCACACAAAATATTGACACTTTAAGCCCAATTTGGACATTTTCACTTTTGTGAGATACTGTATATTATATTTATCAATTTATAGCAATTTCTCTGATGTCTAGAAACTTTCCAATTCATTACTTTGAAAGCATCGTTGCTGTACAGTTTTTGTAGACCTGTGCCTAAGACACTTGCGCAGTACTGTATACTGTATATTCTCATCCTTGTTTCACGTGACATGTATCCATTGTGAAAGACCACCCTCTTAAGTGCCCTAATGACCCTTCTGTCTCATGACCTTTAACCCCTTAGGTGCGTGGTGCTCCTGCCATCGCCATTGTGGGCTGCCTGAGCCTGGCAGTGGAGCTACGGGCGGGTGCCGGGGGTGATGACCCCGTGTCCTTCATCAGGGAGTCTCTGTGTCACCTGACCTCAGCACGGCCCACTGCCGTCAATATGGGGCGAGCAGCGCGAGAACTAATGGAGTTCACTGAGAACGAGAGCATGGAGAAAGGAGGAGAGCAACTCAGAGAAAGGTACAAGGGCATTGGCTAAAAACTGATGCAACACTATGACTCCAATTAGGCTTGTTTATATACATATATAAGATGCGTGAATTATATTGTGTTTGTGATTCTTGCTTCTTAGCCACTGAAGTCTTCAGTATCATGTTTATTTTACATTTTTATGACAATAACTTCCTGTGGTAAATTTAACTGATAGCAATAACCTCCTGTGGTAACTTTAGCTGCTTTTACATTTACATTTTATGGCGTTTGGCAGGAAGCTGCCACTGCTGGGATTTGAACTCACAACCTTCCGATCAGTAGTCCAATGTCTTAACCACTGAGCTACCGCTGCCTGTAATAGCTTCCTGTAACTTTAGCTGCTGTAATAACTTCCTGTGGTAACCTTAGTTATAACAGTAACTTCCTGTGGTAACTTTAGCTATAGCGATAACTTCCTGTGGTAACCTTAGTTATAACAGTAACTTCCTGTGGTAACTTTAGCTATAGCGATAACTTCCTGTGGTAACCTTAGTTATAACAGTAACTTCCTGTGGTAACTTTAGCTATAGCGATAACTTCCTGTGGTAACCTTAGTTATAACAGTAACTTCCTGTGGTAACTTTAGCTATAGCGATAACTTCCTGTGGTAACTTTAGCTATAACAATAACTTCCTGTGGTAACTTTAGCTGCTGTAATAACTTCCTGTGGTAACCTTAGTTATAACAGTAACTTCCTGTGGTAACTTTAGCTATAGCGGTAACTTCCTGTGGTAACTTTAGCTATAACAATAACTTCCTGTGGTAACTTTAGCTGCTGTAATAACTTCCTGTGGTAACTTTAGCTATAACAATAACTTCCTGTGGAATATTTTCCTATAATAAAAACTTCCTGTGGTGACTTTAGCTTTAGTGGTAACTTCCTGTTATAACTTTGGCTATAATAACTTCTTGTGGTAACTTTAGCTATAACAATAACTTCCTGTGGTAACTTTAGCTCATTATAGGTTTTGCAAAATTTTTTACCCAACCTCTTCTTCTCTTGGCTCCGCCCCTCTGCAGCGTAATCGGTTGGATTGAGGAGATGCTGGAACGTGATGTGAATGATAACCGGAAGATTGGTAACTATGGCGCCCAGCACATCCTGTCCGGAGTGCCGAGAGACTCTGTCACCATCCTCACACACTGCAACACGGGCAGCCTGGCCACCGCCGGATACGGCACCGCTCTCGGTCTGTGTGTATGTGTGTGAGTTTGTGTGTGTGAGATTGTTGATGATGTAATCCAGACCATAACCTGTGTATATGTTTGTGTGTGTGTGTGTTTAGGTGTGGTGCGGTCGCTGTACTCTCTGGGTCGTCTGAAGCGAGTGTATTGTACAGAGACGAGGCCGTATAACCAGGGAGCCAGGCTTACAGCATACGAGGCCGTGGCCGAGGGCTTCCCTGCTACGCTCATCACAGACAGCATGGCCGCTCTCGCCATGAGGGAGAAAGGCATCACAGGTGTGTGTGTGTGTGTGTGTGTGTGTGTGTGTGTGTTTAAAGGAAAGGGAGATAATTGTCTCTTATCTGAGACAATTATCTCCCATGGGAGACAATAAAAAGTAACTCTAAAAAAACTCTTTAAAGATACTCTATTATTTTATTTTGAAACCAAGTCGTATGAAAACTAGCTGCTCTGCTACTACAGTGTATTTTTTTTCCAAAAGCTAACCTTGATATCGACACAGTGATTTTTTAAATTGTTTTGATTTTTAAAGGATGTTCTGTTCATCAGTGAAATTCCCTCAAATCCACCTCTTTGGCGTTTTCATTGGTTGTTACACAAGTTAGGGGAGGTGAAACTACAACAAACTGTGTTGTGTGTGTGTGTGTGTGTGTGTGTGTGTGTGTGTTTAGCTGTCGTCGTCGGGGCAGATCGGGTCGTCGCTAATGGTGACACGGCCAACAAAGTGGGCACGTACCAGCTGGCCATTGCTGCAAAGCATCATGGGATACCGTTCTATGTGGCAGCTCCCAGCACTTCATGTGACCTGAGTCTGGAGAGTGGGAGAGACATTGTGATTGAGGAGAGACCACCGGAGGAGCTCACCAGCATCAACGGCATCCCTGTTGCTGCGCCAGGTGTGTGTGTGTGTGTGTGTGTGTGTGTGTGTGTATGAGAGAGAGAATTGACTCTGTGTGTGTGTGTATGAGAGAGAGAGAGAGAGACAGACAAGGGCTTGAGTGATAGCTGAAACTGTACTGAGCTGTCTTTTAATTAAACATGTTTGATGTGTGTGTGTGTGTGGCAGCGGTTTAATTAAAGGCAGACTGTGTAATAGCTGTGTGTGTGTGTGTGTGTGCTCACACTCTGGGGGAGAAGAGGCTCAGAGCAGATTGACACTGATCTGAGATCAGTCACACACTGTGTGTTGTAATAATTGTAATAAAGACACACACACACATTCCGTCTGATCCAGTGACTGAGTGAATCTGAACAGAGCTCTAATGTATTAGCCCGATGAGGCCATGACTCAGTTCAGAGCCACGTGTGTCTCATGTCCACGTGTGTCTCATGTCTTTGTGCTTTTTCTTTTCATTTCATACGTTCTCTCTCTTCTCTTTCTTTCTCTCACCCTAACATGTTCCCTCTTTCTGTGTCTCTCCCTCTCTGTATGTGTCTCTTCCTCTCTCTGTGTCTCTCCCTGTATGTCTCTCTCTCTCTCTCTCTCTGTCTCCCTCCCTCCCTCTGTGTGTGTGTGTGTGTCTCTTCCTCTCGGTCTCTTTCGGTGTGTGTCTCTCGCTCTCACTTTGTTTGTCTCTCACTGTCTCTCTTAGTGTGTGTCTCTCCCTCTCTGTCTCTCTTTGTGCGTCTCTGTCTGTTTGTGTGTCTCTCCCTCTCTGTCTCTCTTTGTGCGTCTCTCTGTCTGTTTGTGTCTCTCCCTCTCGGTCTCTCTTTGTGCGTCTCTGTCTGTGTGTCTCTCCCTCTCGGTCTCTCTTTGTGCATCTCTGTCTGTTTGTGTGTCTCTCCCTCTCTGTCTCTCTTTGTGCGTTTCTCTGTCTGTTTGTATCTCTCCCTCTCTGTCTCTCTTTGTGCATCTCTCCCTCTCGGTCTCTCTTTGTGCGTCTCTCCCTCTCTGTGTCTCTTTGTGCGTCTCTCGGTCTCTCTTTGTGCGTCTCTCCCTCTCTGTGTCTCTTTGTGCATCTCTCTGTCACTCTTTGTGTGTCTCTTCCTCTTTGTCTCTCTGTTTGTGCGTCTCTCGCCCCGCCCCCTCTTGCTCGCTCATTATCCATTAGATTGTTACAGTCTGAGATGTACTATGATGCTCTCCTTTTGTTCTCTGTAGGTATTGATGTGTGGAACCCGGCGTTCGATGTCACTCCTCATCAGCTGATAACGGGTGGGATCATCACCGAGCTGGGTGTGTTTTTGCCGTCTGAGCTGCAGGCTGCTCTCACCGGCCGTCTCACCGCGCTGTAGAGTCCACGCCGCCCCCTGCAGGGCACAGTGTGTTACTGCACCTTCACTACTGCCCTACAGCTCACACCCTCATTCCCATTACTGCACACAGGGTGAAAATCTCACCTTGATTAAAAATACACACACACACACACACAGAGTGAAGTGAAAATTACATGATGATACATTTTCACAGCCGTTCAACAACCGGAAAGCTTATAAATCACACCCACACATACACGTGTGCACATAGACACCAACCACGCTGTTTTATGTCTGTGTATAATGTAGCTTTCAACAACCTGTGTTCTCTGTTTGTGATTTATTCTTTAAACCCTCTTCCCTTTCCCCCTTTCTCGCTCAGCTCCAGTCCTTACTGAACGATGTGTTAGAGCACGCGGCTCTGTCGAGGGCATCGTGTCTTATAATGGATATTGCAGAAGTAATAACGTTAACTGAATTCAGTTCATTGGTGAATGTCTTTCTTTTAAAGTGTTAATTAATGGATTAGCATATTAGCTTCCGGTTCAATTTTAGCTCCATAAAATAAGGGCTATCCAGTAGTGTACATGCGTACAAAATCAGCCTTGACGTCTGTAATCGCAGCTGAACGCAAAAAGACCTTTTGACCCATAAATCAGATATTGAAATGTTAAATTAACATACACAGAGTACATAACATACACAGAATGAACACACACACACACACACACACATATATATATATATATATATATATATATATATATATATATATATATATATATATATATATATATATATATATATATATATATACACAGTATCTCACAAAAGTGAGTACACCCCTCACATTTTTGTAAATATTTTATTATATCTTTTCATGGGACAACACTGAAGAAATGACACTTTGCTACAATGTAAAGTAGTGAGTGTACAGCTTGTATAACAGTGTAAATTTGCTGTCCCCTCAAAATAACTCAACACACAGCCATTAATGTCTAAACCGCTGGCAACCAAAGTGAGTACACCCCTAAGCGAAAATGTCCAAATTGGGCCCAAAGTGTCAATATTTTGTGTGGCCACCATTATTTTCCAGCACTGCCTTAACCCTGTTGGGCATGGAGTTCACCAGAGCTTCACAGGTTGCCACTGGAGTCCTCTTCCACTCCTCCATGATGACATCACAGAGCTGGTTGATGTTAGAGACCTTGCGCTCCTCCACCTTCCGTTTGAGGATGCCCCACAGATGCTCAATAGGGTTTAGGTCTGGAGACATGCTTGGCCAGTCCATCACCTTTACCCTCAGCTTCTTTAGCAAGGCAGTGGTCGTCTTGGAGGTGTGTTTGGGGTCGTTATCATGTTGTAATACTGCCCTGTGGCCCAGTTTCCGAAGGGTGGGGATCATGCTCCGCTTCAGTATGTCACAGTACATGTTGGCATTAGCTCCCCAGTGCCGGCAGCACTCATGCAGCCCCAGACCATGACACTCCCACCACCATCCTTGACTGTAGGCAAGACACACTTGTCTTTGTACTCCTCACCTGGTTGCCGCCACACACGCTTGACACCATCTGAACCAAATAAGTTTATCTTGGTCTCATCAGACCACAGGACATGGTTCCAGTAATCCGTGTCCTTAGTCTGCTTGTCTTCAGCAAACTGTTTGCAGTCTTTCTTGTGCATCATCTTTAGAAGAGGCTTCCTTCTGGGACGACAGCCATGCAGACCAATTTGATGCAGTGTGCGGCGTATGGTCTGAGCACTGACAGGCTGACCCCCTACCCCTTCAACCTCTGCAGCAATGCTGGCAGCACTCATACGTCTATTCTGCAAAGCCAACCTCTGGATATGATTTTGAGCACGTGCACTCAACTTCTTTGGTCGACCATGGCGAGGCCTGTTCTGAGTGGAGCCTGTCCTGTTAAACCGCTGTATGGTCTTGGCCACCGTGCTGCAGCTCAGTTTCAGGGTGTTGGTAATCTTCTTATAGCCTAGGCCATCTTTATGTAGAGCAACAATTCTTTTTTTCAGATCCTCAGAGAGTTCTTTGCCATGAGGTGCCATGTTGAACTTCCAGTGACCAGTATGAGAGAGTGTGAGAGCGATAACACCAAACTTAACACACCTGCTCCCCATTCACACCTGAGACCTTGTAACACTAACGAGTCACATGACACCGGGGAGGGAAAATGGCTAATTGGACCCAATTTGGACATTTTCACTTAGGGGTGTACTCACTTTTGTTGCCAGCGGTTTAGACATTAATGGCTGTGTGTTGAGTTATTTTGAGGGGACAGCAAATTTACACTGTTATACAAGCTGTACACTCACTACTTTACATTGTAGCAAAGTGTCATTTCTTCAGTGTTGTCCCATGAAAAGATATAATAAAATATTTACAAAAATGTGAGGGGTGTACTCACTTTTGTGAGATACCGTGTGTATATATATATATATATATATATATATATATATATATATAGATATATATATATATAGATATAGATATACAGTACTGTGCAAAAGTTTTAGACACATGCAAAGAAATGCTGTAGAGCAAAGATGCCTTCAAAATAATGAAATTAAATGAGTCTACATTTTAAAAAAAACAATACAGTAAAGAGCAGTAAACAGTAGTAAATGAAACCAAGTCAATATCTGGTGTAACAAAAAAAAATAAAAAATAGTCGTCTCCGGTACAATGTGTGCAGTTTTATAAGGAAATGAGCTGGTAAGTTTTATTGAGCATCTTGCAGAACCAGACACAGTTCTTCTGGACACTTTGACTTTCGCACTCGCTTCTTATTTTCGCAGCGAAACCCAGCAGCCTTCATTGTGTACTTTTGTCTGAAAAGTGTCTCTTACGTAATACGCTGCTTTCTTTAATGACGTACAAACATTTTTCTGTAACATTTCATTTTTGTGCTAGAAAACTAATGTTTGGGAATCTAAAATATTTTTTTTGTACCGACCTGATCATGTAGACGTCATAAAATAAAAAAATCTATAACAAGGTTTGTACTAAAAATAAATAGGGGGGCTAAAACTTTTGCACAGTACTGTGTGTGTATGTGATGTATATAATATACATACACTAGTTCTAACTTAGTTTAATCAACTAAGCCCGAAATCAACATTGAAATAATAATAATGCTAAATTAAAAGTAATGTGACTGCTGATTGATTTGGTATTTATCTAATAATAAGTACACCTGCTAGGAAACCGTGGCAGTTATTCCCATGCAGAGCTCATAGGGGGCGTCCTCTGCAAGTATTACCTTAAAAAATAAATAAATAAATAAATAAATAAATAAATAGACGACCAGTATCAATGCTAACATAAAACAGGAACTGATCCATGAACTGTGGTGTTCTTCAGTTCCTCAAACAGTCCAGGAGCCATGGAGCTCCATTTTCTAATGGGCGCATATCTGATATCTGGAGCACCGATAGGAAAACATGGAATCTGTGCGTCTCCGTATATTACGGTCCGTGTATGTTGCATTAATTTTTATTTTTTTTTATTTAATTTTGTTTTTTGTTTTTTTTCATTTTCAAAATGAAATTGGGAAAATCAAGGTTTGGGTTTTGCACGGCACAGGCAAAAATAGAAGAAAAATACATATCTTTTTCTCTATAAAATTCTTTCGTTGATTAATTTCAAAAATTAATCTGAAAGGATGGAAAATGCATTTCGTTAATATTTATTGTCTTAAAGCCAAAAAGTTTAACATCTTGTTTTCATATAGTTCTTATATAAAATCTTGAAATAAAATAAAGAATGAACGCAACATGCACTGACCTCCCTGCTGAAGAACCTCATAGACTGTGTAATGGTTTTAGTGGGAATTGTATTGGTTTTAATGGAAACTGTAATGGTCCCTGTGGGTCTCTACTGGTAATTTGTTGCCCCCCTACTAGTGGCATGTTATGTCTAGTGGATACCATTAAGGACCAGTAATGGTTTTAATGGTTGGCTGATGGTCTGTAATGGTATTTGTAGTGGAAACCATTAGAATTTCAGTGATGGTTTCTATTGTTTTGTTGTTGATTTTTTTTTTTTCCAGCAGGGATGTTATACACACCTCCTGCTATTCTACGATGGACTAAAACACAGCTACGCACTTTCCGTTCCTCCTCGTCTGCACAGGAAAATATTTAATGTCGCATGTTTTCGCCCCTAAATAAATTATGACAGAAAGTTAGCATTTTAGAGCAGAAATTACCCAGAATGCCATTGTGGCAATTGAGCCGATCTTTGAGATCGTTAAATCTTATGTCAGTGGGTAGATAGCTAGCGGTAGTCGTAGCTGGAGTGAGTAAACGGTGCTATGGAGCTAGACGTTACACTATACCTCACGAGATTACCCACAATCCTCTGTTCCTACTGCTTATAGTCGCTCCCCCGACCTCAGTGAAGTGCAGGACTGTGTGATGTCTCAACATAAACGCATGCATATACACAAGCTCGCAATCCAGCCAAAGCCTTTACTCCTTATACAGGATGTGAATGAAGCTAATGTTGTAGATCGCTAGCATGTAGCTGTTAAGTCATACACCAGGTCAGCGTGATGGTGAAAACAAGACGGATCAACTGGGAATGTCAACATTTTCCTCAGATGTGTTGATAAATTACTAAGAAAAGGCTCCTTATGGCTGATATTCCTCCGTAATGATATTTAGCCTCAAACGCTAACCGGACTCCCACTTGTTCCACCATATTGGGGGGGAAATAGTCAACAATGTATCACAAATTGTGTCAAGTAGATCAGAACACTTTTAAATACTAAATACTACAATAGTGAGTAAACGCAGCAAACCACATTTAAAAGTAGCAAATATCATGAGATCATTAGCAATTATGTCTTTGGGCGAAACGTTCGTTCGGACCGAACGAATTGGAACGGATGGTTGAAGCTAATTTTGCCTTTTAAATGTTGTCATGCTAGCTAGCGACATTAGCTTCTGTTCATTAGGCACACAAGCTAGCAACGAATGTCTTAACAGTTAGCGGGTGCGTCATGATCATCGGTAGCACCGGCGTTTTTCGGTCATAAGAGCTCAGCAAAGGCCGGTCCTGATTTGTGTCTCCGTGTTACTGAATGTAGCGAAGCCAGTTCTCTTCACTGCCACCAGCAGAAACGTTTGACCATGTCCCGTCACCATAGCCATTACTCGTTTGCATAGCAACAAGGAGCTCGATGTCTTAAGGAAAAGATGGGAGGTAAAATAAACTGGAAGTTCAGAGAGGCTGTGAATTTTTGGTTATCCCCCCCCCCCTCCCCCAGTTTCTGTTTGGTCTGTGCTACTCCGCATTATCAATATTATCAAGCAATAATTTAAATGGTGTACCACTTGTCCCCCCCCCAACATTATATATGTCAGGCTCACAATGTAGTTAGCAAGCTAGTTGTTAAAAGTCATATATCTGGACAATGGAGGGAAGGAGGGGTGATGGTGAAAACCAGATGAATCAACTGAGAATATTAACATTTTCCTCGGATGGGTTGATGAAGTATTAAATTAAAGCTCTGTACAGCTAAATTTATTGGTTCTGCCATATTAAAAAAAAAAAAAAAAAAAAAAAAAAAAAAAAGTGATGTGTGGTGGTTTTGTTTTTTGTTTTTGTTTTTTTTTTTGTTTTTAAAAAAGCAGTTTTCCCCAACCCTCATCCATAAGATCTACCTACCTGCAGGTTTAGTTGCGTGTCATAATTACCGTAATTTACGAGATTCCATCTCGTAAAAAGCGTCCACGGCTTTCGTAGAACTCGTAATTACAACTTGTGAACTCGGAATTTTCTGAGCGCTCCAACTTGTACCACCTGACCGCTGCGCTGACACCTGACACTCAAAATGGCGGCGGATTCAGCAGTAAAATCTACTAATCTTGTAATATTTCTGTGTAATAATTTGTATAATATACTATGTAATATAATATACTATATGTGTGTGTGTGTGTGTGTGTGTGTGTATATATATATATATACATACATTATGTGTATATATATATATATATATATACACACACACACATATATATACACACACACACATATATATATCCATACATTATGTGTATATATACATACATTATGTGTATATATATATATACACACACACACACACATATATATATACACACATATATATACACATATATATACATACATATGTATGTATATATGTGTGTGTGTGTGTGTATATATATATATATATATATATATATATATATATATATATATATATATATATATATATATATATGTACACACACACACACACATACATATATTATATATATATATATATATACATACATACATACATATATACATACATATATATATATAATGTATGTATGTATATATATATATATATATATATATATATATATATATATATATATATATATATATATATATATACATACATTATATATATACAGGTGCATCTCAATAAATTAGAACGTCGTGGAAAAGTTCATTTATTTCAGTAATTCAACTGAAATTGTGAAACTCGTGTATTAAATAAATTCAATGCACACAGACTGAAGTAGTTTAAGTCTTTGGTTCTTTTAATTGTGATGATTTTGGCTCACATTTAACAAAAACCCACCAATTCACTATCTCAACAAATTAGAATACTTCATAAGACCAATAAAAAAAAACATTTTTAGTGAATTGTTGGCCTTCTGGAAAGTATGTTCATTTACTGTACATGTACTCAATACTTGGTAGGGGCTCCTTTTGCTTTAATTACTGCCTCAATTCGGCGTGGCATGGAGGTGATCAGTTTGTGGCACTGCTGAGGTGGTATGGAAGCCCTGGTTTCTTTGACAGTGGCCTTCAGCTCATCTGCATTTTTTGGTCTCTTGTTTCTCATTTTCCTCTTGACAATACCCCATAGATTCTCTATGGGGTTCAGGTCTGGTGAGTTTGCTGGCCAGTCAAGCACACCAACACCATGGTCATTTCACCAACTTTTGGTGCTTTTGGCAGAGTGGGCAGGTGCCAAATCCTGCTGGAAAATGAAATCAGCATCTTCAAAAAGCTGGTCAGCAGAAGGAAGCATGAAGTGCTCCAAAATTTCTTGGTAAACGGGTGCAGTGACTTTGGTTTTCAAAAAACACAATGGACCAACACCAGCAGATGACATTGCACCCCAAATCATCACAGACTGTGGAAACTGAACACTGGACTTCAAGCAACTTGGGCTATGAGCTTCTCCACCCTTCCTCCAGACTCTAGGACCTTGGTTTCCAAATGAAATACAAAACTTGCTCTCATCTGAAAAGAGGACATTGGATCACTGGGCAACAGTCCAGTTCTTCTTCTCCTTAGCCCAGGTAAGACGCCTCTGACGTTGTCTGTGGTTCAGGAGTGGCTTAACAAGAGGAATACGACAACTGTAGCCAAATTCCTTGACACGTCTGTGTGTGGTGGCTCTTGATGCCTTGACCCCAGCCTCAGTCCATTCCTTGTGAAGTTCATTCAAATTCTTGAATCGATTTTGCTTGACAATCCTCATAAGGCTGCGGTTCTCTCGGTTGGTTGTGCATCTTTTTCTTCCACAATTTTTCCTTCCACTCAACTTTCTATTAACATGCTTGGATACAGCACTCTGTGAACAGCCAGCTTCTTTGGCAATGAATGTTTGTGGCTTACCTAGTGAACCAAACTGAGAGACCATTTTGAAGGCTCAGGAAACCTTTGCAGGTGTTTTGAGTTGATTAGCTGATTGGCATGTCACCATATTCTAATTTGTTGAGATAGTGAATTGGTGGGTTTTTGTTAAATGTGAGCCAAAATCATCACAATTAAAAGAACCAAAGACTTAAACTACTTCAGTCTGTGGCATTGAATTTATTTAATACACGAGTTTCACAATTTGAGTTGAATTACTGAAATAAATGAACTTTTCCACGACATTCTAATTTATTGAGATGCACCTGTATGTATGTATATGTGTGTGTGTGTATATATATATATATATATATATATATATATATATGTGTGTGTGTGTGTATAATATAGTATAATTGACTATTATGACTTAATAATGGAAGATTAATCTGAAAATAAACGAAAGACATACAGTACAGTTTAATGTAACTAGCACAGAGTTGGATTACCATCTAATGTCTAACATCGCATAATTCCCAGCCCCGAGTAAAACCTCCAGGATGTCATCCGGTAATTACGGTAATTCCGACATGGCGTTTCACCTCTGACCAAAATCTAACACATACCTATTTTAGTCGGTCGTCTTAAGGCGATGATTAGATGGTCAGGTGGGCAGCATTATGGTTGGAGCTAAAGTCTTCAGGAAGGTAGATTTCCAGGAACAGGGTTGGCCACCACTGCTTGAGAGGATAGAGGAAAAAAAAAAAAACTAATGGCTGGGGCCTGTCTTGGAAAGGAAATGTAGCATGATGAAATGAAATGAATTCGTCAAAACCTCTACGCTCTGACGTGTAAGTCAGTCGTATAGCTTGTATAATGCGTATCATCATCATCATCATCATCATCATATGATTTAAGTTTCCTAACGTTTCCTTTGTGATCCTTCAGCTGACATTTATACAGTATGTTGTGGTTTTAATGTGTTTAGAAAACAATATGTTACAAAAAAATTTTTTTTAATTTTTTTTTTTACTTTGTATAGAAAAATATACACAAAACTGTAGCAAATCTGTGACAATCCATGTGTTCACTAGATTTAATTCATTCAAAAGGTACAACAAGGTTTGTATATTTTATGTTCACGATTGTTTAGCTGATTTTAATGTTGTATATACAGTACGCGCACTCGGTTGCCAGTTATTGGGTTCTCCTACCTTGTAGCTACACCTGTTGTCTCTTATTTTCGTTGGGTTAAACCTTACAGGTCAAATCACTGACTGTATCCCGTGAGTAGACCTGATGACATGGCAATTCGGTGCGTATATATAATATAATCTGTATGCTGTATATATCTACGACTTGTGGTTGTTGGTGATGTTGGTTTGAAAGCTGTAATGGGAAGGCCTTCTTCACACGCGGCGCGTCTTCATACACCAAACAGCACGTCTCGGACATCCACGTGATCCGTGTACCGATAATCAGCCACACAGTATTTTGTCAGGCTCGAGGCTTTGAGGCAATATGTACCTCTATACCAGTCCTGTTTTTGTTTTTTGTTTTCTAGTAAAAAGAAAAATGACTCGTATTCATTTGTCGGTCTCCGCTGAGGAGATTTCAGCTTGAACTGAAACAGCGATGCGATAAAACAGAAGTAGAGATCGTAAGTAAGTAAGTGAGTGAGTGAAGCCAATCCGTTACATGCTCCAAGCCAATCAGTGCTTGATGGATGACCGCGTGAGTTTGAAAAGACCTCCCCATACCCATATTTATTCTCATTTATTATAACACATAATCACAGCTAGCTTCTGTTTTGTATAAGGGTTGACGAGGGAGAAGGGGAAAAAAAAAAAAAAAAAAAACACATTCGATTTTTTTATACATATGTATATGAGTATGATACTGTATACAGCTTACATATACTACAGAACGTCTCTTTCACATCGGTACAATAAAGAAGCAATGCATTTCTGGAGTCGTTCATTTGCTGGTCAGCGGATTTTTAAAAAATAAATAAATAAAAATAAAAAATTTATTATTGATGTCTTATGCTGCACAGAGTATCGAGCGACCCGTCACCAACGCCGGCTTGTAGAATATAACAATACTGTCGGGTCGGATGCGTTTGATCCATCGTGGTTCAGATTCACGTCCGACAGTGATCGAGCCGTGGTCTACGCTACATCCTGCATTTTCGAAAATGTTTAATTGAAAACATTTTTTTATTTTAAAAATCGTACATGAACGATATTAGAGGCTCAATGCTTTATTTTTTTATTTGTAGACGTTATTTATAAAAATGATTAATGAATGATTGTTAATAATACATGTTTATAATGCTGATTTGGAGTTCTTATTTATGAAATTATAGGATTTTTCGTACGACGCGTTCTATAGAATATATTTATTATTTTGTTCGTTATTAAATGGTTCATTTAAAAAAAAAAAAAAAAGAAATGAAACACACAGTTGGTCAACCACACACTCAAAAGTGTATCACGATATAATTTAAGTGGTAATTTAACGATTTTCAGTGCAGCAGCGACACTACTAACATCGTGGTGTAATATTATTTTTAAAATATTGAACTTAATTCGCTTATTTCTTCATGTATATATGAATGCTATTTGTTTGTGTGTGTAACATTTTCGTATACACTAATAAGGCTAAAAGTATGTGCACCCCCTCACCATCACACCTATATGACCTCGTTGAACGTCCCGTTCCAGATTTGCTCTTATAATGAGCTCCACTCTTCTGGGAAGGATTTGCACTAGATTTTGGGGCGTGTGTTCAGTGAGGTTGAGGTCAGGACTCGCTCGAGTTCTTCCAACCTAAACACACCATGTCTTCACGGAGCTCGCTTTGTGCACGGGGTCATCGTCGTGCTGGAGCGGTGTTTGGGGCCCTCTTAGTTCCAGTGAAGGGAAACTGTAACGCTACAGCGTACAAAGAGACATCCTGTACGGTTGTGTGCTTCCAACTTTGTGGCAGCAGTTCGAGGAAGAACCGCATATGAGTGTGATGATCGGGTGTCCACATACTTTTGACCTCACAGTATATGTATCCATTAAAACAACGTGTTCGTTGTGAGAAGAGGTCAGAAACACGGAAGAGAACATGCTAAACGTGTACGTTGGACGGAGGCTTTGGCGGTGACGTCAGCCGGGTTTCAGCCAATCGGTGCGCCGGGTGCGACTACGCCACGCTTCCTGGAGGCCCCGTCCGCGAGGTGAGCGCGCGCGGTTCGGAGAGAGCAGGAAGTTCGCAAACCTACGAAACAAACAGACAAAAAAATAAATAAAATAAAACAACGATAAATTAAATTTTTTATTTATAAAAATACATATATTTGTCCCGAAACATGGATAACTCCAGAGTGTAATAGTCTACGGATCGCTATCGGAGCTGGGAAATCGCTTTGGAGGGGAAAATATAAATATAAACGGAAGTTTCTCATCCCCTCGCCGACTAGCGCTAGCTTAGCCTAGCCTAGATTAGCTTAGCTCGACTTTGCTAACAAGGCAAAAGCTAAGAAGAGAGAGAGAGGGGGGGGGTGAAAAAGGACGGAAGCGTTCACACAGTGTCGGACACATCCCTGGGTCTCAAATAAACATTATAAGACTAAATACTTAGCGGCATCCTGGCAGGATTTTTGTTAACATCCGGGGTGTTTTTTGTTCCAGTCAGAAAAGTTAAACTCGCCGCACGCGCGCACACAGACGCGCGCACACAAGCGCGCGCGCGCTCTGGCACGCACTGAACTGAAGGCCTGCATGTGTCGGAGGAGAAAAACCATAACATTTTATATTTGTAGTAATTTATAACAGTCAAGATGTCGGCTCAGGCGCAGATGCGAGCCATGCTGGACCAGCTGATGGGCACAAGCAGAGACGGTGAGTGTGTGTGTGTGTGTTTCCTGATCAACCATCTTTAGCTTAGCTTTTAGCTTCTCCACTAAGCGCTGTGTTTCCACACATTCCTGCTCCATCAGATGTTTCCGAAAACTCCTCAGTTACTCCACAAGGGTGTTTTGTTTTTAAATGTGTGTGTCTCAGAGCAGAACCAGTAACACTAAAGGTAGCACCACATGCACCTTTACAAATAATATATACAAACACTGTATGACCAAAAGTATGTGCACCCCATGACCATCACACCCGTATGCGGTTCCTCCTCAAACTGTTGCTACAAAGTTAGAAGCGCATAATTGTATAGGATGTCCTTAGCATTGCAGTTTCCGTGAGAACTACGAGGCCCACACCTGTTCCAGCACGACGATGCCCGTGTGTGGGGCGATGCCAAGCGAGCTCCGTGAAGACACGGTGTGTTTAATGTTGGAAGAACTCGAGTGTCCTGCACAAGATCCCTGACCTCATCCCCTATTGAACACCTTTGGGATGAACTGGAACTGGAACTGGAGCCTCCTCGACATCTCTAGTGGAAAGCCTTCCCAGAAGAGTGGGCGCTCTGGTTATAAATGTGATGTTCAGCGAGGACGTTATCGGGTGTGACGGTCAGGGGTGACGGGTACGAGAGTGTAGGAGCTTTACGACGAAGTGTAACGGTACGAAGCGCGGCCGTGTGAGTAAATTCACTCCTTTTATCGTTAACCGTGTGTTTGAGTTAACAGTTCCCCTCTTCCCGGCGTTCTAGGTGTGACGGCTCTCGCCCCTTTTCCCCGGTTCGATCCGGTCCTCGTTTTCCAGGACACGGTTCGACCCGGAGCAAAGATTGAACTCTGGATCGTTGATCCGTATCGGCGGTAGAGAGAGAGAGAGAGAGAGAGAGAGAGACTGTACATTGTGTATATCTACAGCTAAATGTGAAATTTGTCTTTGTTTTGGACCAACCCTGGCGTATAGATAACCTTAAGGCTGACATTTCCATACTAAAAGCCACGAAACTTTTTTTTTTTTTTTTTTTTTTTTTAAATAATTTTGATTTCAGGTGGACTTTAAACTTGACGACCAGCTCAGGCAGAATGAGAGTCTTATCTGAAGAGCGTAGAATGAATATGAGGAGGTTCGGATGGATTCGGCGGTGGCTGACGGTGTTTTCTTGTCGTTGTAGGAGACACGATGCGGCAGAGGATCAAGTTCACAGACGAGAGAGTGTGTAAAAGTCATCTGCTGGAATCCTGCCCTCACGACATCTTATCGGGGACGGTGAGTGTGCGCCTCGGTTCGGCGACGGTCCGAGCGAGACTTTTGGCTTTATCGGACAGACAGCGGTGCGCTATACCTGTATAGTGTGTGTGTGTGTGTATATATATATATATACCTTTATAGTATAAAGGTATAGTTTAGTATTTGATGATGGTCAGGATTAAGTTATACGAGGCAGCGTGCCGCGCAGCACGAGGGTTCACGGAAAGATGATATCAGCACTGTGCGGCTGTACCTCCTTTAATAAAGCGTCGTCTAGAGTTGTTTGTTTTTATAACGTGTTGTTGTTGTTGTTGTTGTTGTTTTTCTGAGATACAAAGTCCGTGACCGTTAAGTACTCCAGGACTCCGTGGTAGAAATATCTGTGCAGACTTTAATTTCCTAACTTATAAAACCTTCTCACTTGTTCTCCACTCTCTGATCCCGTGTGTGTGTGTGTGTGTGTGTGTGTGTGTGTGTGTGTGTGTGTGTGTGTGTGTATGTCCGGTACAGCGTATGGACCTGGGCGAGTGTTTAAAAGTGCACGACCTGGCTCTGAGGGCGGACTACGAGATCGCCTCCAAACACCAGGAGTACTTCTTCGAGCTGGACGTGAGTGTGACGAGCGTGACGTCAGTGGGACGTTTGTAGTTTCCACTACAAAGTACAAACACTATAACTCTACAGAGAACCGGATCCAATACGTGCTGGTCGGCGAGCTGTCCGTCCAAATCTCACTGGCCGTTGAGAGTAAATCGCTGTTAAAGCCCCGCCCATGAACGCTGTTTGTTTATTTGAAGACCGTAAAGTTTTTCTTTCTCACTGTATATTTTTGTTTGTTTCTTGTAAGTCTACCTTCAGTACTTTTTGGCACTAATTTTAATTCTGCAGGATACAAGACACTACAAGATTAGTCACTTCTGATTACAATCCGATTACATCACCACGCTCCGTTATTTCACCGCAGTGGCATTTACCATTAGAGCTAATACAGCGTAAACGATACCTGTAACCCTATACACGTCCTTATGGAAATGTTTGTCAGAAAGATCACATCTTCACAAGAAGAATCATGTGACTGATTATTATGCTGGTGTGTGTGTGTGTGTGTGTGTGTGTGTGTGGTGGGCGTGTCCAGGCTGCCGAACACTTGCAATCGTTTATCGCCGACTGTGACCGGAGGACCGAACTCGCCAAGAAACGACTGGCCGAGACTCAGGAAGAGATCAGCGCAGAGGTCGCTGCCAAGGTAACCGCTTTCGGGGTCTTTTCTTTTTACAAAACGCGTATTAAAAAGACGCCGACGAATCGACGTGCAGAGTGGAACGCGGCCACGCGTGAAATCGGCTCATTAAACAACTATAGCAGGTGCAAAAGAAATAATAAAAGAAGTTTTAACCACAGATTTGAATTCTGGTGGAGTGTTTGCGTGAAACCCCCGAGAGTGAACGCTCTGAAATTCTATTCCTGTGCCGAGAGGACGTCTGAAACGGACGGGTCGTACACCTGGCCTTCAGCTGGCAGGAAGTTCAGGGTAGAGCTGCGCAAGAGCTGCGCAAGAGCTGCGTTTCTTACTCGTTATTGAAGTATTGGGCTTCAGAATGGATCCACGTTCGTGCCGTTTGCTGCTCCGCCCACTTATCTGATGGACCGCTGAGATTCTTTTTATTTATTTATTTTTGAATGAGAACAAAACCAGGTTAGAACTAAAGTTTCTCAAGACTGGAGAACCGGGTGGATGGTGGAGCTGCAGCGCTGTAGATTCAGAAGAAATTCACCGCAGCCCAAACTGTACCACGTTTCTGCTTCGAGAACATCTCCATCCAGATGTGCCAGCTGTTGCAGGAATCGCTTGATTCGTGTCGTGAACCTCAACAGGAAATATTTCTCATGGGTTGTTAGATCAGGTTTAGCCATTTACATCATTTATATTGTATGTGGGGATTAGTTTGTAATCTCCTTACTGTTGTTGTTCTTCTGTTCATCTGTTCTTCTCCTCCTCCTCCTCCTCCTCCTCTTCGTTTTCCTTCTTCTGCTTCTTGTCCCTCCTCTCCTCCTACTTTCTTTTTCTTTTCTCCTTCTTCTCCTACTTTTTCTTCATCTTCTGCTCCTCTGTTTACTCCTCCTCCTTCTTCTTTGTCTCCCATCTTTTTTCTTCTTCTGCTTCTGTCTACTTCTCCTTCTCCTCCTCCGTCTCTTTCGTCTGCTTTCGTCGTCTTCTCCTCCTCCTCCTCCTCCTCCTTTTTCTTTCCTTCCTCTCCTTCTCCTCCTCTTTCATTTTCTATTCTACCTCTTTTTTCCCTCTCTTTCTTCTCCCTCCTCTGCTTCTTCTTCTTCTTCTTTTTCATCTACACTTTGGTCTCTTTCCATTATTTCTTTTCTCATACCGGGATTTATATATTGTGATGTCCGTGCTCATTGTGTGTGTGTGTGTGTGTGTGTGTGTGTGTGTGTGTGTGTGTGTGTGTTTCAGGCAGAGCGTGTGCACGAACTGAACGAGGAAATCGGGAAGCTGCTGGCGCGGGCGGAGCAGCTGGGTGGAGAGGGAAACGTGGACGAGGCTCAGCAGGTGCTGGAGAAGGTGGAGAAAACGCGCGCCCTTAAAAGAGAGGCGGAGGTCAGTGTGGGTTAGAGGATGGTCATTTCCTTAAAGGTCATCAGCCCCTGAAGGGAGAGAGACTTCACTGAGTAACAATGATTAACATCATGCTTTACCTTCTTCCCGAAGAAGCATAAAGAGGATCTGTGTGTGTGTGTGTGTGTGTGTGTGTGTGTGTGTTTAGGACATATACCGGAACTCCATGCCAGCCTCCAGTTTCCAGCAGCAGAAGCTGAGGGTGTGTGAGGTGTGCTCCGCCTACCTCGGTCTCCACGACAACGACCGCCGCCTTGCCGACCACTTTGGGGGGAAACTGCACCTGGGCTTCATCGAGATCCGGGAGAAGCTCGAGAAACTGAGAGTGAGGACAGGAACGCACACAGCCATTACCATGTTCTTTAGATCTGTTACATGTGAAAAGACAGGTTTAATCTTTAACACGACTTGGAGACGATACTTAATTTTACAACATGGGAAATATAACGCATCTGTCTGTCTGACTCTGTCTGTCCTTCTGTGTCTGTGTGTCTGTCTCTGTGTCTCTCTCACTCTCTGTCTGTCTGTCTGTATCTGTCTGTCCTTCTTTCTCTGTTTCCCTCTCTGTCTCATTCTGTGTGTCTCTCGGTCTCTCTCTCTCTCTGTCTGTCAGAAAGCAGTGGTGGAGAAGCAGGAGCGGATGCGCATGAAACGGCGGGAGGAGAGGGAGCGAGAGGAGGAGAGACAGAGGGAGTGGGAGCTGGAGAGAGAGAGGGAGCGTGAACGTGAGAGAGAAAGAGAGCGGGAGAGGGAACGGGAGAGGGAGAGAGAGCGCAGGAGGTGAGTTACTCATAAATGTCACTAATCTGTGTTATAAAATACATATTAACATATGATTTACACAATTATAGCGTTGTCTTAACTCATATCTTTCGCTTTATCTCTCTCTCTCTCTCTCTCTCTCTCTCTCAGGTCCAGATCTCGCAGTGGGGAAAGATACAGGTGAATATGACTACAGTGCATGTAGATGTTTGGAGCAGTATGATTCCGCACAGGAACAGTTCAAGAAATAAAATTCACACAGTAGTTCTGCTTAATCCAGACATAATCAGTCAGCCTAAGACAGGTCTTAGTTTGGCCGTGGCGCTAACACACAAGGCTAATGTGGTTAACAAGTGATGGAGGCTTATAGCAACCAGTTTAGCGTTTTACAATCTGCATGATTCTTCATGATAAGTGAGTAAGATGTAATCTAATGAATATTCTGCCTTGGAATAAACTTAGAATAAACAAACAAACAAAAAAAAAAGTCAATAAATTGTAAAAATATAAAATATCCACCTCTTCCACATACATGAGCTCACTGAAGCCCGTCATTGGCAAGAGTCGCTGTGATTGACAGAAAAGAGAGCGTATGTTCATCCTAGAGGTCGACCGATAGTGGATTTTACCGATACCGATAACTAAGCTGGGCGGTACCTGCCGATGACCGATTAATCAACCGAAAGTTTTTTAAATTGATACTGAATGAAAACATAACACTCAAATTTAAATGTTGCTGAACTTTATTACAAAAATAAACAGTACTGACTGTACCATGAAAATGTCCTGTACTTTTTAAAATTAGATAAAAATATAAATATTAAAGTAAATAGGATATACATCCAAACTGAACCAAAAAGTGACACTCCAAATAACAAATGAAAATAGAGACATCCAAAATGGGAAAAAGTATCGGTGTGGTAAATAACAATCAATCAGTCGACCTCTAGTCCCTCCCACCCTGAGAGCACGGCTCTCTTGGACCCCTGGCCACGGATGGCTTTGGCGTTGTCGGAATTCGAACTCGCGGCCTCCAGATGATCGGGCGGAAGCTTGTCTGTTACGCTAAGCCTTTTTGTCTCGTGAGAGATGGTACACCGCTAAAACATAAGACTGTGTTCGTCATAACAAAGCCATTTTTAAGGTTCTCTCCCCTCCGTCTCTCTGTCTGTGTGTGTGTGTCAGGGATGGCGGGAGCTCGTCGTCTCATCGCTCGCGGCGACATCGCTCCTCCCACTCGAGAGACCGGGACCGGGAGAGGAAGCACAGACATAAAGACCACCATCGCTCTCGCTCCCACTCTCACAGGAGGAAGAAGAAGAGGTGCGGTTATCACACGCCATCATTCCTTTAAAGGATGAAAATTTATGAAGATTTGAGTCAAAATAACACAAAGTGCCTACATCTTGTAAAATGCTGAATATAAATGAGTGAATGGATAAATAATTTGGGTGTTTGGGAAAGCAGAGAAAGGAAAAATGTCGGGATACGTTATGATTGGTTAGAATGTGGAGCTCAGTAAAAAAAAATAAAAATCAGCTGGTTAGCTAGCTTCAAACTGTATGAAAGTCGCTTTTGTTGAATTCGTTCAGTACGATTAAAGGGATCGTGCGAATGATCCCGCTGCAGAACTTCGGTTATGAATCATCCTTTCTGATATCCCTTTAATTATCCTTCGCTCAGGTCGTCGCACACCCGAGAGCGGGAGCGCTCCCCGTCACAGGAGCGATGGAGGGAGTGCGGAGGAGGAGAAGAAAGGTGGAGGGAAGACAACCGGAGGGACACAGAGCGAGAGCCGGGCGAGAGAGAGAAGTCCATCTCGTCCCCGGAGATGGGCAGACTGAGGGGCAGAGAGAGATCCGTCTCCGTGGAGAGAGAGAACCGCTCCAGCTCAGAGGAGAGGGAGTCGGGAGAGATATAAACAGATGCAGATCGAGAGAGAGAGAGGGAGAGAATGATGTCGGTTGCTATGCTTTCAGATGACTTCCTGTCCGTGTTCTTTATTTCTGTGTGTTATCCGGTGGTGACTGGATGAGTTTGGCAGAGATGCACAGGGTCTCATCACAAATCTGAATTTTAGCACAATTAGGCTTTATTTACTACGACACACAGACATGCTATGTATCTGATATTCTTTTGACGACTAAACATTAAAAGCAAGATTTCATCCTCAACTGCATGTCCTTTGTTTGGGCTGTACTTTTATAACGATTCGGCCTCTCTCTCTCTTTCTCTCTTACCCCCCCACCCCCACCTGTTTTCACTTAAACAGAAAACAGTTCAACAAAATATTTTCCACAGACTCCCTTCAAGGTCTTGTTCTCGAAGTCCAGTCCAATGAAATTTTGTCAGCATGCGATCGCAGGTGGTCTAAACTGCAGACCGACAGTGTGTGAAGCCCCACAGTTCGACAGCTATCACGTTGAAAAAGTTACCTGTCTAATTTAACTAACGAACATTCACCGGATTTTAACGTCAACAACACTTTCTCCGGCCTTTAGCCGCCTTTAGCTAGCTGACTTAACTTGACGAATTGTAGTTAACGGATGGTTAACGTGACATGAAACCGTGATCGTCACGGATTACAGCGGATTCCTTATAAAATACATTTGACTGGTGTGATACGTCCATGAAATTTTACACGAGAAAATCAGAACCCAGTTATCTTTGACAAAGCTGAGGCCAGGGTCTTCAGGGCTGTAGCTAGATGTCATTTATCCAGCTGATCCTGTTGTCCAGTTCGATCGTTTCGAGAGACCGAGCTGGGTCTCTGCATGACATCTTACCCCAATGTTATAACTCAGTGGCAGCAGATTGAAGGATGGAGGACTCGAGATAAAAGTTGTGCGTTTGGTTTTTTTTTTTTTTTTTTTTTGCTTTTTGAGCTTGAGTCAAAATGACCGGTGCCTAAATAACATTTGCGAATAGATTCCGCCAGATTTGCCTGTGTGTGTGTGCATTAGAAGTCTCTCGCGCTCTAACGTACCTGTTTCAACCAGATTTATTAGGCAAATGGGAAGATGTACAGGACCAGAGATTGTTCAGTCATGTTATGCATTCAGATACGGAGGGAGCGACCTGCAATCTGCCAGCCAACCAAAGCCGGGCGGGGGCATAGGGAGCCGACTTTATCCATGTTACAGCGAGTTAATGTGGGGGGGGGGGACTCCTCGAGATGTTCACCTACCACAAAAGATGTGTATTTTCTTTCAAAAAGAACATTTTTGTTTGTTATTACTGTTATTAAATGAATGATAACTGATGCTTAGGATGTTTTTACAGCTACTATGAAGCTGGAGTTATTCGTTAACAAGCTGCTTTAGGGTGGAACCCAAAAAGAAAACAAAACAAAATGGGCATGATTTTCTGCTGACGACAACTAGCCATCTTAAAGGAATATTCCAGCGACCTAATCGCTAGTTAGCGCATCTGTAGCACACGTGTAATGATCCCGAGCAAAGGTTTTAACATGTTTTCCTGTACAGACAACAGAACATTATGTTGTTGGGGCAGTTACTGACCGCCCTTTGGGGAGTGCCCTTAGACATACATTATAAAGTTACCTTCTCGGTACATGCAAATGTGTCAAAATTGTTTGTGGTAACTGCACATATGGCACTGATGGAGATTAGGTTAAAAAAATTGATGGCGTTTTCATGTAAATTAAAGATTTTTGTTCATTTCTCAACGTTTAAGACTACAAAATATTCTTTAACCGTGTGCCCTAATTTTCGAAATTCTAAATAAATTTTCTAAAATGATAAATGACTTAAAAATAAATAGATAAAAGTAATCAGCAATTCTGTTCAAAACCAGTCCTGTCTTGAAGAGAGGTAATGAATTTGGTCCTCGCTACGTTCACAAGAACTTTTAACGAATTTTCCTTTTGGAAAAAAACAAAACAAAATGGACTAAGCGTTTCTTTCTCGAGCGGTAATGTGAATCTGGGCTCCTGGAGCCCCACAGCCTTGTAATGTTTTTGTATTTCCTTTATTCTAACACATCTCCTCAACGAAGACTGAATCTGAATCGAGCGCGATAAAGAAGATCGAAAGCTACTGATGCTACGATCCTGAAGCCCAAGATAACCATGCTCTTAAAGTTGGCTTGTTAACCAGTGCTTTCAGTTTCATAGTGTTTTTATTTTTATTTAGATTAGTTTGAACGCTGTTGTTTTGTTTGTTTTCGGGGTGCGATGAACAGTTTTGGGTTTATACATTAATGCTTAGACCAAACCTCCTGAGCAACAATTAACTATGAATATACAACTTTTGGCTACGTCCCAACACATCCTGGTGTACTAAATAATGTTGTTGGTTTGTTAGATCAGTATAACACCATGATATGTGAGAGATAGCCTTCGTTTTTCTTTGGAAACAAACAATACCACTTTCTTCTTCCATGCTTATTTGTACGTTCAGGTTGTATATCACAAAGGCCAACTGTTTCTACTATAGTATGTTGTGTGCACAACTGTTTTTTGTTTGTTTTGTTTGTTTTTGTTTTTTCAGTTTGCTGTTAAGTTTTCTGAAGAAATCTGACACAACAAATGCTATACAAGTTAAATAAAGGCATTTGGAAAATTACAGCCTGAAATGTTTTAAGGTTTGTTTGTTTTTTTTTAAGTTGGTTTTCTCAGTATGTCGCTGGTATGACGCCTGAACCCAAAATGGCCGCCGTTCAAGCTGTGAGAACACTGTTGCTAGGCAACCTGGTATGATCTTGGACTGAGAGGGGAAACAACTAAGCTAGCACGCAGCTAACTGTTAAATCTTTAATTGCGAAATGTGTGAAGGCAAAGTGACCGAGGAAACGAGACGAGCAGTCGAGAATATTAATTCACCTCATATGTGTTGGAAAATCATTGAGAAGATGATTAAAATTACAAATACAATCAGCATCAACCGCTAATCGGACTTCTTAACAGGATTTCCGCCGTGTTTTTTTTTAAAAAAAAAAAAAAAAAAAAAAAACGACCCCAGTTATAAACCCACATGATGTTTTAAGCTATTATTTCCTACTGTATTGGTGTGGTGTTATTTTGTGACATGAATAATGTGCCACACACACAAGTGGGCAGCAAAGCGTTGGTGGAAATGACGACGGAAGTGACGACAGCGTCTTTGAAAAGAAGCGGCAGCGGCAGGAAGTACCGTCTCGTCAAAAATACGTTTGGTTTAAAAAGAAAATTTAATGCAACATGGCGTTACTGACACCTTACAGCAAAATACCTGAACTAAATACTGCAACCATTCTAGTAAGTAGCCAGTTAAGGGGTGTGTGTGTGTGTTTTGCTAACTCACGAAACACTTGTTTATACACAGCTATAGTTAACTATCAGTTGGCTAAATCTAGTGGACCTAGCTTCAGTTAAAATAAAAAAAATTAAAAAGGTTAACTAATCGTTTCCTCCGTCGACATGACTGTATTTTTTGTGCTTTTGCGTTATAACAGTTGGTTGAAAACGAGGAGAACTTTCAGTCCAAACTAGCCGACGCCATAGTGCAGCGGGAAAAAGACGTCAACGTGAATGTGTGAGTAAATCCACAAGAGCCACAATTTCACCTTCATCAGCCATACAAACAAACCAGATCTCTCACTGCTTGTGCTTCTGCTTGAGGTTTCTACCAGTGTTCAGTGTTGCCTGCTCTTCTCAGGGGAACCTGCTGTAGCACGACCAGCGGTTAGACTGGCCGAGTGACGTCACGGGCTAATCTGCATATTCATTGAGTTCATATTCATTTTTATTTACACAACTTGTTAGATCAAGAAATATATATATATATATATAATTTTTTTAATAGAGTTTTATTGAGGAATTGAGAATAATTGATAATTTGTACTAGAAAGAAGTCTTTGGTCATGGCAGTAAAGACTGTATTTACAAAATTCCATCATTTCCATCAATATTGCAGTCAGAGTGAAGCAGTGAGTAGCCGGGAATGAAGGAGATGGTTATGGATGGAGCGATTAGCTTTTATTACTTAGAAAATGAGACAAAATGAGGTTAGTGATTGGTTGTTGGGAACCATTCTGATCAGTGATTGGCTGTTGAAAACAGTGATGATCAGTTTTTGGTTGTGAGAACAATGGGGATCAGGGATTGGTCATTAGGAGTCATTAGTAAACAGGGATTGGTGGTTGGGAGCAATGGAGATCAGAGATTTGTCATTGAGCACCATGGTGATTGGACATTGAGAACCATGGTGTTTGGCGTTCGGACGTCGAGAACCCCAGCGTTCGGACGTCGAGAACCTCGGCGATTGCATGTTGAGAACATCGGCTCACACAAACACAGCTCAGTAGTTAGGATTTACACGATGGTGGCGAGTCGTGTGAACCTCCTCTTAACTAGTACAAGTACAGGACACTAACATCTGCTCAAATAGTCACTATTCTTGTTGATAGACTCTTATTGGTTTTTAATGAAGTGATTAAAGGGGTCTATAAAGTCACTACATTGGCAACACTTAGTCCCTTAACCCTTGCAATAACCAAAGACAAAGTGAAGCAACACCTCAGCTTTTTCTGTGTATTGTTTTAAAGTATGAGGTTGCTCCTCATAAAAGTTCAACCACTTCATGATTTTTAAATTCTGACTCGTTTCAGACGGCTGGCTTGCAGACTACCCCTCCCTGTCGAGAACAGTGAGACCCGGCCCCGTGTGGACCTGGTGGTGTTTATAGTGAACCTCCTGTCCGAGCGCAGGTAACCTCCATCTCGCTCTGCTATCAGACACATGCTTATCTACAGGTGCATCTCAATAACTTAGAATGTCGTGGAAAAGTTCGTTTATTTCAGTAATTCAACTCAAATTGTGAAACTCGTGTATTAAATAAATCCAATGCCACAGACTGAAGTAGTTTAAGTCTTTGGTTCTTTTAATTGTGATGATTTTGGCTCACATTTAACAAAAACCCACCAATTCACTATCTCAACAAATTAGAATATGGTGACATGCCAATCAGCTAATCAACTCAAAACACCTGCAAAGGTTTCCTGAGCCTTCAAAATGGTCTCTCAGTTTGGTTCACTAGGTAAGCCACAAACATTCATTGCCAAAGAAGCTGGCTGTTCACAGAGTGCTGTATCCAAGCATGTTAACAGAAAGTTGAGTGGAAGGAAAAAGTGTGGAAGAAAAAGATGCACAACCAACCGAGAGAACCGCAGCCTTATGAGGATTGTCAAGCAAAATCGATTCAAGAATTTGAGTGAACTTCACAAGGAATGGACTGAGGCTGGGGTCAAGGCATCAAGAGCCACCACACACAGACGTGTCAAGGAATTTGGCTACAGTTGTCGTATTCCTCTTGTTAAGCCACTCCTGAACCACAGACAACGTCAGAGGCGTCTTACCTGGGCTAAGGAGGAGAAGAACTGGACTGTTGCCCAGTGGTCCAAAGTCCTCTTTTCAGATGGGAGCAAGTTTTGTATTTCATTTGGAAACCAAGGTCCTAGAGTCTGGAGGAAGGGTGGAGAAGCTCATAGCCCAAGTTGCTTGAAGTCCAGTGTTCAGTTTCCACAGTCTGTGATGATTTGGGGTGCAATGTCATCTGCTGGTGTTGGTCTATTGTGTTTTTTGAAAACCAAAGTCACTGCACCCGTTTACCAAGAAATTTTGGAGCACTTCATGCTTCCTTCTGCTGACCAGCTTTTTGAAGATGCTGATTTCATTTTCCAGCAGGATTTGGCACCTGCCCACACTGCCAAAAGCACCAAAAGTTGGTTAAATGACCATGGTGTTGGTGTGCTTGACTGGCCAGCAAACTCACCAGACCTGAACCCCATAGAGAATCTATGGGGTATTGTCAAGTGGAAAATGAGAAACAAGAGACCAAAAAATGCAGATGAGCTGAAGGCCACTGTCAAAGAAACCTGGGCTTCCATACCACCTCAGCAGTGCCACAAACTGATCACCTCCATGCCACGCCGAATTGAGGCAGTAATTAAAGCAAAAGGAGCCCCTACCAAGTATTGAGTAAATGTACAGTAAATGAACATACTTTCCAGAAGGCCAACAATTCACTAAAAATGTTTTTTTTATTGGTCTTATGAAGTATTCTAATTTGTTGAGATAGTGAATTGGTGGGTTTTTGTTAAATGTGAGCCAAAATCATCACAATTAAAAGAACCAAAGACTTAAACTACTTCAGTCTGTGTGCACTGAATTTATTTAATACACGAGTTTCACAATTTGAGTTGAATTACTGAAATAAACGAACTTTTCCACGACATTCTAATTTATTGAGATGCACCTGTAATTCTACTACTTTTGCACTTGGAAATTGAACATGGGCCAGCCTAATAATTTTTTGTTTTGTTTTGTTCATCTTTCTAACCCACGCTGCCTTGCTGTTTGTCTCTGTTCTCGCGTGTCTGTAGTCTTCAGGTGGTGGAGAATTCCCTCGATCACCTGAGTTCAGATTTTTTCCTCGGGAAGGTGTGCTTCATGGTCACTGATGGTAGGTGATGTCTTTTTCTGTTCACGCATATATACTGAAGACAATTAAAACCGCGTTTCTCTACCACTAACGCCGTAGCCACTCCCTGGGATACGACCGCAACCATTTAACACCCTAGATTCCTTAGCAACCGACTACCTGCAACCTAGCAGGGGATTACATAGCTGTGGTGTCTTTTATTGAAACTTCTCGAACACGTTTCTGCGATTGTATTCTTTTGAAAAGGTCCTCAGTGTAGGTGTAACTGTGTGTGTGTGTGTGTGTGTGTGTGTGTTTACTCAGCGCGGTGTGGTGCTCTGGCTCAGGAGCGTCTGCTCAGCCTGAAGAAACTTGCTGCGTCTCACCGCTGTCCTGTAATCTGCGCTGAACACCAGGTACGACGCAGTCATGCACTTCTGAACACACTGAGCACAGGCTGGACTGTAGACATTAACATACATGTTTCATCTCCAACCAAAATCTAACACGCCCGTTTTAGTCGATCAAGATCTTCTCAATGATTAGATGGTCAGGTGGGCACCATTATGGTTGGAGCTAAAGTCTTCAGGAAGGTGAATCTCCAGGAACAGGGTTGGTGACCACTGCGCTAGATGGTTTTGACGCCGTCTTTTGTGAGCAGGTCAAAGCAAAAGGAACCAAGTGAAGGCCATGCAAGAGGGAACGTGAAAGTGTAGAGCAACAGTGCAGCCAGTGTTTTTAAACAAGATGCTTCGACTGATCTTTTCCATTACTATTCAATATTGGTTTTTTTATGTCATGGTAGATCATGATATATAAATGTTTAATTACATCTGGGTTTAGGAAACTAAGCCTCCCTAGAATATTGCATTATAAACCATGCTGGGTTTTAAAAAAAAATATTTAAGTGTACAGTGGGGGGGGGGAGTATTTGATCCCCTGCTGATTTTGTACGTTTGCCCACTGACAAAGAAATGATCAGTCTATAATTTTAATGGTAGGTGTATTTTAACAGTGAGAGACAGAATAACAACAAAAAAAATCCAGAAAAACACATTTCAAAAAAGTTATAAATTGATTTGCATTTTAATGAGGGAAATAAGTATTTGACCCCTTCGACTTAGTACTTGGTGGCAAAACCCTTGCTGGCAATCAGAGGTCAGACGTTTCTTGTAGTTGGCCACCAGGTTTGCACACATCTCAGGAGAGATTTTGTCCCACTCCTCTTTGCAGATCCTCTCCAAGTCATTAAGGTCATTTTCAATGCCCTGGCTGAGGGAAGGAGGTTCTCACCCAAGATTTGACGGTACATGGCCCCGTCCATCGTCCCTTTGATGCGGTGCAGTTGTCCTGTCCCCTTAGCAGAAAAACACCCCCAAAGCATAATGTTCCCACCTCCATGTTTGACAGTGGGGATGGTGTTATGACTTGGGGTCATAGGCAGCATTCCTCCTCCTCCAAACACGGCGAGTTGAGTTGATGCCAAAGAGATCTGACCACACCTGACCACAACACTTTCACCCAGTTCTCCTCTGAATCATTCAGGCAAACTTCAGACGGGCCTGTACATGTGCTTTCTTGAGCAGGGGGACCTTGCGGGCGCTGCAGGATTTCAGTCCTTCACGGCGTAGTGTGTTACCAATTGTTTTCTTGGTGACTATGGTCCCAGCTGCCTTGAGATCATTAACAAGATCCTCCCGTGTAGTTCTGGGCTGATTCCTCACCGTTCTCATGATCATTGAAACTCCACCAGGTGAGATCTTGCATGGAGCCCCAGACCGAGGGAGACTGACAGTTTCTTCCATTTGCGAATAATCGCACCAACTGTTGTCACCTTCTCACCAAGCTGCTTGGCGATGGTCTTGTAGCCCATTCCAGCCTTGTGTAGGTCTACAATCTTGTCCCTGACATCCTTGGACAGCTCTTTGGTCTTGGCCATGGTGGAGAGTTTGGAATCCGATTGATTGATTGCTTCTGTGGACAGGTGTCTTTTATACAGGTAACAAACTGAGATTAGGAGCACTCCCTTTAAGAGAGTGCTCCTAATCTCAGCTCATTACCTGTGTAAAAGACACCTGGGAGCCAGAAATCTTGCTGACTGATAGGGGATCAAATACTTATTTCCCCTCATTAAAATGCAAATCAATTTATAACTTTTTTGAAATGCGTTTTTCTGGATTTTTTTGTTGTTATTCTGTCTCTCACTGTTAAAATACACCTACCATTAAAATTATAGACTGATAATTTCTTTGTCAGTGGGCAAACAAACAAAATCAGCAGGAGATCAAATACTTTTTTTAACCCACTGTATTTGGACCTGGAGGTTTATTTATATTTTTCTATAATTCAGGGTCTGGGATTGAAGAAAGGTTATGTGTGTATCAGTCTGTGGGACTACCAGTACTGTCACTGATGGCTTCATAACAGCATTCTGTCTCTCATGTGTACAGACCGAGGACGGCATTAGCATGGCAGCGTCGAGGCTCCTCACCATCCTGAAGGTGTCGGCCGGTCAGTCTCCCGTGGCGACCACAGCGCTCTACCTGTCCACGCTGACCCGCTGCACCGTGCCCTCTGAGCTGGATGAGGACTGACCTCTCACCTCTTTACCTTTCTCTGTGTCTTTACAGTTCCTGGATTAATATCACACCCCCCCCTGCTGTGATGCCTGCAGAGTCGATAGTAAGAATAGGGAATAGTCAGACTTTTAATGTGATGTCTGCTGAGCACATAGGAGTTCTAGAAAATAAATTTGACTGGCCATCTAAAAAGATCCACTGAGGTGCAAGGTGGTTATGTCTGTTGTTCCGGACTCTGAGGTTGCTTTCTGGGCTTCATTTCCAAGCAGAACACAACACTGACATGCCTAAGGGGGGGGGCTAGCTGTAGGCTTTCAGTCTCAGTTGGTAGTGCTTCAGGGCAGTGGTGTTCTACACTCAGATCTCCCCGCGTTTATGTTTAGGTTGAGAATTTAGCAAAGATGTACCAAGATACCAGAAGGCAGTCTGATGATGCAGGAGGAGTCTCACCATAACATGCGCTGACCTGTCAGGATTTCTGAGGACATCGTTAAACAGTCCCTCCAGGATTTTGCAATCAAATAAATTGACGCAAATTCCACAATATTCTGAGACGCTTGCCAGTTTTTAAAAAAAAATTAACTCAGATTTGGGCAGAGACGTGTCATGTGACCTCGTCACAACGTGCATTCAGCCAAAGTTCACGTGCGTCGAACATGAGTACAGCTAAAAGGTCTCGTTTCCCAGCAAACACCGAGAAAGGGCGTGCCAAACGATTTCGTGCGATTGCGATTTCGCCAATTAAGTAGTTTTCCACAAGTTTGAAAAAATCAACAAGCCAAAAAAAAAAAAAAACTCAACGAAATGCTGTACAGACTGCATAACATGGCCACCTGGCAAACATGAGCTAGCCTGACAGGATTTTTACGACATGAAGATGGATATACAGGATTTCTGCAACCGTTTTGACTTGTGCCAACCTGACAGGATTTTATAAGACATACTGATGTTTATGATCTTCACTGAAAATTGTATCATTGTGATACTGTAAGAATCTACAGAATATCCTGTTGTACCTTCCCTGATCTCGCCATGAAAATAGCCATTGATGCTGACATGGCATTAAAAGAACAATAAATAAATCAATTTAATCTCCACTGCTAAAGCTAGTGTGTCCGCTAAAAATAAAACGGCGAAGCTAGTAAAAGTTTGGCGGGCGGCCTCATCCAGAGCCACTTACACACGTGCTTTGAAGTCTTTTATCAATAAATACCAGTATCCGGATGTATTTAGTGATAGAGGCTTCAAAGCACTTCAAAGTATTAGCCTTTACTTTTGGCTCGTCAGAGGTTGACCTTAAACGTGTCTAACGTATTATACACTTTTATTTTAAGAAGCTATTCTTAATAAGAATACCAAACATAGACACAGAGTATTTAGAAATAGGATAACAAATGGATTTAATACGAGATCACAATTAAAAGATACATAAAATAGAGACAAAGAGTAACTTACAGGATTACAGTCAGCGTCATGAACCTAGGATGCAGGATGGTAAAAGCATCTGTGGCAAAAGGCCCTTCGGATGTTATAAGCTTCTGATGTTATAAGATTTTTCTTTCTCTCTACCAAGCAGATCCTCTTATACCCTTGACCCTCATTGAAATGTATAGTGACCAGGACACCAAATGGAGATGAAACAATATGTTTTATGGCAGGGGGGACCCCATGGTGTTTTATGGCAGGGTTATCTCACTTTAAGGAACTGTATGTTAATTAAGTTCCCGAGAATGAGTTCATGCAAACCAGGGTGTGTGTGTGTGTGTATATGTATAAAGAGCACATATTACAACATATATTGTAAATGTTATTTCCTAAACTATATGATATTTATATCACCACATCGTTCACCATGAAATATGGATACAAACGATACCAAACATGCCCTGAGGAATACTGTAATTAAACACAGTTTAGATGACCAGTTTTAGTTCACCTGGTATCTCTGAAACACATTCCTGATCATTTTAACCTTAATCACATTACTGCCACAATTTTAGAAATCTACTACAAATCCCTCCTCCGGGACGTCTGAATGCAGAGCCATTTTAACGGCCCGAGAACACGTGGCAGTCATCATAGGTTGAAGGGCAGTGATGTCTACAGGTGATCACAGAGCTGACATACAGGTGCATCTCAATAAATTAGAATGTCATGGAAAAGTTCATTTCTTTCAGTAATTCAACTCAAATTGTGAAACTCGTGTATTAAATAAATTCACTGCACACAGACTGAAGTAGTTTAAGTCTTTGGTTCTTTTAATTGTGATGATTTTGGCTCACATTTAACAAAAACCCACCAATTCACTATCTCGACAAATTAGAATACTTCATAAGACCAATAAAAAAACATTTTTAGTGAATTGTTGGCCTTCTGGAAAGTATGTTCATTTACTGTACATGTACTCAATACTTGGTAGGGGCTCCTTTTGCTTTAATTACTGCCTCAATTCGGCGTGGCTTGGAGGTGATCAGTTTGTGGCACTGCTGAGGTGGTATGGAAGCCCAGGTTTCTTTGACAGTGGCCTTCAGCTCATCTGCATTTTTTGTTCTCTTGTTTCTCATTTTCCTCTTGACAATACCCCATAGATTCTCTATGGGGTTCAGGTCTGGTGAGTTTGCTGGCCAGTCAAGCACACCAACACCATGGTCATTTAACCAACTTTTGGTGCTTTTGGCAGTGTGGGCAGGTGCCAAATCCTGCTGGAAAATGAAATCAGCATCTTCAAAATTCTGGTCAGCAGAAGGAAGCATGAAGTGCTCCAAAATTTCTTGGTAAACGGGTGCAGTGACTTTGGTTTTCAGAAAACACAATGGACCAACACCAGCAGATGACATTGCACCCCAAATCATCACAGACTGTGGAAACTTAACACTGGACTTCAAGCAACTTGGGCTATGAGCTTCTCCACCCTTCCTCCAGACTCTAGGACCTTGGTTTCCAAATGAAATACAAAACTTGCAAACAAAGAGGACTTTGGACCACTGGGCAACAGTCCAGTTCTTCTTCTCCTTAGCCCAGGTAAGACGCCTCTGACGTTGTCTGTGGTTCAGGAGTGGCTTAACAAGAGGAATACGACAACTGTAGCCAAATTCCTTGACAAATCTGTGTGTGGTGGCTCTTGATGCCTTGACCCCAGACCCCAGCCTCAGTTCATTCCTTGTGAAGTTCACTCAAATTCTTGAATCGATTTTGCTTGACAATCCTCATAAGGCTGCGGTTCTCTCGGTTGGTTGTGCATCTTTTTCTTCCACAATTTTTCCTTCCACTCAACTTTCTGTTAACATGCTTGGATACAGCACTCTGTGAACAGCCAGCTTCATTGACAATGAATGTTTGTGGCTTACCTAGTGAACCAAACTGAGAGACCATTTTGAAGGCTCAGGAAACCTTTGCAGCTGTTTTGAGTTGATTAGCTGATTGGCATGTCACCATATTCTAATTTGTTGAGATAGTGAATTGGTGGGTTTTTGTTAAATGTGAGCCAAAATCATCACAATTAAAAGAACCAAAGACTTAAACTACTTCAGTTTGTGTGCATTGAATTTATTTAATACACGAGTTTCACAATTTGAGTTGAATTACTGAAATAAACAAACTTTTCCACGACATTCTAATTTATTGAGATGCACCTGTAGATTTGGACATCTCAGAAATCTTTGTCAGGATGGACGTACATAAAGCACAGAAGGTCATTAACCATGACATCATCAAAAACAAAGTTTAATATTAGAGGACAGCTAAGCCCGTTGCTAAAAGCCCTAAAATTCTTGGCACTTCATTAAATAGAGCTATAAGCTCACACAGTGTTTTTTGCACAGGCACATTTATGTGAGCTGTATGACCTGAATGTGCATTTTTGTGCCGAAGGAAATAAGGTGGTGGACGTCCGTTCCCTAAAGACCAGCACTTCTGGACTGCATGGCCAATTTTGTGGCAGAAGGAACAGAAATTTCCTTGCTTAGTATGTGAATGGGATTGCATATGTTGGTTTAAACATACTTCTGTGGCTTTAAATTCTGGCTTCTCATCTACTATCCACTGAACTGACACAATCTGGTGTTTGTCCTGTCTATTGCGCCTTTCTATTTCGGATGCCCAGCTAACTATCGAATTGAACGTGTTTGCAGGTGGATTTGCGCCCAAACAAAGTGCCTGTTGCACATGTGGACCTGCATTGTTTTTAAGGTACCCCAACAGAATCTGATCGTCTTTAGTTGGTTCGGCAAAGCCGGAGAACTCCCTAAAGGTTACCCAAAGGTGCTCAGCAAATTCTTTAAAAGATTCCTCTCCTTGTTTTAAGCCCATTATTCTGTCCCATTGTGCCGGAACGTCTCCTCTAAGGTCTATAAGAGCTTGTTTAAGTCTTTCTAGCACATCAGTGTTTGTTTCTCCCAATAAAGGATTAATTATTGTGCCATTTTGTAACTCTCCTGGAATTTTCGACACTAATTCACGTGGGATAGTTGTGAGCACTATCTGCCAAACGTCTCTTAACTAAATGTACTGGCTTCTAACATGAAGCTACTCCAGTACGGTTCAAACGGACCCGTACAGGGAAGAGGCCCGAGTTTATTTGTATATGCTGCACATTCTTGAAAAGATAGCTGTCTGCTAATATCAAATCTCTCCCCGTTGGGGCGTGTCATTGTTTTTATCACGGCTATGTGTGATGAGTTAGATGTCTTGGCCCGTGTTGTGCTGAGATTGGGAGGTGGATGTGTGAACGTTACAGGTTGTGCGTATGCTTGGTCCGTCCCAGCTGCTCCAGCTGACTGTACATTTACAGCTGGTTGCTGGTGGGCGGGGCCGTTAGTGAAAGTACAGGAACAAGACTGAGTGACTCCAGAGCTAACTTGTAGTGCTTTAACTCACTATGAAGCTTAGCAGTGAACACTGAGCTCTCCTTCTTTTTCTTTCTCTCTCTCATTTTTTTCATCCTCTATTTCTCATACTCTTTCGTTATTTCGTTAAGCCTATTTAAATGTCAGATTTTGAAGTTTTAATAATAATAATCATACATTTCATTTATAGAGCACTTTTCAAGATACTCAGACACTTTATTTAAGTTACAAAAAAAAAAAAAAAGAGTGCCAGTCAACACATTTCACTTCACCTTAGAGACAGCAGGTGGCGCTGTGTACAAATAAATACCTGTGACGGGGGGAGGTGAGGGTGCTAGCTGTAGGCTTTCAGTCTCAGTTGGTAGTGCTTCAGGGCAGTGGTGTTCTGCACTCAGATCTCCCTGTGTTTATGTTTAGGTTGAGAATTTGGCAAAGATGTACCAAGATACCAGAAGGCAGTCTGATGATGCAGGAGGAGTCTCACCATAACATGCGCTGACCTGTCAGGATTTCTGAGGACATCGTTAAACAGTCCCTCCAGGATTTTGCAATCAAATAAATTAACGCAAATTCCACAATATTCTGAGACGCTTGCCAGTTTTAAAAAAAAAATTACCTCAGATTTGGGCCAAGACGTGTCATGTGACCTCGTCACAACGTGCATTCAGCCAAAGTTCACGTGCGTCGAACATGAGTACAGCTAAAAGGTCTCGTTTCCCCACAAACACCGAGAAAGGGCGTGCCAAACGAATTCGTGCGGTTGCGATTTCGCCAATTAAGTAGTTTTCCGCAAGCTTGTAAAAATTTGCAACAACATCAAGCCAAAAAAAAAACTCAACGAAATGCTGTACGGACTGCATAACATGGCCACCTGGCAAACATGAGCTAGCCTGACAGGATTTTTATGACGTGAAGATGGATATACAGGATTTCTGCAACCGTTTTGACTTGTGCCAACCTGACAGGATTTTATAAGACATACTGATGTTTATGATCTTCACTAAAAATTGTATCATTGTGATACTGTAAGAATCTACAGAATATCCTGTTGTACCTCCCCTGATCTCGCCATGAAAATAGCCATTGATGCTGACATGGCATTAAAAGAACAATAAATAAATCAATTTGATCTCCACTGCTAAAGCTAGTGTGTCTGCTAAAAATAAAACGGCGAAGCTAGTAAAAGTTTGGCGGGCGGCCTCATCCAGAGCCACTTACACACGTGCTTTGAAGTCTTTTATCAATAAATACCAGTATCCGGATGTATTTAGGCTTCAAAGCACTTCAAAGTTTCCATTCCGTCCAGTGACAATGACCATTGTTAAAAGCACTGTACAAATAAAAATGGAATTGAATTGAAGTTTATTGCGCTGATGTTATGTTGCCCGTCTCTAACGTGTGGATCTGAGCAGTGAACACTGAACTCTCCTTCTTTTTCTTCCTCTCTCTCTCATTTTTTTCATTCTCTATTTCTCTTACTCTTTCTTTCGTTCTTTCTCACCCCACTTTGTGTTTTTCTTTCTCTTGCACTTGCTTTTCTCTGCCAATTTACCAGGAAAAAAAAAATTGGTATTTGCATTTTTAATTTAGTTTTATTATGGTTTATTTCCCATTATAAACCTCCTTTTATGTTTGTAGTATAAACCTGCATATAGTAAGTGTTGCTAAGTGTACTCTCTAAGCTCTGCCTCCCTCTCTGGTGATCTTGGTCTGTGTACTTCAATAACCTTGAAATGGAGCGCTCTCTCTCGCTCGCTCGCTCGCTCTCGCAAATGCACCCGGTGCCAACCAACCTGTGCACTAGATACCTGTACTCTGAATTCCCTCAGGCGAAACTTTACCTGGTATACCTGAGAAAGAAAAAAAAAAAAACACTTTTATGCATTTATGTTCTCAATCTCTCATATTCTTCTCTCTCTCTCTCTCTCTCTCACTCATATGACAGGGTCTGACCCCTACGGTGACCACCTTATCTCTGGCCATGTGCACTGGAACAAGCACATGTCCAGATATCCTGCCTTGCATAAATACACACGCAAACAAAGCTGACCCTGAGACGGTAAGGGGGAAAAAAAAATGTTTCAGCTGCACTAATCACATTTCTCACCTTATTTACTATAATAATTTTGTGGGTTTTGGTGGTAGTGAAATAAGTAGCTGTAATCCACCCAACCCAACCCAACCCCCCCCTCCCCCTCCCTCTCCCTGTAGGCCAGCCTTTTGTCCTGTGCCACCAAACAGGGGCACCTTCAGTTACTGAATTGTGTGTGTGTGTGTGTGTAGGTAGGTGCTGATAGATTGGTCGAGCAAGAGTAGCAGTAGCTACGTTTCTGCATGCACGTACTGCTTTCACCCTCACTTTCCTATTCGTGCCTGACTGCTTACAATGGGCGGTGTGTGTGTTTTTCTTTTTTTTTAATATACTTATTTAAATATAGCCTGACCTTACATCTTTAAAACAGAAAAACAAAATACCACATGGATAAGTGGCTGACCCTCTTCAGTTCATTATAGCTCCCTGAGACTCATTATACCTCCCTGTCGGATACATCATGGGGACTACAGGCATGTTGTGTTTGTCTCCTGCCACATAAGATGAATGAAGGCTAAAATATGTCCAAAGATTCCATAACTGTAAAAGTGTCCGTTAGCGTTACTGTGCCAGTATTTGGTGTTAAACATGACTGTGCTGCGAACCCTTTATATACAGACGGGTATTTTTCAGGCCTGACTGACGGATTAAGATCAGGACTGTAGCAAATTATAATTGGCTACCACACTCCAGCTAGTTAAATCACATGAACTAAAATGACTATTAGTTTTACAGGGTTATAGCGCTGCTATACTGGTGCAGCGTCCGGTTTGGAGTCAGAATAATGAATTACACACTGGCAATAACGGTCTGAAACCCGTGAAACCTGCAGAAGAATGGTTACGACTGTAATCCGGTTGACTCGCAAGGCAAGGTAATAATCCAAACAGGGAAGGTATAAATCCACACAGAACAGAACGTAATCCAAAACAATAGCGAGGCATAAATCCACAAAGAAAACAAAGCAGTGGTCTATGGTCTACGGTCTATGGTCTACGAACTATGGTCTAAGGGCGAGAGAATGCGAGACGAGTGTAAGCACACAGCACATACATAAACTTTCCTCTAAATCATTCAATACGCCGCGTTTAAGCGGACAAACTGAAGAGTTTAAATAATGAAAATCAAACAAGACGCACCTGGAGCTCATAATGACATTAAACAGAAAACCAATGAATGAACAAGGGTGAAGACATGATGTAAACCAAAGTACAGAAAACCAATGAACATAAGGAGGCGGAGACATGACATAAACCAAAACAAAAGCGCTCATGGTGAAGTAAACAAACGAGAGTCTATGAATGAAAGCGTGGAATGAGGAAGTATGCTACTCGCGAGCTCTTCGCGAGTCGCACAGAGGGAGCGGCTCTAACAGTTAGTCAGGGGTAGCGGTAGCTTGGTGGTTAAGATGTTGGGCTACTGATCTGAAGGTCGTGAGTTCAGAACCGCCAGGCCGCCACTGTTGGACCCTTGAGCAAGGCCCTTAACTCTCAACTGCTCAGATGTATAAATGAAATAAATGTAAGTCACTCTGGATATGGGTGTCTGCTTAATGCTGTAAATGTAAATGACCAGTGCTGGGTAGGTTACTCCAAGAAAAGTGATTTAATTACTCTGTCTAAAAAAAAAAATTTTTTTTTAATTTACTCACAAACTAATTACTTGAAATGTTAAATTGCCCTAGAATAAGCTCTTTCAAGTAAAATGTATGAGATCAGATAACAGCAGCAGTGAACCTGGTGAATTCACCTCAAGTCTAACATGGGAGTGTTGCCGTGACAGATGCTTTAATAAAGAACTGGAACTACTCGGAGAGGCTGATGATTATTTTCCCGTGGGACAAAATGCCTCATAAAGTCAGAGTAATGGGGAAACAGTCAATCGTTGCTTCTGCCATCCTTTCACAAGGGTGCGGCAGGAGAGTGGGATTCTTCATCATCGGATTTACAGGGAGCACAATCGCTGAATTTAGTTTTAAATAATTGTTTGTTTATTTATTGTTTAATCTTATTGAAATTCTACATGTAACGAAAGTATTGCATTTTATTTAACAAAGCAACTGTAATTAAAGTACTGAAAAATACAAAAGTAATCCCGCACAATACTTTTCACCTAATTACGGTAACTCTTTACACCCAAAACTGCACATAAACACCCATCTCCCCTGACTTCTGTATTCCAACGCAAAAACACTTCAGTGCAGAAGTATAACCAAGCCTTAATGGGACAAATGCTAAACTACAGTTACTGTGTAACCTGGTGATTCCTTTTCCTAATGGGAACTGTCTCTAATGGTTTGACCATGTTCTAATGGTTTTAAAGGTACAAGAGAAGGAACTCTGCTATGCTTTATTTATGTAACGGCCGGAATTCTGAATGAAATTATATATGATTCCATGGATTAACGCTACAATGCTTTTGGTTGCAAATGATACACAGTCATTTTATAAACAGCTGAGGTTTTTCTACTGTGAGTGTTTGCACGATTTGTAGTGCCTCTAGGGGAAGTGTGTGTGTGTGTGTGTATTGTCATCTCCTCTTTCCTGCCTTGCCTCTTCCTCACACACATCTAAAGGAAACATTCGGGAGACACTATCTCATTTTCTCCTTTACACAATCAGACAGTTTCCCTAAAGACACACACACACACATACACACACACAGAGGACACTGTAGATGGGCTGGGATCCTCAGAAACCAGATGCTCCTTTTCATTGAGGACAATGAACTCCCAGAGAGGCACTGGAGCCACTGAGACTCGCATTAAATGAGGACTCAGCCTTCTGATAGGGGCCTAAAACAACTGTGTGATAGTGAAGATTCTGCACCGAAGACATGTTTAGGTGCAGCACTGATGTACGCCACAGAACTTTCTAACAGTGTTTATACTGACTCTCCAGCTCCACTGAAACAACATTTGTAGGTACAGAGTTACTGACTGTTGGTCTGCACAGTCTTCTTTTCCTTTCGGCTGTTCCCTTCAGGGGTCGCCACAGCGAATCATCTGCCTCCATCTAGCCCTATCCCCTGCATCCTCTTCTCTCAGACCGACTACCTTCATGTCCTCCTTCACTACATCCATAAACCTCCTCTTTGGTCTTCCTCTCAGCCTCCTGCCTGGCAGCTCTAACCTCAGCATCCTTTTACCGATATATTCACTCTCCCTCCTCTGAACATGTCCAAACCATCTCAACCTGGCCTCTCTAACTTTGTCTTCAAAACATCTCACATGTGCTGTCCCCCTGATGTACTCATTCCTGATCCTATCCATCCTCGTCACTCCCAGAGAGAACCTCCACATCTTCAGCTCTGCTACCTCTAACTCTTCCTCCTGTCTTTTCCTCAGTGCAACTGTCTCCAAACCATACAACATCGCTGGTCTCACTACTGTCCTGTACACCTTTCCTTTCATTCTTGCTGCTACTCTTTTATCACACAACAGACCTGACACTTTTCTCCACCCATTCCAACCTGCCTGCACACGCTTCTTCACCTCTTTTCCACACTCCCTGTTGCTCTGGAGTGTTGACCCTAAGTACTTAAAATCCTGCACCTTCTTTATCTCTTCTCCCTGTAACCTCACTGTTCCACTTGGATCCCTCTCATTCACACACATGTATTCTGTCTTGCTGCGACTAACCTTCATTCCTCTTCTCTCCAGAGCAAACCTCCACCTCTCTAGAGTTTCCTCCACCTGCTCCCTGCTCTCACTACAGATCACGATGTCATCTGCAAACATCATAGTCCATGGAGATTCCTGTCTGACCTCATCTGTCAGCCTGTCCATCACCACCGCAAACAAGAAGGGGCTCAGAGCCGATCCTTGATGCAGTCCCACCTTCACCGTGAACTCCTCTGTCACACCTACCGCACTCCTTACCACTGTCCTACTGCTCTCATACATATCCTGCACCACTCTAACATACTTCTCTGCCACTCCAGACCTCCTCATACAATACCACAGCTCCTCTCTTGGCACCCTGTCATATGATTTCTCTAAATCTACAAAGACACAATGCAGCTCTTTCTGACCCTCTCTGTACTTCTCCATCAACATTCTCAAAGCAAATATTGCATCTGTAGTGCTCTTTCTTGGCATGAAACCATACTGCTGCTCACAGATGCTCACTTCTCCTCTTAACCTTGCTTCCACTACTCTTTCCCACAACTTCATTGTATGGCTCATCAGCTTAATACCTCTGTAGTTTCCACAACTCTGCACATCTCCCTTGTTCTTAAAAATCAGCACCAAAACACTTCTCCTCCATTCCTCAGGCATCTTCTCACTCTCTAAGACCTCGTTGAACAACCTAGTTAAAAACTCTACTGCCATCTCTCCTAGACACTTCCATACCTCCACTGGTATTTCATCAGGACCAACCGCCTTTCCTCTCTTCATCTTCTTCAAAGCTCTCCTAACTTCACCCTTGCTAATCCTTACTACTTCCTGCTCAACAATATTTGCCTCTACTACTCTTCTCTCTCTGTCATTTTCCTCATTCATCAGTTCCTCAAAGTACTCCTTCCATCTTTCCCTCACCCTCCTGTCAACACATTTCCATCTCTATCTTTAATCACTCTAACCTGCTGCACATCCTTACCATCTCTATCCCTCTGCCTCACCAACCGATACAAATCCCTCTCACCTTCCTTACTATCTAACCTTGCATACATGTCCTCATAAGCTTTCTGTTTGGCCTTTGCCACCTCTATCTTAACCTCATGCTGCATCTCTCTATATTCCTGTCTACTTTCCTCCGTCCTCTCACTGTCCCACTTCTTCCTAGCTAACCTCTTCTTCTGGATACTCTCCTGAACTTCCTCATTCCACCACCAAGTCTCCTTGTCTTCTTTCCTCCTTCCAGATGACACACCTAGCACCTTCCTACCTGTCTCCATGATCATTTTGGCTGTAGTAGTCCAGTCATCTGGAAGCACCTCCTGACCACCTAAAGCCTGTCTCAACTCCTCCCTGAAAACCGCACAGCAGTCTTCCTTTTCCAACTTCCATCACTTTGTCTTCTGCTCTGCCTTTGCTCTCTTCATCTTCCTCACCACCAGGGTCATCTTACACACAACCATCCTATGCTGTCTAGCTACACTCTCTCCTACCACTACTTTGCAATCGCTAATGTCTATCAGATTACAGTGTCTACATAAGATATAGTCCACCTGTGTGCTCCTGCCACCACTCTTATATGTCACCCTGTGTTCCTGCCTCTTCTGAAAGTACGTGTTCACCACAGCCATCTCCATACTTTTAGCAAAATCTACCAACCTCTGTCCTTCTGGGTCCCTTACCTGAAGACCAAACCTGCCAATCACTTCCTCATCCCCACTATTCCCTTCACCAACATATCCATTAAAGTCTGCCCCTATCACCACTCTCTCACCTCTGGGAACACTCTGCATCACTTCCTCAAGCTTGCTCCAGAATCTGTCTTTCTCCTCTTGCTCACAACCTACTTGTGGAGCGTAAGCACTAACAACATTCAACATCACACCTTCAATTTCCAGCTTCAGACTCATCAACCTATCTGACATTCTCTTTACCTCCAGAACATTCTTCACAAACTCCTCCTTCAGGATCACTCCTACTCCATTTCTCTTCCTGTCCACCCCATGATAAAACTGTTTAAACCCTGCTCCAATGCTTCTAGCCTTGCTCCCTTTCCACCTGGTCTCCTGGACACACAGAATGTCGACTTTCCTCCTCTGCATCAAATCTACCAGCTCTCTGCCTTTACCTGTCATCGTACCAACATTCAAAGTCCCTACTTTCAGTCCCAAACTCCTGCCTTTCCTCTTCTCTCTCTGCCTACAGACACGCCTTCCTCCTCTAACACGCCTTCCTCCTCTCCTTCTTTGACCAACAGTAGCCCAATTTCCACCAGTGCCCTGTAGGTCAACGGCACCGATGGCGGTCGTTGTTAACCCGGGCCCCGACCGATCCGGTATGGAAGTCATGTTAGTGATTCGCATATTGAATTTGGCAAAAGTTTTATGTCGGATGCCCTTCCTGACACAACCCTCTCTATTTATCCAGCCTTGGGACCGGCACAAAAAGTACCTTGTGACCTCCTGTGGCTAGATTGTTGGTCTGCACAGTGTATTGGCTCAAGTCTAATATAGGAAAGTGACCACCACTTGGCCGATATTATTTTGGTGCTGGGTCATTCTCAGTTCAGCAGCGACACTGGCATGGTATTATTTGGCCCTGGTAACCCTCACTAATGCAATACCAATGCCCCTTTTCATGTTACTATTTTTGCCGTGGCCTTTTTTCCCCAACATCACCTCAGGCTCTGACCTATAAATAAATCACCAGTGACTCTGGTCCAGACCCTTTCTAGACCCTGGCTTTAGCTTCACCTTGAACACTGCTGCTCCTCTGTAAGTACCAGTACTCAGACTTTCACACAAGTCCTAAAAGTAGATAAAGAGAACCCAATTAAACAAATGAGACAAAAATATTATACTTGGTCATTTATTCATAAAGGAAAATGATCCAATATTACATATCTGTGAGTGGCAAAAGTATGCGAGCCTCTAGGATTAGCAGTTAATTTGAAGGAGAAATTAGAGTCAGGTGTTTTCAATCAATGGGATGACAATCAGGTGTGAGTGAGCGACCTGCTTTATTTAAAGAACAGGGATCTATCAAAGTCTGATCTTCACAACACATGTTTGTGGAAGTGTATCGTGGCACGAACAAAGGAGATTTCTTGAGAGTTGTTGATGCTCAACAGGCTGGAAAAGGTTACAAAACCATCTCTAAAGAGTTTGGACTCCACCAAACTACAGTCAAACAGACTGTGTACAAATGGAGGAAATTCAAGACCATTGTTACCCTCCGCAGGAGTCGTCGACCAACAAACATCACTCCAAGAGCAAGACATGTAATAGTCCGCGAGGTCACAAAGGAACCCAGGGTAACTTCTAAGCAACTAAAGGCCTCTCTCACATTGGCTAATGTTAATGTCCATGAGTTCACCATCTGGAGAACACTGAACAACAACAGTGTGTGCATGGCAGGTTTGGAAGGAGAAAGTCACTGCTCTCCAAAAAGAACATTGCTGCCCATCTCCAGTTTGCTAAAGAACACGTGGACAAGCCAGAAGGCTATTGGAAAAAATGTTTTGTGGACGGATGAGACCAAAATAGAACTTTTTGGTGTGAATGAGAAGCGTTATGTTTGGAGAAAGAAAAATACTGCATTGCCATCGTTTATGGAACAGTGAATTCTGAATTATACCAGAGAATTCTAAAGGAAAATGTCAGGACATCTGTCCATGAACTGAATCTGAAGAGAAAGTGGGTCATGCAGCAAGACAACGACCCTAAGCACACGAGTTGCTCTACCAAAGAACGGTTAAAGAAGAATAAAGTTAATGTTTTGGAATGGCCAAGTCAAAGTCCTGACCTTAATCCAATAGAAATGTTGTGGAAGGACCTGAAGCGAGCAGTTCATGTGAGGAAACCCACCAACATCCCAGAGCTGAAGCTGTTCTGTACTGAGGAACGGGCTAAAACTCCTCCGAGCCGATGTGCAGGACTGATCAACAGTTACCGCTAACGTTTAGTTGCAGTTATTGCTGCACAAGGGGGTCACACCAGATACTGAAAGCAAAGGTTCACAAACTTTTACTACTCACAGGTACAGTACTGTGATAAGTGTTGGGCACCCTATATTTTTTTTAGTTATAGATTTTTATTTTATTTTACGATAATTTTATATTATCGAGTCGGTACAAAAAACATTATAGATTCCCAAATATTAGTTTTCTAGCACATAATTAAATGTTACAGAAAAATGTTTGTATGTCATTAAAGAAAGCAGCGTATTACGTAAGAGACACTTTTCAGACAAGAAAACACAATGAAGGCTGCTGGGTTTCGCTGCAAAAATAAGAAGCGAGTGCGAAAGTCAAAGTGTCCAGAAGAACTGTGTCTGGTTCTGCAAGATGCTCAATAAAACTTACCAGCTCATTTCCTTATAAAACTGCACTAATTGTACCGGAGACGACTATTTTATTAATTTTTTTCACACCAAATATTGACTTTGTTTCATTTTTTTTTTCATGAAGAAACATTCAATTTAATTATTTTGAAGGCATCTTTGCTCTACAGCATTTCTTTGCATGTGCCTAAAACAGTTGTACAGTACTGTATGCAATATTGGATAAACTTCTTGAATAAATAAATGTCCAAGTGTAATATTTTTGTATTATTTGTTTAATTGGACTCTCTTTATCTACCTTTAGCACTTGTGTGAAAAATCTGATGATGTTTTAGGTGATATTTATGCAGAAATATAGAGAATTCTAAAGGGTTCACAAAGTTTCAAGCACCACTGTAGGTGGTGTTTCAACAGCCTCGTCTCTTTTGCTTTTTTTGTTTTCCCCACAGTTTTATTTTCCACTCTTTGTCTGAACATTTCTTGTGTATGACTATGGATAAGCCTTTAAAATCTGTATTTTGATCTCAGTGTATTAACAATTCCTGGATTAACTGGATTAATTTTGGTCTTAAATGTGAACAAAACACATCCTGCACGCCATACCCGCAGGTTCCAACAAGTTTTACAAAATAGCGCGTACGTGCTCTGCAGCACGCATCTCTTTTGCGTTCTGTCTTGTGACACGTCTTCAGTAAGCGCACCCATTAACATTTGGAATTGACGGACTCCACGTTTCTGATATGATATCGATGTTCATGTGTACATTTGCAAAGTCCACGTCAGGTCAGCCAACATCAAACACACATTCATGGCTTGTATAAGAAATGATGAATGAGCCAGATCAGAATGCACATCAAATCCAAATTAATGTGGTGGTTCAGCAGTTCAGAGTCTGCTTTTGCACAGGGATCACAAATGTATGACATCCCTAATACCTACCATTAACTCAATCTGTTGACTCGGTTGGCACAATCCCAGAGTAAAGGAACGACATTAACACGCAGCTCACGCCCAAGACAGCCGGCTCCATTTTTGTAACATTTTTAAACAAAATATTTTGACCAAATAGGCCTATTATATATGGCAAAGGATCTCCTGGATCCAGCACAATTTAACCCACAGTGTATTTAACATCTTTACTGTGTATATTTTACCTGGGAAAGTGAAGCATATGTACCGGGAGAATTTGATTGGATTTTAAATCTCACCATGTTACATTTGAAGGTACATTTACACTGTTTGTACTATGAGGACGAAAAATGTACCCAACAAATGTCCGAAAAAAAAGTCGGGACGCTGTGTAAAATGTAAATAAAAACAGAATGCAATCATTTGCAAATCTCATAAACCCATATGTTATTCACAATTGAACACAGAAAACATATTAAATGTTTAAACTGAGGAAATGTACCATTTTAAGAAAAAAATAAGGTAATTTTGAATTTGATGGCAGCAACACGTCTCAAAAAAGTTGGGACAGGGCCGTGTTTACCACTGTGTAGCGTCCCCTCTTCTTTTAACAACAGTCCGTATACGTCTGAGAACTGAGGAGACCAGCTGCTGGAGTTTTGGGAGAGGAATGTTGTCCCATTTGTGTCTGATACACGATTCTAGCTGCTCAACAGTCCTGGGTCTTCTTTGTTGTATTTTTTGTTTCATGATGCGCCAAATGTTTTCAGTTGGTGAAAGGTCTGGACTGCAGGCAGGCCAGTTCAGCACCCGGACTCTTCTACTACGAAGCCATGCTGTTGTAATAGATGCAGTATGTGGTTTAGCATTGTCTTGCTGAAATATGCAAGGCCTTCCCTGAAAAAGACTTCGTTTGGACAGAAACATATGTTGCTCTAAAACCTGTATATACCTTTCAGCACTGATGATATTATGTCCTGTAGATGATGAGATATTCAAATTCTTCGTCGTTTTACGTTGAGGAACATTATTCTGAAATTATTCCACAATTTGTGGACACAGTTTTTCGCAGATTGGTGAAGCTCTGCCCATCTTTACTTCTGAGAGATTCTGCCTCTCTAAGATACTCTTTTTATACATATCATGTTAGTGACCCGTTGCCAATTAACCTAATTAGTTGCAAAATGTTCCTCCAGCTGTTTATTTTTAGTAACACTTACTCTTCCAGCCTTTTGTTGCCCCCATCCCAACTTTTTTGAGACGTGTTGCGGCCATCAAATTCAAAATTACCGTATTTTTTTTTTTCTTAAAATGGTACATTTCCTCAGTTTAAACATTTGATATGTTTTCTATGTTCTATTGTGAACAACATATGGGCTTATGAGATTTGCAAATCATTGCGTTCTGACTTTTTTGGAATTGGGGTTGTACTTTTCTGAACATGAAAAAACAAACAAACACAACAACACAAAAACGAAATCCAATTCAGACTCAAAATTATGTTCGTTATAAACAATATTGGATAAATATTTGAACCTTTTAAACTCGTTAACCCAAGTGCCAACAATCGTCACAGATCAGTAGTGTGTTGGAATGGCAGAAAGGTGACTGCACATGCAACACACACTTAACTGTAACACTATACCAGTTCAGCCATTGCAGATGTGACTGAACTCACATAGTTTTTATACAGACACCACCATATATATATATCTGTGTCTCTCTCTTTTTATCTTTCTGTGCCAAACAATCAGTGAGTGTTGTGGCCACAGTCACGTACACAACCATGATAAGCAGTGTGAAGAGCCTGACGCAGAGGAAATGCCTGTGTGTCTGTGTGTGTGTGTGTGTGTGTGTGTGTGTGTGTGTGTGTGTGTGTGTGTGTTAGTTTAAACTAACACACACACACAGAGTGTAAACTCTGGTTTTGATTTTTTTGTGGTTTGGATTTTGAATCACAGTAAAGCAAAAGTGGTTGCAAATCTAATCTAATCTAATCTAATCTATCTAATCCAAGAGTTAAAACTCCAAATCATTTCCCTCAGGAGCCATTTGATAGAGATTTAAAAAAAAAAAAAATCCTTTTCCCTACATGCTTTATTCTTACTGGTTAAGCACTGTTATGGTAGTGGTAGTAAAGTACTGGGAGGGAAGGTCAAATGAGGACTGAGGTGTGTGTGTGTGTGTGTGTGTGTGTGTGTGTGTGTGTGTGTGTGTGTGTGTGTGTGTGTGTGTATATATATAATGTGTGTGTGTGTGTGTGTGTGTGTGTATATATATATATATATACACATACATAGTGTTCTTTATACCACTGTGCTAATTGGCCAGAAGGTGTTGATTAATTTTCAATAACAGCAGCTCTGACAGTAGCGCAGCTGCAAATCACAGCTTTATATTAATGCGCTGCTTCTAATACGTTATCGTTTCTATAGTAACAGCTCGTTCACAGGGACTTTTACAGCAAGCGCAAAAAAAAAATCTAGACCTAACAATGGTTTATTCCTTCACACACATCATGTATAATTATTGCACTAACAAATTCACTTAAGGTTCGGCTCCACGTTTTTCCAGTTCGTTGATTTACTAAACTCGGTCTGACACTCGAAGGTGTCGCTTCTGACAACTCGCACATGATTGAGACAGAAAGGACACGTGGCAGCGTGACTCTGTGAGTGAGAGACTTTTATTAATGATTGGTTAATCACACATTAGAGTATGTTAATGATACTGAAGAGAGATAGATGTAGACCAGCAGGACTGCACTTTCATAAGCATGTCACACACACACACACACACACACACAGACACACATCAGATTACTTCTTGTCCAATTGTTTTTCGTTACATTTAAGTGAATGGACTTTGCCGTTCATTATTGCTAAATAATCTGAGGAGTCAATGCCAAGCAGATAAATTTAACCACACCGAACCCGGTATCTCAGTTTAGGTGTATCATTAACTTTAATGAAATTATATCCATCAGATATGGTCATTTAAAACCATTTTTCTGGACGATTGAACTGTCGCTCATCTTTCCAACAGTGTTTTCTATTTCAATACCAATTCCTTATGTTTGGTTTTAATGTTTCAGTTTGCCTTGTCTGAGACCCTAACAGAAATTAACACAAGAACCGTTGGCAGTTGCTCTTATAAGGCTGTGAAATGCAGGTGGGTGCACAAGTACAAGTGCATTACAAAGGACTGCTTTAATGAATCGTATTAAATGTTAATCTTTTATTAATAAGCAAAAATCCAGTATTGTAAAACTGAGACAAATCCATTTCGGAAAATCTCACTGAATATCCTATTTACACACCTTTCCGTATACGAGGGACAGGTAAAAGTCATACAGTTGATGGCGCACGTACACGCCGAATGACTCGGTCAATAACAAAACAGTTTTGAACTTCTGTTAGTAATGAACATTGTTTTAGAAGATATTTATTTAAAAAAAAAACAAAAAAAAAAACTGATCAAATCAGAGGCTCAGACTTCTGGACTCAGTAATTAATTCAGTAATTTCTTTAACCTTGTTTTTCATTTCTGTTCATTTCAGCATCCTCCTTTTTTTTTTGTCAGGCTCTTTTGAGTTGGGGTGTTGATTTTGTCCTGCGCTCCACAGCTGCTGCTCTCTACTATACAGTTAAACCATTGCTTAAAGAAATAGTAATAATTATTTGTCTTGATTACATTACTCCCACTGGCTAAAGAAACACCCATTTACTTGGCCCCCGGTGATGTTAGGGACCCGAGGGTTCAAAGGTCATCTAGCCGGCGAAGCCGAGTTCCTTGTAGTAGACGTCTATGCCGTTGATGACAGCAGTCAACACCCTTCTCATAGCGTCCTGCCCGGCGCAATCAAGCTTGCACTTCTCCGCCATCACCTTAATGATGATCTCACTGATCAGCTGATAGAAAGAGAGAGAGCGGGAAAGAGGGACTGATGATATTAGAGGTACATCAGTAGGTACATGTTCTAGTAGTGACTCTAATAGTGACTAAAGCTCTGGGCTACTGTACAGAAGTTCAGTATGAGCAAGACCCTTAACATCCATCTGCTTAATCGTGGCTTTGCATAAAAACCTCTGCAAATGAAAATTCTACATATTTTAATGGGATTTTTTTAGTATTTCACATGTCCTCTGTGTGGGCTTGCTCTGGGTTCTCTGGTTTCCTCCCACCTCCCAAAAACATAGGTCTGAATACATGCGAAAGTGTGTGTGTGTGTGTTCCTGGTTCCCTGTGATGGACTGGATATTTCCATAATTATGCTTGGTTGGGAAAATAGTGTTCAGTTTGGCTTAGAAAGTTAGGTTGGTTATCCAAATAAGTGTTGGTGAATGTCACAAAGAGAGAGAGAGAGAGAAGTTGAGTACTACCTTGAAGTTGTTAAGGCCGATCTTGTGTTTGTCGGCATGGGAAGTAGCCAGTGGTTTGAGGATGTGGTCATGCTTTCCTTTTGCCTTGATGAGCTCGCCCAGTTTAGTCAGGACGGTTTCACCATGTGCTGCGACCGCAGGATTTCCTGCCAGTTCACCAGATTGGATCCCAGCAAACTTAGGGAAGAGTTTCTGGGTTTCAGGGTGCTCCAAAAACAGACTGCAAAGAGAGCGGTTATTCAACAATTGAGTAAAACACTGTGAATCGACCGTGCACACTAGATCACTGAGAAAGGTGGAGCAAGATGGAGTGAGAGAGAACCATAAGAAAACAAAGGTAAAAGCTATCAAGACGGCAATCTAAGCTTGCTAAAAGTCCTGGTTCCTTTTGAGACCAGTGAGAGATCGAGAGAGGAAATGAAAGAGACTATTGTCCATGCTGTGAGCTCAGCCTACATCAGCATCCAGTTACCTCTGTGTACTCGGAGACGGGAAACTCCACAGGGGAGAAAGGAGGTAGGCGAGCCCTGGCTACATCCATCCTTTCTCAAAATGGCCAAATCTTATCTGGTGTAGATTTCGGACCCTCGTTCTCAAAAGCACTGTAACGTGCAAGCTGTACCGGTGTTTCGGAACCTTTTAAAGGATTATGTTCAGGAACTTGTCACTATAACTTAAAATAGCAAGTGACGAATGCAAGTGCATGACAGTTATGTCATTTCAGAACATAACACAAAAGGATGTTCTTTTATTTTTGTAACTTTTTAAACCATTTGCTCATGATGCATTTGCATTGAGTCTTATTTTTCTGTTGCCACTAGAAGTTTGCAAAAAAAAAATATATATATATATATATATACATTTTTGACTTTTTGGAAGAAAAAAAAACATGGTGGAGATGTTTGTTTGTTTGTTTGTTTGTTTGTTTGTTTGTTTTTGCCATTCATGATGCATCTTAAACAAGACAGGCTTATATTAAAAGGTTACTTAAGAAGTTTGATCAGTCTCTGCAGCTTGTCTGATCAATTAATTACCTTCAGCAAACCCAACAGTCTGCCGAACTACAGCCCCGGAAATAAAAATAAAACCACCCCTGGTTCCTCTGTTGGAAAAGTGCCTAAAATTATTGCTTGCTTAGCATTTTGCTGTGTTGGAAATGGATTTATTGATCACTAAACTACTGTCGTCCTTCATCAAGTGATTCTTGATAACACTAAAACCTACTTTTACCAGCCTGAGGTCTATATTTTCATGCTACCAACTGGATCCTGTTTTCCTGAGGTTTCGTGAGAACTATGCATTCTGGCTCTCACTATCATTCTCCAATCTTCTGCCTCCATCCTGCGAGTTCCTGTTCCCATCTGAATCCTACTTCATGATTACATTATGAGGTTAACAAGTTCCTGCTCACAGCCTGGACCTGCTGTCTCTTTGTTTTGTTTGTTTGGTTGGTTGGTTTTTATTGCTGATAGCTTAATTGTGACAAACCCAGTATTTATATCTACTGTAATAACTTAAATTCACTATAAACGGTAATCATCAGTTGCTCTTTGTGCTATAGTGCTTTTCAGAAAGACATCCCAAAAGAGGTTTTTGGAAAAGTGGTTTGGTACTGACCGGGTCAGAACTTCTCCTCCTATACCAGCATAGTCGGCTTCCACTAGAGGCCAGCTCTTCAGAACCAAATCAAAGTCAGCCATTGTCTGCAGACACGCACAACACCAGACAGTCAGAAGCTGGAGGTCATTTAAGGACAAACTACCTGTATACATATCTCCTATTAAACCAGCTGTACATTTTTTGTATTAAAAAATACATTAATGTATCCCACAGTCACTTTTATTTGTTTTGTTTTAGTGTCTGCTTTTTAAAAGTCATTTCAAAAGCATCATTAAAAGTCAGCATATTTAATGTATAAAGCCCCTTTGTTTAATATGAAACATAATAAGCAACATTTTAAATAAATTTTTATGACCTTGAGGAAATAACCTTGAGGATTCAGAGTAGAATATGACTCTGTGTTAAATTAAAGTGAAATTTAAAATTGCAAATGTGGTTACAGCCTCTGAGTTTTTGTGAGTTATTTTGTAAAACTCATCACAGTCCCATCTGAGAAGAACCTGAGCCACCTGAAGAATAATCTCTCTCTCTCTCTCTCTCTCTCTCTCACACACACACACACACACACACACACACACACAAAACTTACCAGGACAGTGTTGTGATCAGATAAGATGAGAACCCGTTCTTCAAATTTTCATGCAGTGCTGCTGATCCCTGACTGGCCTTTTATAGAGGCCCTACAAAAGTTTGTCCCCTCACCTTTCAATCAAACATGTCCACTCCTTGTCTTGAGATGTTAACCACGCCCCTTTTCATACCCCACCCACCTGATGATTTTGTATCTGCCCCAATGGTTCCCATCGTTTCTTTTTGCTCTATATTTTTCTTACATTCTCTCCTATTCCCTCTCAATCTCTTTCTCATATTTTCTCTGATTCTCTCTCTTTCTCTCTCTTTCTCTCTCTCTCTGTCTCTCTCTCTCTCTCTCCCCCTTTCTGGGAATGAAGAAGATTTAATAACATAATTTTCCTCTCACAATACCTCAGAATTAATTATGGGCTATGTCCTTCAAAATGAGTCTCTTTATTCCACCAAAACCTGTTATTTCACAAGCCTAACCTTAGGCCAATCTTAACCCTAATCCTATATGAACCCTAACCCTAGACCAAGGTTAACCATAGGCAAACCCTAATTCTATCCCAACCATAAAGTAAGCAAAATGATTTGGTGAATGCAATATATCACTTGACCACTAGTAATGAGTTGTTTTTTAAATGAATGGTTAAAGGACTACTTAAGTCCATTAACAGAAAATAAGTAGTAATAAAAATCAACCCATTCATGAACATAAGAAATTAGATAAAACGACTAAAATTAAGAAAGATTTTTCCATAGATGTGGCATAGCTCCAGAGTCCAAGGTTCGATCCTGAGCTCAGGTTACAGTCTGTGCATAGTTTTGTGTGTTCTCCCTGTGCCCATTTGAGTTTCCACTGGGTTCTTTGGTAAATTGCCCATTTGCAAATGTGTGTGTGAGATGCCCGGATGGACTAGTGTCCCATCCAGAGTGTATTTATATGCTCCACCACCACCGTAACTGGGAAAAGTGTTCAATGAAGGCGATTTATGTGAAAAACTATGACAATACAGTAAATAGACTAAAGCTTCGGTAATGTCTCAAACAATTGTGGTACAGCAAAACACTGAAAACTAAAATAAAACGATCTGGTTTTTTAAATAAATAAATAAATAAATAAAACAAAGCAAAAGAAGACCATTATTATAAAACAACACGCGGTGTTGCTATACACTGAAGACATTTGGATTTGAGATTTAAAAAAAAACAAAAAACGAATAGGAGACGATAGATCAGAATTTCAAAAAGCAAAAACAAAAGAATTGGCCTTGCCTTTCCAATGCTTTTGGTGGGGACTGTATACGCTGATCAGCCATAACATTAAAACCACCTGCCTAATATTGTGTTGGTCCCCACTGTGCTGCCAAAACAGCTCCGACCCGTCGAGGCACGGACTTCACAAGATCTCTGAAGGTGTGCTGTGGTATCTGGCACCAAGACGTTAGCAGCAGATGCTTTAAGTCCTGTATGTTTGCGAGGTGGGGCCTCAATGGATCTGACTTGTTTGTCCAGCACGTCCCACAGAAGTCAGCACCTTTGTCATGAACTTTTTGTCATGTTCCTCAAACCATTCCAATTTTTGCAAGGCAGGGCGCATTATCCTGCCATTAGAGAATACCGTTGCAATTATGGGGTGTACTTGGTCTGCAACAATGTTTAGGTAGGTGGTACATGTCAAAGTACCGTCCATAACACTGCCTCTGCCGGCTTGCCTTCTTCCCATGGTGCATCCTGGTGCCATCTCTTCCCCAGGAAAGCGATGTACAAGCACCCCGCCAGCCATATGATGTAAAAGAAAACATGATTCATCAGACCAGGCCACCTTCTTCCATTGCTCCATGGTCCAGTTCTGATGCTCACATGCCCGTTGTAGGTGCTTTTGGTGGTGGACAGGGGTCAGCATGGGCACTCTGACCTATCTGCCGCTATGCAACTGTGTATTCTGACTTTCTATCAGAGCCAGCATTAAATTTTACAGAATTTGTGCTACAGTAGCTCTGCTGTGGGATCGGACCAGACGGCCTAGCCTCCGTTACCCACACGCATCACTGAGCCTCGGGCACCCATGAACAACAAGAAATCAAATACGTAAAATGAATGAATGAATGACTGGTTCTCAAAGGTAAAAAAAAAATTGCCATGTATTTATATTTGATCCTTACCAACTGCTAAAAAAACTTCTCTCTCTCTCTCTCTCTCTCTCTCTCTCTCTCTCTCTGTCACACACACACACACACACACACACACACACACACAAAATGCTCTGCTGGCGTTCTTTATTGGAAATAGGATGAAGGTGCACATGGTATGACTAAATAATTCCATTTTATATCAGTGATCTGTTGTAAAACATATTATGATCCACTTATAATATAACTGATGATTAGATTTCTGTATTAGATTTTAAATTGTATACTCATTAAGACATTTCCATTTCCCTGCACCCTATACAGGCACACATACAAAATCAGCCATAACATTAAAAACACCACTGAGAGGTGAAGTGAATAACATTGATAATCTCTTTACATATTAATTCAATTCAATTCAGTTTTATTTGTACGGCGCTTTTAACAATGGACATTGTCCCAAAGCAGCTTTACAGAAATATATAAACTCAGGATAGAGATTTAAAATGTACGAATTTATCCCCAATGAGCAGCTAGAGACGACGGTGGCAAGGAAAAACTCCCCTGAGACGATATGAGGAAGAAACCTTGAGAGAAACCAGACTCAAAAGGGAACCCATCCTCATCTGGGTGACACCAGAAATACTAAAATACTAAATAAATCCCTTCTATAAATGTACCAATACTATATGTTCATTTAGTGCAGTTGTGTAACCAGGAAAATTCATTACAGTTTTTATATGAAGTCTGTTTTGTTGAACTTCTCCACTGTTCACTGATGGAGACTTGAGTGCAAAACTGTTTGTGGCAATTGTAGTCATAGTCATCATAGCATAACTGTTCATATGAATTTAGGTCCAAAGCCATCTTTATGGTTTTTAAGTGGTACCATCCTCAGTAATCTCAATGATCTTTAGGCTGCACCGTGTGGGGGCCATCCTCAGCAGCAGCATATGACTTCCAATTGATGAAATCTCCAACCAGAAGTGGGGCATCAGGATGGATCAGGCAGGTCCGGAGAGCAGAAGGGGTCGGGATCACTGGCATCTCAGGAGTATCATGTGTAGCTCGACAGAGACAGAGAGAGAGAGAGAGAGAGACAGATAGAGATTGAGAGATTGATTATTAGGTATGCTTATTACCCCGTAATGGTTAAGGACAGTGTACTTTGCATGAATTACAAGCAGGGACTCCGGCAAGACTAGCTATGACAGCATATCTAAAAGGGAGAGCCAGAAGGTACCACATACATGAGGGCTCCCTGGACATAAGGCAGCCAGCCACCCCACCACCAACAAACCTGGGTGAACGCGTGAAAGTGGGGGGGCGATAGCATCCAAACATCCCAGTTCACCACAACACACTATGCCTGTGAGCCCTCTAGATCTGCTCCTTTACCTAAGAAAAAAACTATTCACAAAAGCTTGACTAAACAAATATGTTTTCAGCCTGGACTTAAACACTGAGACTGTGTCTGAGTGCCAAACACTAATTTGAAGGCTGTTCCATAACTGTGGGGCTTTGTAAGAGAAAGCTCTTCCACCTGCTGTAGCCTTCACTATTCGAGGTACCAACAAATAGCCTGCACCTTTTAGAGCGAGACCATTTAGAGCTTTATAGGCCAACAGTAGTATTTTATAATCAATGCGAAATTTCACTGGGAGCCAATGCAGTGTGGATAAGATAGGAGTGATGTGGTCATATCTTCTGGTTCTAGTGAGGACTCTTGCAGCTGCATTCTGGACTAACTGGAGTTTGTTTATTCTCCTACTGGAACATCCAGACAGTAAGGCATTACAATAATCCAACCTAGAGGTGACGAAAGCATGAACAAATTTTTCTGCGTCCTGTAGTGACATTATATTTCTTATCTTAGCAATATTTCTGAGGTGAAAGAAGGCTATCCTAGTAATATTATCTACATGGGTGTCAAATGAAAGTCTGGAGTCAATAATCACACCAAGGTCTTTTACTGCTGCACATGATGAAACAGAAAGGCCATCCAGAGTTACTATGTAATAAGAAAACTTACTTCTAGCTGCATGTGGTCCTAGTATAAGTATTTTTGTCTTGTCAGAATTAAGTAAGAGGAAGTTAATGAGCATCCACTGTCTAATGTCCTTTACACATTCCTCGACTTTATTAAACTGGTGTCTGTCATCTGGCTTTGCTGAAACATACAACTGTGTGTCATCAGCATAACAGTGGAAGCTAATTCCATGTTTACAAATAATTTGACCCAGAGGTAGCATATATAAAGAAAAAAGCAGTGGGCCTAAATCAGAACCTTGCGGAACACCAAACTTTACCTCAGTATGCACAGAGAATTCACCATTTACATCTACGAACTGATAACGATAAGTCAAATAAGACCTGAGCCAGGAGAGGGCCATTCCCTTAATGCGAACAACGTTTTCAAGTCTACCAAGGAGAATAGTATGATCAATTGTATCAAAAGCTGCACTAAGGATAAGCAACACAAGCATGGAGATACAACCCTGATCAGAGGCCAGCAGTAGGTCATTTACCACTTTAACCAGTGCTGTCTCTCTGCTATGATGAGGCCTAAATCCTGACTGATATATTTCATGAATGTTATTCCTATTTAGGTATGAGCATAGCTGCTGTATTACAACCTTTTCTAAGATCTTGGAGATAAAGGGGAGATTTGATATTGACCTATAGCTAGACAATTGACAGGGGTCAAGGTCAGATTTTTTAATCAGGGTTTGATAACTGCTAGTTTAAATGATTTAGGTACATAGCCAGTGCTAAGGGAAGAATCGATTATTTTTAGAAGGGGTTTGATTACTTCTGGAGTAATCTGTTTAAAGAAACATGTAGGTAGGGGATCTAGTATGCAAGTTGATGATTTTGATGAAGAAATGAATTAAATTAGTTCGGTCTCTCTAAGGGGAGTAAAACACTCTAATCGTTGATCTGATATTGCTATATTATTATCTACAGGGTTAGTTAGAAGACTGTCTGGTTTTAAATTAACAGTCTGAATCTTTTGTCTAATATTTTCAATTTTGCCAATGAAAAAATTCATGAAAGCATCGCTGCTATATAATGATTGTGTGCCTGTTTCTGTGGCAGTTATATTCCTAGTTACTTTTGCTACGGTATTAGATAAGAATCTAGGATTATTTTTGTTGTCTTCAATTAAGGTAGAGAGATAGACTGATCTAGCAGCACTAAGAGATTTCCTATAGTTCAGGAGGCTCTCCTTCCATGCTGTTTGAAATACTACCAATTTGGTTTGACGCCATTTACTTTCTAACTGTCGAGTGATCTGTTTTAAGGTGCACGTGTGATCGTTATACCAGGGTGCTAGCTTTTTCTCTCTAATTATTTTTCTTTTAAGTGGAGCTACCTTATCTAGCGTGTAGTGGAACATTGACTCTAAGCATTCAGTCGCCTGATCAAGTTCTTTGGGATCAGACGGTGATCGAATCATAGCTGATATCTCTGGGAGGTTATTGATAGAACTCTGTGCGGTAGCTGACGTGAATGTACGTTTGACACGGTAGCGTGGCGAGGTGCATATATTATGATCAATACGCAATTTACACGAGATGAGATAATGATCTGAGATAGCTTCAGACTGCGGAAATGTGAATATCAGGCAACAAGTGAACAGTCAGTTCTCAAAGATGATGTGTTAGAAGCAGGAAAAATGGTCAAGCGTAAGGATCAGAGCGGCTTTGACAAGGGCTAAATTGTGATGGCTAGACGACTGGGTAAGGGCATCTCCAAAATGACAGGTCTTGTGGGGTGTTTCTGATATGCAGTGGTTAGTACCTACCAAAAGTGGTCCAAGGAAGGACAACTGGTGAACCAGCGACAGGATCATGGGCACCCAAGGCTAGCTGATGCATGTAGGGAACGAAGGCTAGACTGTCTGGTCCAATCCCACAGAAGAGCTACTTCATGTTTTTTTTTTTTTCAATAGCAAAATAGAAAATATCAGGCAAAAAATTCAGACTTAATTTAAAACCAGACAGTTTTATAACTAACCCTGTAGATAATAATATAACAATATCAAATCAATGATTAGAATGTTTTACTTCCCTTTGAGAGCCCAAACTAATTTCACTAATTTCCTCATCAAAATCATAGGCTTGTATACTAGATCCCTTACCTACATGTTTCTTCAAACAGATAATTCCAGAAGCAATCGAACCTCTTCTAAAAATAATAATTTCTTCCTTTAGCACTGGCTATGTATCTAAATCAATTAAACTATCGGTTATCAAACCCCTGATTTAAAAACCTGACCTCGACCCCTGTTAATTGTCCAACTATAAGCCAATATCAAGCCTCCCCTTTATCTCCAAAATCTTAGAAAAGGTTGTAATACAGCAGCTATGTCCGTACCTACATAGGAATAACATTCATGAAATGTATCAGTCAGGATTTAGGCCTCATCATAGCATAGAGACAGCACTGGTTAAAGTGGTAAATGACCTTCTACTGGCCTCTGATCAGGGTTGTGTCTCCTTGCTTGTGTTGCTTGACCTTAGTGCAGCTTTTGATACCATTGATCATACTATTCTCCTTGATAGACTAGAAAATGTTGTTGTCATTAAGGGAACGGCTCAGGTCTTATTTAACTGATCGTTATCAGTTTGTAGATGTAAATAGTGAATTCTCTATGCATACCGGTAACTATATTTTGGTAACTCCTGGTTAGCTGTTTAGGCTTAACACTTAGGAAAATAAAGATATAAATAAAGACATTACACACCATGAGTTGTTCACTGTGAATCTGTTTCTTGTTCTGTGTTTTCAGTGTCACAACAAGGATACATGTATACATGGCTCCACCTAGTGGTAAGTACCAGCATACATCACACATACTAAGGTACTAACTAAAGTTTGGTGTTCCGCAAGGGTCTGTTTTAGGCCCACTGCTCTTTTCTTTATATATGATAACTCTGGGTCAAATTATTCATAAACATAGTATTAGCTTCCACTGTTATGCTGATGACACACAGTTGAATGTTTCAGCAAAACCAGATGACAGACACCAGCTTAATAAAGTTGAGGAATTAGACATTAGACACCGGATACTTATTAACTTCCTTTTACTTAATTCTGACAAGAGAGAAGTACATGTACTAGGACCACATGCAGCTAGAAGTAAGCTTCTTGATTACATAGTAACTCTTGATGGCCTTTCTGTTTCATCATGTGCAGCAGTATAAATAAGTAGATATACTTTGGCATGATTATTGACTGCAGTCTTTCATTTGAAGCTTGTATAGATATTATAGATATCTATCTATCTATATCTATATCTATCTATCTATCTATCTATCTATCTATCTATCTATCTATCTATCTATCTATATATATATATATATATATATATATATATATATATATATATATATATATATATATATATATATATATATATATATATATATATGCAGTATCTCACAAAAGTGAGTACACCCCTCACATTTTTGTAAATATTTTATTATATCTTTTCATGGGACAACACTGAAGAAATGACACTTTGCTACAATGTAAAGTAGTGAGTGTACAGCTTGTATAACAGTGTAAATTTGCTGTCCCCTCAAAATAACTCAACACACAGCCATTAATGTCTAAACCGCTGGCAACAAAAGTGAGTACACCCCTAAGTGAAAATGTCCAAATTGGGCTTAAAGTGTCAATATTTTGTGTGGCCACCATTATTTTCCAGCACTGCCTTAACCCTGTTGGGCATGGAGTTCACCAGAGCTTCACAGGTTGCCACTGGAGTCCTCTTCCACTCCTCCATGACGACATCACAGAGCTGGTGGATGTTAGAGACCTTGCGCTCCTCCACAGATGCTCAATAGGGTTTAGGTCTGGAGACATGCTTGGCCATATATATATATATATATATATATATATATACACACACACACACAATGCAGAAAAAATAAATGCTTTTGTCACCTCTAGGTTGGATTATTGTAATGCCTTATTGTCTGGATGTTCCAGTAGGAGAATAAACAAACTCCAGTTAGTCCAGAATGCAGCTGCAAGAGTCCTCACTAGAACCTGAAGATATGACCACATCACCCCTATCTTATCCACACTGCATTGGCTCCCAGTGAAATTTCACATTGATTATAAAATACTACTGTTGGCCTATAAAGCTCTAAATGGTCTCACGCCACAGTACCTGAGCAAACTTTTGGTGTTTTATGATCCGCCACGCCTACTTCGATCAAAAGGTGCAGGCTATTTGTTGGTACTTCGAATAGTGAAGGCTACAGAAGGGGGTAGAGTTTTCTCTTACAAAGCCCCACAGTTATAGAACAGCCTTCCAATTATCGTCCAGGACTCAGACACAGTCTCAGTGTTTAAGTCCAGGCTGAAGACATATTTGTTTAGTCAAGTCTTTTGTGAATAGTTTTTTCTTAGACAAAGGAGCAGATCTAGAGGTCTCACAGGCATGGAGTGTTGTGGTGAACTGGGATGTTTGGATGCTGTCGCCACTTGGCTTGACTTGGCTGATCTACACTACATGTCCAGTAGGGAGCAGTCCAGGATTGGGATTGGTTTTGAGCAATTGGACAAACACCAGAAGCCACAGTGGCAGAAAAAAAATTCGTGTGTGAGAAAAGGATTCCAGTTTAAGGACAAAGTAGGGATCCTATTTGCACTGTACAGACTAGTACTAAAGTTTTTAAAAAGCTGAGCAAATATGTAAGTGTTGACTCTTATGTCAAGAGCATAAGCTGTAGGTATTAAAAATGCATTTCATAAGCCCTTCCATCTCTATATACCTGATAGAAATAATAAATACTGATTAAACTGTATGTTTTGCCAATATTTATTCCTAGAAAAAAAAAAATTAGACATTAGGAAGGGACCAGAATGACTCCAATTTCTATATACCAGTAGTTCATATAGTAGGGTCTCTTTTGTTTGTTTGTTTGTTTCTTTCTTTCTTTCTTTTGTTACAGTGGTGGGCATTACAACTCACTGTTATCAAAGTTATCATAATTATTATTCAAGTATAATACTTAGTATATTCTACTGGTCAGTTGAATTGGATTGGTTTAATCCAAACCTCAATAACCCCAAAACAAGATGGGCCTACTTGGACCCTAATGTGTTCTGTTGGTGGAAGGTTCAGCAATAAAAAGCTCACTGATTCCAATAAATAGTCAAAATATTTTGCACACAATTAAACAAGAGCCTATTATTCGAATAGTTGGATATGTTCATGAAATGAATCTGTACTGAGGGGGTGTGTGGAATTAATTTTACTGTTAGGAGTCAATGGGGAGAAAAAACAACAACAACAACAAAAACAAAAAAACCCCACACACACATCATGGAAAACAATTTTGTTGTTGATGAAAAGCTCAAAAACAAAATTTCGTTTGGGGGAAACTCTTATTTTGACATGGCTGTTTAAAATAACGACTCATGATGGCGTTTTGTTGAGGTTTCACAACCCGGTTGCCATTTTTGTTAGCCAACTTATTCAGTCCACCCGGATCTCTGCTTCAGCATTTCATTTCAAAGCTCAAAACCCGGACGAGAATTTACCAGAAACCTTCAAATAAATTAAAACGCGACAGCGTTTCTGAGAGAAGAAAGAAGACACAAACAAAGCTTGATAATAAGGGAGATTCTCTGGGCCAAGTGTCAACCATGAACCCTGAATAGTAAGTAGTTGGCTAAGTTCATGTCGTTTGTATCTTTAACCAGTAGCTTTATTTGACTGCATTACGTTTAGACTCGGAGTAATGAAGGACTCAACACCCACAAACCTCAGTGTGTTGATACCGATACAGAAAATAGTGTTTAGATTCAGAAGGATTGTTTATGTAGTTAATTAGCTTCGTCATTTGGTCCACATTGGTTTTATATTTATATTGGTTTCGATATTTTTCTGATTGATATTTTGAAAGAGTAACACTGGTTCTGGTAACCTAAGAAGTTATCATTAGTTTAAAGTCCACCTGATCTGTACACGTGTGTGTGTGTGTGTGTGTGTGTGTGATAAAATGACCCTAAACGATTAACTGATGTGTATCAAGGATGTTAGAGCAGAAAACCGCTAAATAAATCACTATTATTGGGGTTCAGAGAAAATGAAATAAGACTAAACTAAGTGGTGTTAAACAAGTTGACACCTGTTTACAAAAACAATTCGCCATATCCGTGTGTTAATTTGACCTGTAGGTGGTTATCTAACGAAATAAAACAAATTCAGTACTATAATTTGTTATTGTATTAAGTAAAATGACTTTAAATCTCCTTGGACACTGTGCAGCTTGATATCTCACTGTTATGTAGCAGGTGTGTGAAGAAAGAAAACTTACTAGCTACTGTGTTCAGTTAAACGATTAACATTGCTAGCTATGGTGGTTCTTAGATTAATCTGATTAATCTTTGTTGGTATTTACGAGCCCTTATAATCTCTGATGTCAGTTTATGTCCGTTTCTGCCAAACCCGTTGACGATAAGGCTTTCACTTGCTTCATCACTTTCGGTGCCACGTCGTTAGCCGGTTAGCTAGCGGCTGAGGTAAAAAACAAAAAAAATAAATAAATAAAAAGAAAAGAATGACGTATAGAGTAGCTGAGGTGAGAACTTGGCAAAGTTAATAAAAGAAAATGTTTATCTATACATAGCCTGTTTGCTGCCGTGCTCGCAAAAGCAGACTGAAGTACAATAAAGCCGTTCAAATCGAAGTTTAGTCACAAACATATGCTAGTTTCGTAGCTAGCTAGCTCTGTGGTTGAACTGCTGAACCGAGTTGCCATGGTGATGTGACCTTCTTTAGACCTCCTAAAATGTCTACTAAATGTTAACGTTAAAGTATTTCTGAGGCCGTTAGTTTGTCCCTGAACCTTTTTTTCATCTCTGACTTTTCCTAGAAATTAAGGTATTGGTCAAATTGACGATATTGTCAATAATAATAACAATAATAATAGCATACTTTTATAGCTAGATAATGTCCTTTTAAAAGCTCGTTTATAAATAGTTTTACTCATGATTATGTCCACTTTTTTGCTATTCATTTTCAGTCTCTGACTTATACAAGTCACACTGATTTCACGCGCCTTCTCATAATTTTGTAATTTCCTATTTCTTCTGGTGTGTGTGTGTGTGTAGAGTTTTCAGCCTTTCGTAAGGACCAAGTGCACCCACAGTAATATGAATGTTGCGAGGGCGTTTGGTCGGTCCTCGCAAAAACGAAAAAGAAAATATTCCTTTTTTAAGTACTTAAGTAGGGATGTTATGGTTTGACATTAATCACCCATAGTGGAAATTAAAGGAAGAGTTTATTATTAAATCTTTGTACAAAAGTATCTTTGCACATCCTTCTGTATGTATCTATATAAGGAAATAAAAAGCTCAAATCCCCTAACCATTCGTCACACGCAGGAGACGTCTCAAAGCTGATTAGGTCGTTCCTCAGTAACGAAGCTTGAGGCTGAAGGTTGGGTTTTCTTCGGTCTTCTCTGTCACGCTTGCTTTATGCGATGCGACTTGTGTCTTTTCCAGCGACTACCTGTTCAAACTGCTGCTGATTGGAGATTCTGGGGTCGGGAAGTCCTGCCTTCTCCTCCGATTTGCAGTGAGTTATCGTACCAATTTGCCATTCTGACAGCTCACAGAGGTAGTGCAGAACATTCATAAAGTCTTATACCTACCCTTTTTTTCCTCTCTGTCTCTGATTGCGCTGCTCAGGACGACACATATACAGAAAGCTACATCAGCACGATCGGCGTTGACTTCAAAATCAGAACGATAGAGCTGGACGGCAAGACCATCAAACTACAGATTGTAAGTCTTGCGTCCTGAGTGGGGAATAAAGCAGGGGGCAGTGGGGATACACTGAGGCTATAGCTGTAGCCCAAAAATGAGCCCGGTGCCCATAGTTAACTAATAGGTATTGCCTTATTTAGGATTTCCAGAATATTACCATCTATAATACAGTGGGTTATATATATAGTGAGTGCCTGGGCCCCACTTGGTAGAAAGTAATATGACTGCAAAAAAGAAGTCAGATGATAAGGTGATGTTGTGATAAGGTCAGCTGTACATATTGGAGTCATACTAATCACATTCATTTCTAAATTCATGACATTTGCGCATCTACGGTTGATCTGTAACCTGCAAATAAACACAGCTTTACGGTGGAATATTTATTTGGGGGGGAAAATAGCATTGATTTTAACAATCAGACTATTGGACTACAATACAGGTGTCTTTAATCAAATATACTTTATTATACTTTAATAATACGATAACTGCTAATATCAGATAATGTTTGAATTGTTAGTGTGTAATTTAAATACACCCAGTTTGTAGTGGTGTTGAATCGTGGTTGTGTGTGTGTGTGTGTGTGTGTGTGTGTGTGTTGCTCAGTGGGATACGGCGGGTCAGGAGAGGTTTCGCACCATCACCTCCAGCTACTACAGAGGAGCCCACGGCATCATCGTTGTCTATGATGTCACAGATCAGGTAGGTGGAACATACCATGATGACTCTGCTCTGTTTACAGACCTTCTTGCTAGTATAGCGAGCAACAGACATCCAGAAAAACAAAAAAAAAACCATAAACATCTGGTTTGGGACATTTGTCGTTTTCAAACGGGACTTTTGATATTGGAAGGCAAAGTCATGTATTTGAGTGGTTAAAGGTGTGAGAACACTGTTGCTAGGAAACTGGGAAATACGGACATCAGAAGGCGGTTTCGCTAGCTAGCACATGGCCTTTTACGGACAACGTAAAATCGCAGTGACGGAGGAAATTAGGCCAAAACGTTTCAGTAAAAATATTATTAATGCTGAATTACTAAGGAAGGATTCTTCAAGTAAGATTACCATACTTACAAAATGTAGGTTTTGAGAAACGTCAATTATATAAACAGTTTTCTATTTAAAAAAAAATAATTATATATATATATATATATATATATATATATATATATTTTTTTTTTTTTTTTTTTTCAAGTTATATAAAGCTAAAATTATAGATTAAAATGACCTCACTTGGAAATGGTGGTTTAAAAAAATGTGTGGTAGGTTTTGAACTAAATTTTACCCAGAAACCTACCAATCCCACCCCCAGTAAAATTAATATCATTGTAAATGTTCTTAAATCATTTTAAACGTGTCCTATATTTTGGTTTCAGCTCAGAAATTTTTTTTATTTTACTGCATGGAGACTTTCACCTAATTAGTTAAAGGACTAGTTTAAAAAACAAAACAAAAACAACAAAAAAACTTGGTTTTTGCTAATTTAGTTTTTTACCCATTTGCGGATCTCGTTGCAGACGCACTGTAGTCTGTTGATAGGAAGTGAGGTCATAGCACTGTGTACCGAAATATGAGATCCTTCTTTGTTGACTTTATTTCCGCAGGAGTCATTCAACAACGTGAAGCAGTGGCTGCAGGAGATCGACCGCTATGCCAGCGAGAACGTCAACAAGCTGCTTGTGGGCAACAAGTGTGACCTGACCACCAAGAAAGTAGTGGAGTACACGACAGCCAAGGCAAGAATCCGAATTTTTACACCCACGCCTTGCAGTGACTAATAGAAGAGGAAAACAAAATTTTCATAATATTTACAATCTCATGTTCTAATTTTTTTGTCCATCAAAACACTTCTTTTCTGAACGTTTTGGCTAATTGACTAGTGTTGTCTGACTGTATGAGAACAGTCTGTCACCAGGCACCTACCAGAAATCATCCAGCTAAATAAACAGCTGTTCCCTCGCCAGCCTCTCCCCCGAAGTTAATAAGACAACAAACACTCCAGTGAGACGACTCCACATAAATGTTAAATAAAAACGTCTCCTTACAGGAAACCTTTCCACAGATTGACCAGTTTTACATATTCTTTGTTCAATAACAGCATGCTTTTTAATCCATTAATTAATTAGTCTTAGATTATGTGAAGCATCCACCATACAAATCCCTGTGCAAACTGTTTACTATAGAAACGATAATCTTAATATAAACCTGTAATTTGCAGCTGCACTTCTGTCAGAGCTGCTGTTTATAGAAAATTAATCAACACTTCTTCTGACCCAATCATAACCAGCAGGTGTAACACGATATTCAGATTGTTTCTCTCTGCGTCTCAGGAGTTTGCGGACACTCTGGGAATCCCGTTCCTGGAGGCAAGCGCAAAGAACGCCACCAACGTGGAGCAGGCCTTCATGACCATGGCGGCGGAGATCAAGAAGAAGATGGGACCAGGCGCCAGCACGGGCGGGGCCGAGAAATCGAACGTCAAATTCCACAGCCAGCCGGTCAAGGCGTCCAGCGGAGGCTGCTGCTGAGTCCTGAACTCGCCCGAACGCACAACTCAAAAAGGAAGAGTGATGTTACCTACCACCATACGCCAGAGGAGACGCACAGTGGAGAGGACAGAGAGGGGGTGTGTATGTGTGTGTGTGTGTGTGTGTGTGTGTGTGTGTGTGTGTGAATGAGAGAGTGAACAAACGTAGAGATTTAAAGGATGATCAACACATCCTCATGCACCAAGCTGCACGTTTCCGAAAATTTTTTTTTTTTTTTTTTGGATCCCCGGAGTGGGAAATCAGGCCACGAGATACGCGACCTGTATTAAATTTTAACAGTCACGATAATTCTGTATCATAGATTTCAATATTGTTTGCAAATGAAGTCGATCAGCCAGGACATGTTTTGGTGTTGCAGACCTAAAGAAGTAAGCGTCGGACACCAAACACGTCTTACCCGATCGACTTCAGCAAGGCAGAGGATGTGAAGTGAAGTGAACGTAGCGTTTAATTCACACGTTCCCCATCTCGTAGTTGTTGTGATGTTTCACCTCATTTCTCCCTGAGATTTATTTTCTGTCTTTGAAGGCCGTGGTGATTACACGGTGTCTTAAATCGGGTAGGAAGATTAAACTCTGCGGTGAAATTATCCGGCAGTCGCCTTGCACCTTCACGAGACTGAATAGAGACGGGCGGCCGTTGAAATGTTCACCAGTGCCCACATTTTATTTGTTTCAGCTGCGTTTTCTTTTAGCATGCATTCACTTTTTTCACCTTTATAAATGGCAAAGTGCATTATGGGTATTCTGTACCCTGCCCAGCAGCGGTCACCAACGCTGTTCATGGATATCTACCTTCCTGAAGACTTTAACCCCAACCATAATGGTGCCCAACTGACCATCTAATCGTTGCCTTAAGAAGATCTTGATCGACTGAAACAGGTGTTTAGATTTTGGTTGGAGATGAAACCTACAGGATGGTAGATCCTCAAGGAAGAGGGTTGGTGACCACTGGTGTAGAGTATATCAGTTGGACACTAACCGTAAGCAGTGCATTAGTAGATTTCCTCACTATATGGACCATTTTAGATTTCCCTTCACATTTTCTCTGGTTACCAGCAGCCAATCAGAGCAAACCTGGGGGCAGAAACGGCTTTGATTGGCTAACACGCCCAACAGTTGATTTTTTTTTCTTTTTCAATTTAAGTCACATCATGACAATTTCATGTGGAAAAACCTGGAAAACAAACTGACTTTGTAACTTAAATTTTTCCAAATACTTGGGATCAGGGTGTTTAGCAAAAAATAAATAAATAAACAAACTTTTTCACCTCAAGTCAGATGATCTACCTAATTCAGTAACTATTTAGCTGAACACCAACTGGTTAGCAAGCCAGGATTCTCAAGGGAGGTTGAAACATGTGTGAGGGAGCTGTTGCACACTTTTAACTTGTAATGGGAAGTCAGTCAACAAGAGTGTGTTTTTAAACATAAAACATGGCTTGTAGACCAGGGATGTAGAGGACTGAGCATTTTGCTAAGATTACAGTACACACTTTAAAACCAGACCAAGCTACATTGGCCATGTTGTAAGAAGTTCTGACGCATCTGCCCTTTTTTGATGAGCCAACATTACTCACTAATTTAATTCCTCACTGATACACCTCACTTACTGTACACACACACAGTTTTGTTTTGTTTTTGTTTTTTTCTGAAGATCCAGTGTTTAAATGTATGTTAAAGTCCCTCTTAGTGGTTCCTTTGACTTAATGATTGAATGGAATTATGCAGTGCTCATTTATTAACATCTGTCTGAGACGCACAGCCACTGGGCCTCCAGATAAACTGTATTTATATATTTATGTGTATCTATAAGAATGTAATAACTGATTTTCACATGCTATTGAAAGCGAAATTAAGAAACGTGAGGATGTGTAGGTATGAAAACATCACTTCTCTATTATATTTTTGGGGGATGGAGAGGGGGTGGAGTTTCTGGGGTGTGAGTTTAATCTTTTTTTTTTCCTTTTTTTTTTTTTTTTTTTTTTTTTGGAACGTTTTCAATTAAATATGATGGAATGTTTAATAAAAATGGTTTTAACTGAACCTGTATCTTTCTTTGTGTATTTGGTTCTTCTGATGCCTGCTTTCGTCAAATACAGGTGATAATATTTATGATCAAGCCTAGAACTTATTGCAAACTACTACGAAAAAAGTAAATATCCCCTATAGACTTGCTTTAAAAAAAAATTATTTTAGGAAGCTTTTAATTGATACAGAATTGAAGAGTATCTATAGACCCTGCTTGGGGGTGGGTGGGGGGGGGGGGACAAAGAAAAAACATCACAGAAATTCTAATGGTTTCCACTAAAAATATCATTGCTAACCATTAAAACCATTACCATTATTGGTCCTTAATGGTATCCACTAGACACAACATGCCACCAATAGAAGGTAAAAAATTTACATCCATAGCAACCATTGCAGTTTCCATTAAAACCAGTACAATTCCCCATTAATAACCATTAAAACCATAGCAAAGGAAACCCTCATCAAATTTGTATTGTTTTCCAGCAGGGAAGACCTCTTTTTTTTTTTTTTTTTTTTTAGATTATTATCAAAGTCTGTGATTTGATAATACTCAAATTTATCAGTCAGTTCGATTCAATTCAATACAGAAAATTCACCCTGCTTGTTTAAATGTCAGATGTACACCAAATGGTTCAAGAACAGCTTTAAATGTACTTTGGGTATGCCTTGGATAGACGTTTTAGGTCATGTAGTCATACTTATTTTTTCCATTCCAGTGACTATATCTGGATATATCTCTTTTTGTTGTGGGGTTAAACATTTTTGCTCTGAATATTTTGTAATGGTTATCCTTTCAAACCAGGTACATCGGCATATCAGCTTGCTAACTATCTCACATGCTAACTGGCAAAAAACATAGACTAACGACGTCTTTAGCAGTAATGTACACCACAAAATCCAATTTTTGAATAAGAAATGTAAGCTTTATATATTTGACATTTTCAGTGTCCAAGGGTGGTTGTTTTTTTTTTTTAATGGTTGCAGCTTGGGCACAGTGGTTTAGTGGTTAGCACATTTGTCTAGCACCTCCAGTGTTGGGTGTTCAAATTCTCCGCGTTTGCATGTTCTTCTTCTGGGGTTTCCTCCGGGTACTCCGGTTTCCTCCCCCAGTCCAAAGACATGCATTGTATTTTACGGGAATTCCCAAATTGTGCGTAGTGTGTGAAAAGGTGTGTGATTGTGCCCTGCGATGGGTTGGCACCCCGTCCAGGGTGTCCCCTGCGACCCTGTGTAAGATGAGCGGGATGGAAAATGGATGGATGGAGCTTTCTAAAGACTTCTTTACTTCCTAAAGATGTACTTGAGGCCATTATTGAAAGTGAAACTGTATAGTTCTACATAGAGATTTAATGGTTCTCACAGAAGTACAAACCAAGAAAGGATAAACCGTTTTTTTCTTCAGTTTTTAATAAGTGCTAATAAATTATTTGAGTTAAATACAACTTCATTGTCTTTATATTCAGTTACTACACTGCTGCACATATTTATAGTCCTGTGGTGGTTTTGGCTAACCACAAAAATGTGAATCTGTTTAATTGATTATATGATATTTTTTCAACAGTAATTTTAGTAGTGAATTTCAGATTTAATAAAAAAAAAATTTTTAAAAACGTGTGAAACGAAAAGTCAAAGATCACCAGATGGCGCTAATATTCGTGATTTTGCTCTCGATTTATCAGTTTGGTGTTTTCGTTTGAATTTTTTCAGATATTTTGCCTACCACTGTGGAAGAGAAGAACAAAGCATTGCATTTAAAAAATAAATAAATAAATTAACACTGAGTTTGAACATGTACACTGTATTCTATGATGCAAATGAATAGCAAAAGCAAACTTGAGATTCTTTGTTCTCTGTCAACTTTTCATTTTAGTTGTGGCCATGAAATACTGAGCTGATAAAGAAACTTAATACACAAAGCTGTATTATCTTTACTTTTATCCCCCCCCCCTCCCATTTTAGTTTTATACTAAAATGGCTCGTAGTTCTATGGAAAATAAAATGGCAAATTATTATTATTATTATTATTAGTAGTAGTAGTAGTAGTAGTATTTCAGCAAGATCTCAGGACAAATATGTCATAAAAATAAATACCAAAACAGGATTTAAGTTTGAATTTTTGGCCAGATTCGCTTTCTGTGATGTAATTCTGTTGCGCACGTTTGTTAGTATTCGGGGTACTAATCTTTGCTAGCTGTCTCAATTCTCTGGGGGCCAGGATGCTCCCACACACACAGACACACACACACACACACAAGCAGGTGTTTAGTGCAGGCTCTGGCGTAAGGTCAGGGTCAAGAACAATGCAGAAGTGTGCACATTTACACACAAGTGCATATAATTTGCTGGCTTTAGTTGTTCTCGGCTGCTGGGTGAGGTACAGTCGGGGGGGGGGGGGGGGGGGGGGGGGTCTTGAAGGACATGGGTCATGTGTGACAGCTGTTTCAGGGCTTCTGGTGAGCGAGAGTAGGGGGCAGAAGTGAAAAGATGGAGGAACAGGGGGATGGGGGAGGGTGAGATAGACAAAAGAGAGTCAAAAGGCAGGAGTCAGCTGCAGAAATTCTCTTGGATGCAAAATGCATTCAGTCTCCTGGAGTTAACATCGGAATTAACGTCTAGCGTTTGGAATGTCGTATAAGAGCGCCATATCTATATAGTATCTACATAGTATGAAGGCTCAGGATTTATAACATTCACACAGACCTTCACCAACATCTGAATAAGACCACAAGGTTTACTACAACACCTACAGTCTCTGTAGAATCAAAAGCAACTATTACTACCATACTACATAATGCATCAATCCACTGCCCCAGAATCATTCGCACCCTAGGAAAAAAAATGTCTTTTCGAGGTGAGGTGTAGGATACATCCATCAATCCATCAACGGTGAAGATTAGGAAACAATCTGAAATCAGGCGATAGCTATAAAATCCCCAAATCCACTGTCCAAACAACTGGAGCTGTAAGGAACAACATGAAATCCCTTCTGAAAGGGTCCGACCGTGCTCAATACGTCAATGTATTTAAGTAAGGGCAGTGCATTTGAGAAAGTCATTACAGTGATGTTTTCATAGTGTAATGAACCTGCCTAGAAGACGAAGATTGCTTCCATGCAGATTGTGGGAAGGTTAGAAGGGCAGAACTTTCTCCCAGGATCATGGTTGGACATTTGCAGATGATGGCTCCACTTCGGGGTCAACAAGTCTCTGAATCTACAATTATAGTCCACCTTCATGCAGACAATCTATTTGTAATGATTGCCAAAGGAAAGCCTTTTCTTCCATCAAATCACAAAAGTAAGAGCTTGGAGTTCGCTAGGTGCTACTGCAACTTTGAGTAGAACAGGGTTCTATAGTCAGGTGAGGCAAAAATAGTAAAAAAGTAATTATACAGAAAAGGAACCTAATCCTCAATGTTAAATACAGTGGAGAATGATTTTTTCCCCTCTGAAAGGTCTTGGAATCTGGTTAGGATAGAGAGCATCATGGACTCCATGAAGTACCAAGAATTTGTAAGTGACGATCTGGCTGCCTCTGCCAAGAGGATACAGCTGGGTTGGATCTTTCAGTAGGACAATACTTAAAACATGCATCCAAATCCACACACATATGATTCAATGAACACAGAATCAAGATTGTGACCATCCCATGGCTATCCCAGTCCTCTGATATAAACTCTATTGAAAAGACTGAGAGAGAGGACCAGGGAGGTGGAGAGGTTCTGAGGAGTTGTCTCAGATCATTTGCTCGGTATTTAACTACACTACATGGCCAAATGTTTTTGGACACCAGACCATTACACACATACTAGGTGGTTCTTCCAAAGACTGTTGCTACAAGTTGGAACCACAGAATTGTATAGAATGTCTTTGGAGTGGAAGAACTCGAATGTCCTGCACAAAGCCCTGACCTCAGCCCCACTGAACACCTTTGGGTTGTACTGGAACTGGAGCCTCCTCGACATCCCAACATCAGCGCCTGACCTCAACCTCACTAATGCTCTTATAGCTGAATGAAGACAAATCCCCACAGCCACGCCCCAAAATCTAGTGGAAAGCCTTCCCAGAAGAGTGGAGCTTATTATAACAGCAAATGGGGAATAAATCTGGAATGGGATGTTCAACAAGCACATACGGGTGTGATGGTCAGGGGTACACAAACTTTGGCCATATAGTGTATCTCAAGCATGATGGGGTGCCAATAATTATGACCTTTTGTTAGAAAATATACATCGTTGATGTGTTTTTGTATTCTTATAATGAATGTTTTTCAATTACGTGGTTAGATTTCTCCCATATTTTCCGTGTGAGGTTAAGCTAATCCACCATCCTTACCAAGGGTGCCAATAATTCTGAATGTTACCGTATGCTATTAGGTTCCATACTACGTCCACACACTCCTTCGTCGTGTTGTAATACTCATTTTAAAGTGTGACGGATTTTCATGCAACGTCAGTGAGAATAATAGTGAATATGAACCGTGAATCAGAGTCGAAAGGGAATATTATACACTCATCATCATGCAGTAAATCTGTCCTCCGCTTCTGCACTTACACTCCAGATGAGTCGCTTGTTGGTCACTCATCAGTAATGTCTCTTCTTTTTCTTTGTTCATCCCACCATCTGGAGCGCATGATGTCATGCTCAGGCACGCGAGAGCGAAAGGGAGAGAGAGATTTAAAAAGCTCATGCTCACAGATGGCAACTGGAGTGTAATGAGGGTCAGAAAGATTTTTTTATTTTTTTTTAAAGACCACAAATGGATCAAATACATACAAATATACTAAATACCAGAATATTCACCCCTTTCATGTGGAGGATTTCTTGAGACAAAGGAAAATAAAGAAAATGTTTGCAGGCACCACGATCAAGTTCAAGGTCAATTTCTGCCCTTTTGTTCTATTTATTTATTTTTATTATTACAATAGTTATTTATTATCAAGTATTTTGTTACTTAGTTGTCATAGTGTAAATGACTGGTCACTTGAACTGAATGTCATTCTTTTAGGTTTCAGAATTAGAACAAAAGCCATCATTATTCCAGGAACTTTACAGCCATTGTCAGTCTAATGTTATGGGTTCTAGATTTATTTATTTTTTTTAATTACAGAACTTTAAAGCCACTGCTAGTCAAGTGATTTGGGTTCTAGAATTGTCCCTTTACAGAACTTTAAAGCCACTGCTAGTCAAGTGATTTGGGTTCTAGAATTGTCCCTTTACAGAACTTTAAAGACACTGCTAGTCAAGTGATTTGGGTTCTAGAATTGTCCCTTTACAGAACTTTAAAGACACTGCTAGTCAAGTGATTTGGGTTCTAGAATTGTCCCTTTACAGAACTTTAAAGACACTGCTAGTCAAGTGATTTGGGTTCTAGAATTGTCCCTTTACAGAACTTTAAAGACACTGCTAGTCAAGCGATTTGGGTTCTAGAATTTTCCCTTTACAGAACTTTAAAGACACTGCTAGTCAAGCGATTTGGGTTCTAGAATTGTCCCTTTACAGAACTTTAAAGACACTGCTAGTCAAGCGATTTGGGTTCTAGAATTGTCCCTTTACAGAACTTTAAAGACACTGCTAGTCAAGCGATTTGGGTTCTAGAATTGTCCCTTTACAGAACTCTAAAGACACTGCTAGTCAAGCGATTTGGGTTCTAGAATTGTCCCTTTACAGAACTCTAAAGACACTGCTAGTCAAGCGATTTGGGTTCTAGAATTGTCCCTTTACAGAACTCTAAAGCCACTGCTAGTCTAGTGATTTGGGTTCTAGAATTGTCCCTTTACAGAACTTTAAAGACACTGCTAGTCTAGTGATTTGGGTTCTAGAATTGTCCCTTTACAGAACTTTAAAGCCACTGCTAGTCTAGTGATTTGGGTTCTAGAATTGTCCCTTTACAGAACTTTAAAGCCACTGCTAGTCTAGTGATTTGGGTTCTAGAATTGTCCCTTTACAGAACTTTAAAGCCACTGCTAGTCTAGTGATTTGGGTTCTAGAATTGTCCCTTTACAGAACTTTAAAGCCACTGCTAGTCAAGTGATTTGGGTTCTAGAATTGTCCCTTTACAGAACTTTAAAGCCACTGCTAGTCTAGTGATTTGGGTTCTAGAATTGTCCCTTTACAGAACTCTAAAGCCACTGCTAGTCAAGTGATTTGGGTTCTAGAATTTGAGCAGTTTTAGACACAGGGTGAGCAAGAGAGAGAGAGAGAGAGAGAGAGAGAGAGAGAGAGAGAGAGAGAGAGAACATCCAGTTGAAACCCTACATGCAGAATTTTGTTTAAAAAAAAAAAAAATAAATAAATAAAATTTAAAAATTTAAATAAATAATAATAAACAAATAAATCCTAAAAAGTACTAACAGAGTGAAATGCAATGCTATTTGATCCTAAAAAGACAGCACACCGTGGCAGACTATCTGTACACAGTGACAGATACTTTTTTTAAAAAATTATAATAATAATAAAAAAAATAAACCACACACACACCTGAGAACCACTTTGACAAGGTACAGACTCAGTGGCCACACCCTAGCAGTAGAAACAGGCAGACACTGGAAAACATGGCTCCCACAGGTAGAAAGGTTGTACCTATACTGCTGAAAACACAACTGAGACAGAGCTGCACTTCCTTAAGCGCACACACACACACACACACACACACACACACACACACACACACACACACACACACCAAACTTGACAATCTACCAAACAGTGAAAATCTCTAGGAGAAGATAAAGACTGCTGTATATTAGCAGCACAGTATGTCTCGGCCTGCCACAATATGAGGGACAGTGAGGGATCTGCCTCAACCTTGTGCCTCTCTTCTAATTGTTATTATCTTATCTTTTTCAGTCATTCTGTATATAATACCTTTATACTGTGTTTAATTTATGTACATCCTTTGCACTTTTTTTGTTGCTTATTTTAATATATTATTATTATTATTATTATTATTATTTCTCCTGTTTTTTACACCACCCTTCCTGTGTACATGCTTTGGCAATATAAATGCACTTAATCAGTTGTCTTTACTTAATAAAGCACGTTAAAAAAAAAAAAAAAAGACGCGTGCCCGCGTGGATACGTGCCTGTGAGCGCGCGCACCTCAGCCAGCCAGCCAGCCAGTCAGTCAGTCTGACGTCACAGTGTGGGTGTCGCGTGAGATGAGGCGCTCGCGCGCAAGACACGGACAGTGCAGTTTTGTAGCACCGAGTGGCTCGCTCGGATCTGTATCGGCGCCTATGGAGTGAAACACACCACCCAGAGTCGCTTCTCTAACCGTCTCATCAGACTACACGCTCGGAGCGGAGACATGACTCCACCGGGGTGGGATTAAACTGCTCAGAGGAACTACATGCGGTGAGTGTGTGTGTGTGTGTTTTAAAAATCGCACTAAAGTACAGTCCTCCCCCGTCTGATCCGTGTAGAGTCGGTTGGCCTGACGGTGTTTACCTGCTTTCAGAGTTCATACATATTAAAAAAAACAAAAAACACTTTTGTTAGAAAGATGAAGTTGATCTTTAGCTGTTTCCTGGAGTATGTGTCTGTTTATTTATAGTCTGTAAGAGACACTGCGAAACGAGAACTACTAACTAACTGTGTTCAGGACTGTTAACTAATGCACACATTCTTCTTGTTATTACTGTATATTCCCCCCCTCCATATATATATAAATAAATATATATATTTCTTTCAGTAGTTGTAAATCAGGCATTCTTGTTTTTTTTTTTTGTTTTTTTTGCGTGTTTCTGCTGTTAGTTGCGGTTCAGTTGTTGGTCATTAATCAGGAAGAACAGCGCCTCCTGCGGTCAGTGTTTATAACTGCAACACAGCGCCGCTCATGGACGCTCAAGTCAGTCTCTTTAACTCTGAGAATAAACACTACTGCACTGTCAAAACATTCACTCTAGCAGTGCAGGGCTTAGGAATAGTATTTAGTGCTGTTTAGTTCGACACTGTATAAATTCTGTCAAAAAACAAACAAACAAACAAACCGATGTCACTTCTATTTGGATTTTTATACGTTAAAAACAAACCACATTTAAATATTGTAAAAGTTTGTTTATTCTTATGTTTTGTTTGTTTACATTGATTATCCTGAAAGGGTTTCTTATTTCACCCAAATTGGGTTTATCTGCGTCCATGAACCGAAGATGTCAAGTGGCCAACTTCGGGAATTTTTTTTTTTTTTCTTCCAAAAACTCAAATGGACAGTAAGGGGACAGTAATTTCTCTGGGAGTTCTGAAGGTAAAGATATAGGAAATACACTTACACAGAAAGATTAAAGGGTTTATTAGGGAGAAATACACAAGAATGTTGATGCCCGGGGTGAGAAGAAATGAAACCGAGAGGGTTTAGGTATGTTTAGGCTGGAAAACCCACGCACACACACACCTTTAAATATCCAGGCACACAGTGTACACACAGACAGGCCTGTCACTGAGAGAACATATTATCACTTTCATTTCACTGAAATGACAATCACTTCTTACTCTGACTGGGATACAGAGCAACACACAGCCTGACAGTCATTATACATTATAAACACAGTCATGGTTGTTTACAAACAGGTTGTAAAGCTTTATATGCTTTAACATGCGTTGCTGAGCTGTTGCGGTTGGTGTGTGTCACAAAACACAAAGTTAGAACAAAAGCTAGTGAGGGACTCGTGTTCTTAAGCTTGTCGGCTGAAATGTACGGCTCCTTTTTACCCAGAATCCCAGTCTCTAGGTCTGTATTTTAAAGAATGGCCCATCGGCCAATCAAAAGCAGCCCAAAAACCAGCTCTTGAAACTTGAAATCTGACCCTCCCACACCCTGTACACACAACCACACAGTCTAACAGCATGGCTGCCACTCCCACTCAGGAACATTAACAAAGAAACCAACTTTCTAATGAAGCACCTAAAGAACTATTTACTAAACACCAAGGTTCTAAAAAGTTCTCTCTTTCTTCCTCACAGATATTGTCATAAATGGCGTATCATGATGTCATATTTTGACGTTATTCCTACGTGACATAATGTAATAACACGATATAATTGTATAAGAAACGTCCAAACGTCTAGTGTAAAGCCATAAGATGATTTCATGTTTTTATTTATTTTTCTTTTTTAAATAACACCGAGGTTTCATTCAGTTACCGAACACTACTTGGTTTAGTTGTAAAAGGTCGTCTGTGGGCGTAAATGAGTCAAAAGACGACTGGCTCGTGATCTTTATCATCATGTTTTACCGCCTTCGCTGCCCTTTGGTGACACGGCTGACATTCTACGACTTTTAACGGTGAACTAGTAACAATAACAACAACAACAACAACAACAGCATTAAAGTTCTTAAGTTCTTACATTTCCACAACCTTGACTGACGGCAGCGTTTGTAATTTTAAGTTGCAGATTTTGAAAATTCGAGCAGTTTTATTTACTTAGATCAGCTTTTTCACAAGCAAAAAAAAAAAAAAACCCAAATCAATCATCACTCAGCACTTAAACCTCACACATGAAAACGAAGTCATGCTTCAAACAGCGATTTTCATCTTCCTGTAAAGTGTGCAGTTCCCATAAATCAGCACTTCCAGGAAGTCACCCAGACAGGTTCAGTGCTCATAGTGAAACAATGCGAGGGTTTTCTTTGTTTTTTTTTTTTTGTTTTTTTGCTGAGTGACACACAGTATGTGACGCCGTACATCGTTGACACACACACTAGTCTGTGTCGCATTTCCCAACCTGTTCACTTGTTATGTCCAAAAACATAACGGCAGATGTCCGGTGCATGTGTAAAATCCCACAATGCACTGCAATAGGACACGAGTGGCATCCTTGCAGGTAGAGGAGACCCATACCACTTGACTAATAATAATAATAATCTGGAATAATAATTAAAAAAAAAAAAAAACAGACTAATTATCAAACTGTACTATAATTTTACTGCAGTTAAGCTTTTTCTTTTGTTTGTTGGTTTTTTCCAAGAACCCCCAAACGTCAGCCTTCCTCTTTTTCGTGACAGTAACAAACAGGATTAGCAACTTTCTGATCTAAATAATAATTAGGTCACATATTTTAGTCTGGATTGACTGGTTTGTCAGAATGGTTTTATAACCTAGTTAATGAGTACAGGTTGTAAAATGTTGCTACCTTTCTTCATTATTTAACTGTTTTGCGGTCAACGAAAGGACGCCGTCTGATAGAGGGTTGGCATGTCCTAGTTAGAGAAATGACTTTTAGCAGGCAATGGGAACACTATTTAAAACGTCTTAAACATCGCGAAACAAATCGTCTACGTTCACTACAAAGCGACGATGCATGTTGTCTACATCGAATGAGTCGAGTTGAGTCCATACTTACATTTCCACCAACACTATAGCCTGTGTGCCTCTAAAGCACTGGGTCTCGATGTAGGGGGACCCCCCCCGGAGACCTGTGAAGTATAACCAGGGGGTCTATGATTCATATTATTTATTTATTTATTTTAACATTTTTGTTACGGTGGTAGAAATCACAACCAGCATGATCAAAGTTACATTCAGGGGTCCAAGCACCAAAGTCAACTCAGACCTGTGTCCTATCAATGGAATATTCAGTGATAGAAAGCTCCATGGTTCCACAAAATATTACTTGACAAATTTAAATAACATCAGTCGAATACATTCACGTACAGTCCAAGGTGTCCAAAAAGTTTGAGAACCAGCGTATGCTAAAATGTCTCCGTTTATGTATCATTTTGCAGAAAGTCTCAAATAGATGACACTGTACACGCCATTTCAGATGGTCTCCTTCTCCACCACTGGAGCGAACTTCATGCATGCAGACAAACCTTTAATTTCATGGAAACTTGAACGTTTGTATCTCCTCACCTTCCCACAGATACCTGCCACATGTCGTGTACGGGTCTGAAACGAACGCTGGAGCCGGAGGACGAGGACAAGCCCGATACCCAGCCCAAGATGGCGGCCATATGGGCCGAGTCTTCCACGGCGTACTCATGGCAGAGGCAGACAGTCCTGCAGCTCTCGCTTCAGAAACTGTGCCATGTTCCCTCACTGGGCCGTCGTGTCCTCATTACTAACACGCTCCGGCTCATTCAGGAGGAGATCAGCCACCAGGGGGCGCCGCGTCCGAGCCCCCCGGCCGAGGACAGCCAGAAATTTTCACAGCATCAAGCGCTTGAGGTCAGTTTGACCCCGGCATGGGTTCTAGAGCAGGACGGTGAGCCGGACTTCTCTCCAGACCTTTCACCAAAGGATGGCTTCGCCTCGGCGTTGGCAGAAATCGATGAGGCAAGCTCTTTTTCCTCATCCTCTCTCTCGGAACTGGACACAAACAGAATTGAAAAAGAAACTCCAATGCAGACCATCTTCCTTGAGTCTCACTTGGACTTCGTGCAGCCAACCTTAAGCCACACCCCCTCACCAACAAACCCCTTCCTCCCCTCATCGTGCCCGGCGTTCCTCCCCGACCTCTCGCTGGACGATTTCCTCTTCTCGGACCTTGACAACTTCCTGTGCGAGTTGAACCCTTGCACCTTGAACCTGAGTCCCAGCCCGGGCTCACAGTCAAAGGTCGTCTCCATGGTGACGGACGACCTCGTCCGGAGCTTGACAAACCAGCCATTCAAAATGGACCTGAACGAACTGGAGCACATTATGGAGGTCCTGGTCGGATCATGAGGCCAAAATTTCTTTTTAAAAAGGACTGGGATTGTTTACATATTATATATTTAAATTGTGATTTCTTTTAAAAAGAATTGTTCAAAATAAGTCAGGGAGTCTGGGGTTAGATTATATTAAACGCCTATAAAAAAAAAAAAACCCACAAGGTAACTTGCGTTACCGCAGTGTTTTGAATTACGGGCTGTAGCCCGACCCGGTGGCCATGGTAACGATTGTATATTTATTTACGCAATATGCATGTATTTATAATGGCAGTCAATACAGGGATGTAATATATATATATATATATGAGATTTTTCAGCTCTATTTTTGTTTTAATAGATTTTACACTTTTTATAGATATGAAGGTACACTATTTTGCTACTGAAATAATTTTGAAATAAAGGTGATGGTTTTGTAGATGCATGGCTCATTTCTTTACTGTAAAACGTAACGGAATGTTCCATTATCATCTCGGGAGGGGGGGGGGGGGTTTATTATACTGACCACTGAACTTGAAACATTTTGATTTCTTTAAGCTGAATGATTCCTAGAGCCACGAGTACTAATATTACATCATCACGACCCAACATAGTGGAACTTGGCAAATATTTCAGACCACGCCGACTCAAACCAGCTAACAATCCTTGCTAGTTAAGCCATTTTTATGCTAAAGGTGCATTGGCACATACAGCAGTTTTATCGCTGCAAGTCGCCAGTCCCTGTACTACGTAGTCTCCAGTAGGCGTTCCTACTACTGGTTGCCATAGGAACATTTATCAACAGGTGGAACAACTAGCATTTCACCTTTGACAACAAAAGTTTCGTTTTTCTTGCCGCTAAAACGAAACATTTCATTCACGCTAGCTCATCGACATTTGCCTCAAATCGCACCGTTTCCACTTTTTCTTCAAATATTATGTTAAAATTAGCACTTTTATATCAGCTACATGGATATCTATTTAAGTGGCACGAGTTTTTAAACACTTTGAGTGACCAGATATTTACGCCATTCATAGCTACCGCTTTACATTGAATTAGATGAGAGAACTAACTTTGCACTGAGCAGAAAGTAATGTAGCTAATTTATACCATGAGCCTTTCTGCTTTAAAGTAAACTTCAGACATTTAAGCATGTCCCAGGATTACAGAGATCACACACAAGCCACGACGTCTCTTAAATTATTTTAATTCCTTGTGTACACTAAAAGAAAATTTACACACTTAAAGATTTTTTTTTTGTCCAAAAGCGCCCGAGCATGCTCGTTCCAACCTGGAGGGGGGCGGGGCTCTTTTTTCCCCCCATACACACACACACATACACACACATCATCATCATCATCATCAGTAAGATTGTGTTTCCATAGGAATTTCCCCGCAACGTTCTCGTATTTGTACATTTTCCACAGTCTTACTGTACACAGTCACCTACATGATTTAAGTAGTATAGTAGTACTTCCATTACAGCTTTACAATGTGCAAAATTCCTCACAGAGAGACAGACAGACAGACAGAGAGACAGACAGACAGGACAACACACAGCGGGGGGAACTGAAACAAGAAAGAAACTAGAACAGAAAGATAGGAAAACAGCTAAAAGGACTAATTTTGGACAACATTTCCCATGATGCACGGCCAGAGGAGAGCGTTCGAGACGCTAAAAGACTTTCAGAAGATAAATGTATATTATTGGTCCCTTATTGGCTAAAAGTACTTCAAGTCGATCACGATGATTCCTTCATCACACGGGTCACATAACAGTGGTTTCACCTTTAAGAGTTTAAAACAACAGCGATAATAAAAATAAAATAAAAAACTGCGGCGGGAAACAGAAGGCAGCTACGTCGCCACTCTGAGTCTGATCGTCTGCTATGGGAATAAAGCGCTGTTTACAGTGAATAACATGTGTTAAACCCCCAATAAACAAAATTCTAACATACGAAACATCCAAACTAAACATCAATTATCCGCATAATTATATTAACTAAAATGATTAAAACCTAAGGCCTTTTAAACAGATCATCTAAAAAAAAACATTAAAAAATCAACCAGCAGAATGTTGCAGGCAGTATGGTTTCAAGTCTATTTATTTTATTTTATATATATATATATATATATATATATATATGACTGATTTCACTTCACTATTTGCCTTCGTTGAAGGACTTTTAACCAGTGTTTCCTCAGCAAAGCGATATTTAACACACACACACACACACACACACACACACAGCTGGAATCATACTGAACCATAATCATAACCTAGAACAGAAAAGAAGTCTTATCCCTGATTATATACACGCTGAACCTCTATTAAGAACAAAACTCAGCTGGAACAATTAGGGATGCACCGATCCGATATCAGAGCTGATCCGATGTTTATAAACTTATGCAAATCATTCTTAAATGCAAAACAAAAAAAAAAAAAAGGTATTTAAGATGTCTGTAAAATGTTGAGAATACAAATCAAAACTTCACAAAAACTTGAACGGTGACACGATTACAACTCGAACAATAGTGAAATCACAACTCTGATGTTTTTGAGGGACAAAATTAAAGTAGAGCTGCAGGGTGGGGCCTGTGGAGGGCTTCAAAGAGCTTAGGGGGTGGGGCCTAGTGGAGGGCGAGGGCACTGAGCCATGTGGACTGCTCCAGATAGTAAAGAGGGCGGGGCCTGGTGGACTGCTCCAGATAGTAAAGAGGGTGGGGGCCAGTTGGACTGCTCCAGAGAGGGCTAGGTCAGGTGTAAGAGTCCAGAATGCTGAAGGGGTGGAGTCAGAAAGATGGTCCCAGAAAGCCAAGGGAGCCGTAACTAGTGGAAGAGGTAAGTGGGTGGGGTCAGGGGGATGGCTCTGGAGCACTTAGGGGGCAGGGCTGTGTACACAAATTCTGGCTACAAACTGATGTGTAACCTCAAAGCGAGATGTAAATGTGTGAATAATGATTTGCATGAATAATGGATTGCAATTTGGGATGTTACAGCGTCCTGTTGCTGGTTTTGTTGCAGGTGGAGTTTTTTTTGTGTGGTTTGACAGGAAGTTGACTAACACTGGGTTAACTATAGTGCTGATTTGAATCGTCGTGAATTAACGGGATGGGTGCATCCCTAATGAAGACACTTCCTCACCTCTAGACACTGAACGCTCGGCTCCACTCTGCTCACGCTCTCACTCTCAAACGACTTAAACTTAAACTGACTCCAACAAGCTGAGCTAAAGTGAACCAAAAACAAAAGACAGTGTGAGGATAGAGAGGCGTGAGGTGGAGAGAGAGAGAGAGAGAGAGAGAGAGATGGAGGGATCAGTCTGGGACAGGAGAGGGGGATGTGGAGGAACTGGAGGAGGGAGGAAGAGGAGTGAGTGTGGAGGGGAACATCAGCACTTTGGCCTGCATGAAGGAGAGATCAGGCAGTGTGGAGATGACACGCCGCGCCTCTTCGCTCAGATTCTCCTCCTTCTGCGTCTGTAACCGCCTGCGCACGCACACACACACACACACACACACACACATACATTAGATACTGACATGTCAAATAAATCATCCATTTATTAATAGTTATTACAGCTCTGTCAGTAGTGCAGCTGCAAATCACAGATTTATATCAATGCGCTCCTTATTGTTTCCATAGTAACAGCTCATTCACAGGCTCCACACAAACATTTCTGGAAGGAGTCTCCAGTGTCAGTACTTTGTAACAGAGGTAAATCTTTAACCGAGACAACCGGTCTGTCTTACTACTCCGAGTGTGTAGTAGAGATTGTGTGTGCTGCCCTCTGCTGTCTGAGCAGTGTTAATGCAGGTGTGTGTAAGTGTGTATGTGTGTGTGTGTGTGTGTGTGTGTGTGTGTGTGTGTGAGACACCTTGTGGACGTGTTGGTCTTCTCCACAGTGGACATGAGGCGAGCGAACGCATCCACCACTCTGCTGCTGCCTCCATTCACGTCCAGCTTAGCCTGGGTCAGCTCGTACAGCTCCGGGTCCACACCTACACACACACACACACACACACAGTGTGAACACTAGCACATACAATATAAACACACACAGACCCTACTGCTAATGCAGAGCCGAACTGTTAATACTGAGCATGCACAGGTGAGACGAAGGAGGGGGAAAAAAATGAATGAAGAAAAACCAGCTAGAGGTGGAGTTACGCAACGAGGGGCCCCTGACCACGCACTGTGACCCGGGACCTTTGACCTCAGCTGACCTGGTATAGAGGTGGTGGAGCTGGAGGGCGACTCGTCCACCGGGCCGAAAAAGTCCAGATTCAGCAGAGACGAACCTCCACTCGCTTCAGTGAGCAGGTGAGAGAGAGGGTGAGGGTGAGAGAGAGAGAGAGAGAGAGAGAGAGAGAGACGAATGAGTGCAACAGAGTGGAAGAAAAGACAGAGACAGACAGAAAGGAAGAGAGGAACAGACAGAAAAAGAGAGCAACAGAGTGAGAGAGACAAAGATAGACACAGAGAGGATACACACATGCATGTTGTTAGTACGAAAAAACAAACAAGAAAAGCACTGTTAATGTTAACGAAATACAGCTGAGAACATAAAGTCACCCAAAACTTTTTAAAAAATTTATTTATAAAAAAAAAGGCACCAGTTAATTTACCCTCATCGAGAAATCAGATCCTATGAATATGCAAATTAGTGCCACATCCCCTCTTCTGGTAAACCAGTATTTCACGGCCTGTATTTGCATATTAACACATGATTGGCTGTTACATTTTATGACACAACAGCACTGGTCTGTCACGTGTTCAGCACCATCGCAAATGTATTTTTATAAGTTTAAGGTGACTTTAAAGACGGTTAATACTTGCTGTGTTAGAAGGTTAGGAGCAGTTAAGACTGACTTAAGCTGTACGGTATTCTCTAAACCTGCGGTTCTCAAACTGTCTTAGTCTAGAGCCCTGTTTTAGGACACTTTGTCTCTTACACCACACAAAAATAAAAGCAGACAGTTTAGAGAGATATCTCCTTACACTGCTGTAGTGTATATGTAGAATATATTAGCAGACCTCAGGTACATTCGTGAGCTTGGTCTGAGCACTGTGGAGTCTGAGAACGAGGTTTACGAGGGAAGCCAACAGAGAAGGACGGAAACCGCTGTCTACTGATGCACCAATCATCATCATCATCATCATAAATGTTATGGAACGTACCATCCAGAGGGTTTGTAAGGCCACTGCTGCTCCAGTCAAACTGCACCGGCGGGAGGGACTCCTTCAGAGGGGTGGAGGAGATAGAAAAAAATTATCAAAAAATTGTTAGCCCATTAGACTCAGAGCTCCAGTACAAAACTGAAAGTGCCCAGGTCCTGTAAAGCACACACCTGAGCTGCGTCGGCGGGGCAGGTGCTCATCTCCGTGGCAACAGAGGGAGACTGCGCTATGGAGGCAATCATCTCAGCAGCGGAGACGGGCTTCACCGGCTCTTTAGTGGGCTCCAGCATTCCCTACACACACACACACACACACACACACACACACACACACACACACACACACACACACACACACACACACACACACACACACAGAGAGAGAGAGAGAGAGAGAGAGAGAGACAGAGAGAGAGAGAGACAGAGAGAGAATGTATGAGAAAGAAGCAGAAGAAGAGATCTGAAGGAAAATCAGCATCTGGATTTATGGATTTAGGATGCCTTTCTCACCAGACTGGACGCATACATGGGCACGATAACAGGCTGCTTCTTCTGACCTGTGAACAGCTGTGTGTGTGTGTGTGTGAGAGAGAGAGAGAGAGAGAGAGAAATGGATAGACACGGAGTGTTTTATTAAAACGTTCAACAAAGTTTGAATTTAAGACAAAAATGTGATAAAAGGCTCAAACTGTCTGGGTGGGCGTGGCTTAACATTCTAACGAGAACACTTGACTGACAGGTCGTTGTGCGAGACTCCCAGTCTGCAATTAAGCACAACGGCACAATCTGGATTGTTCCATCCACACGATTATAGAGTTACACTGTAGCTACGCGCACTACAATCAGGTTTCAGTAGCTAGGTCAACTTTCGCTGTGTGAGCCAGCGTTTACTTGCCAAGTCCTCGTTAAATCAAGGTTCACTCACTAACAACATTTCCTCATTCAGTCAGGGTTCATTCCCCAAGTCAGCGCTTCCTCATTCAGTCAGGGTTCATTCCCCAAGTCAGCGCTTCCTCGTTAAGTCAGGGTTCACTCGTTAAGGCAGTGTTTTCCTCATTAAATCAAGGTTCACTCACTAACATTTCCTCATTAAGTCAGGGTTTACTCCCCAAGTCACCGTTTTTCCCTCGCTAAGACACCGTTTTTCCCTCGCTAAGACACCGTTTTTCCCTCGCTAAGACACCGTTTTTCCCTCGCTAAGACACCGTTTTTCCCTCGCTAAGACACCGTTTTTCCCTCGCTAAGTCACCGTTTTTCCCTCGCTAAGTCACCGTTTTTCCCTCGCTAAGTCACCGTTTTTCCCTCGCTAAGTCACCGTTTTCCCTCGCTAAGTCACCGTTTTCCTGGGTACATTGCTCAGACTTGAAGCGTTTTGATGAAACCTGTGTTAGAAGGGACGAGTGACATCAGTCTCATTACTGGCGAGAGTGAAGGTTACGCAAGCTTAACCACGTTTAGCTCCGCCCACTTTCCACTGAAAGGGGAAGAAGTTCTGCTGGAGTTTAAGTAGACACTGGAGTCATAACTGACATACAGTGTCATACTGACATACTGTACAGACTTTCTAAACTTTATGTTCACATGTGCAGTGTTTCTTATGCGGTTAAATACACCAGCGCTGTATAATGACTACATGTGCTAATTTTCTCTACTCCACAGTGACGCCTGAGCGTTATGTGCGAAACACACTCACTATGTTCCGTGTATCGATGCCCAGTGAGCAGAGCAGAGCTTTGTTACTGTGTGAGCCGCCCCACTGATACCTCAGACCAAATGCACTGTGGATGTCCTGCAGCTGCAGCCACACGCCCTGCACTCCTCTACACCAGAGAGAGAGAGAAAGAGAGAGAGAGAGATTGGTATAGCACTAAATTTATTGCACCTCAAAGCAATACACACATCATCTTGTGCATAACCATCACCATGGCAATACTGTGTTGCATAAAGGATTCGACTTTAGATTACACAACATGTTCTCAACCAACAAAAGTACAACCTCCACAACTGTTTATATTTTTAAATGACGCTTTGGTAAAATTGAACATCTGGTGATGATGTGGTTCAGCTCTCAAACTGCTGACCCACAGCTGAGCTCAAGGAGGAAACCTCAGAGACCAGCACCTGCTGGAAGCAGTGACGCACCATGTCCTGCACAGCTACAGGAAACGATGTGGTGTGTGGGTGTTGTTCTTACCCACTGACTGGTGCTGGCTCTTTCTCTTCTTTTTCTGATCCTTCACGTGGCTCTAGGAAGGCTTTAAGATGGGGTACGTCCTCCTCTATGTGAGGCAAGGAGATCTCAAGAAAACTCGCCAGGAAAAGCTTCTCCAAACGGCTGACAAGAGACACCTGCAGGGAGGAAAAAAAAAAAGGTGGATGAAGATGTCTGGATGGAGCTTTTTAGTCAAGTAAGATCATCACAAGAAAGACCCAAATATGACGTATGAGGCACCGGGGCTTGGCAATATGACGACGTGATTCTGTGCTTAAAACTATTTTTGTACTAATCTGTACTAATCATTTTCACAATCAAAATAGTATGCACTAATGGTGATGTGACAATGTAATATCTACATGACGAATGAACTCGTGTAGGTTTTAGAAAGGCTTGCAAGATTTTGTTTCCACTCGATCGGAACGCTGTGCTGAGTGGGTGGACAATCCTGTCTGGCCACATTCCTGAAAGCAAAAAAAAAAAAAAAAAAAAAAAAAAATGCAACCTACTGCCTGGGTCAAATGTCCTGTAGGACTCAAGCCCAGTTCTGTTCACCATACTGCTGTAGACACACTTTAAAAGCAGGGAAATTAAAAAAATAAAAATAACAAACACATTTGATTCATCTAAACATACCATAATGCTGTCTTTCCTGCACTCCTCATCACTGCCAGTAGGGGGCGCTGTAACCGATCGGCTTTCATGCCAATCGTCTTCGTTCTTGTCCGAAAAGGTCGAGCCTTGGTCCTGACCGAATGCTGCCCACGATTCCCCTGCTTCCTCGTTCGACTCGCCGAACGCCTGCCATCCCCCGTTATCATCAGCACTGCCATCAACAGGCGCCGAAGTGAAGTCTGCGAAACTGTCGCTACCCGGAAACTCGGCAGTCTCCGCCCCCGCCTCGTTTTCTTGTGCTGTCTTGCCGGGTCGTCCGTGCGCATCGAAGTCGCCAAACTCGTCCTCGTCGGTGCACGTCGTATCCGGATCGTTTTGCCCGACAGACTCTGAGGGTGCGATCAATTCTGAAGGTGAAGAGTGCTGCGCTGCCCCCTGCTGCTCAAAATCAGCAAAGCCAGCGCCTCCAAAGGAGGTGGCATCCCCGAAGTCACCGAAATCTCCAAAGTCCTCGTCGTCATCCTCGGCCAGCTGGCTATGGTCGGCAGGAGTGGCCGTCTCTTCCTGTAGTGGAGGAGAAGGTACCGAACCCGTCGTACTGAAATCCCCGAATTCCTCGAGCGCTTCCGTGGACAGCGGGCGGCCGAAAGAGGTCTCCGTTTCGGTCTCCGTTTCCGTGTCGTTCCCGCACGCCTTCTCTTCCGTCGGCTCGCTGCTGCTACCTCGCTCATCCACGGAGACGGGGGACACCCTGTTATCCACCTTTTCCTTAACCTCCAAACCACCCAGTGCCACACCATTCCGCGATATTTGTTGCTCTGTGCTAACAGACTCAGTAGTATTCGAGTCCGGATGTGCATGGTCAGTGTCCTGATCCCTTTGTCCATAACTCGCCCCAGCATGGAAACCCCTGTCTCCGTTGCTAAGGTGATCTGAAGCCTCTGCAAACGAGGCGAACCCTGTTACAGAATAGTCCTTGTCATTGTCCACCGCTTCACCAGCTATGCTAGCTCCATGATTTTCCTCACTTTGTGGTTGGTTGTCTTGTGCTAGTCTCGCATCATGGTTTGAATTTTCCCAGTTCACACCGCTGTCCGTGTGACTGGGAACGTCAGCATTTGAAAAAGCAGCAAAATCCGCAAAATCCTCCTCGTCGTCACTGGGGATTGCATCGGGACAGCGACCCACCGAGGGACCCGTTTCCCTGTGTATGTGACGCGAGGGACGAGTTCCCTCCGTGCCAAAATTGGCAAAGCCATTCGTGAGAACTTCGTTGCCTCCTCCGTTGCAGTCCATAGCATCGCTACCAGTCCAGGCGTTTCCCGCAAAGTCCGAAATGTTTGTGTGAGCCCCGTGCTGACGCTCTGCGACCTTTTTCAACTCCTCCACACTAACAGTCCTACAAGCCGGAGCATCCCCCTGGCTGCCGTTCGACATCGCCGGTCCATTAAGTCCAACAACTCGCCCGTTACCGATTAACTCCGGCGGCGACGTCGCGTTCAGCGCCTGCAGCTGATTGAACGTGATGGGCGTCTCGAATTCCGATAAGCTGACGCTGTTGGGGACGCCGGTGAAGTCACTGAACTCGTCGTCGTCCTCGTCGGCGCCGTCCTCCAAGGGAGGGGGTGAGGACGAGTACATGTGGATCACGTCTGGCTCCATGGCGCCTCCACGATGATCGAGCAGCTGAAACGTCGCACCTGGGAAAGGATGCACTGATTAATGACGACAGAATTTTAATAATCGCAGAAACAAACCGAACTAGCAACGACGTTTCTATACCACGCCGATACCCGATGCCGACTTAATAATCATTTCTAAAGCAAGTTAAAGGAACCGGTCTGCTCCATTTTAACAAATCAGACATCACTTCATCTTAGGATGTGACTGCATTCAAACGGTTAGCGATGCTTCACATCAGAGACGTGTAGTTATGTTTTCACTTATCGCTGAGCTCTCTGGTGGTGTAGAACCTGAAAGAACATCAGTACGCTGGGGCTGTGACTCGTTCCCTGTCTTTATTCCATTTTGTTTGGTCCGACACCAATTAAAAGTAGCTTAGTAACGTAGTTTTCACTCAGTAACGGCATTCGATTAAATTCTCGTCCCCCTTGCCGGAGAAGTCCCGCCGACACCAGAGTGTTGACCTATAGCGCTCTGGAGCTGGAGTTTATCAACTCCCGCCTTGTTCTCGAGCTTAAATTAAATCAGCAGAACCTTTCACGGAGCGCAGACAGATGGACCGCGCTTCCGATTCGACGGTAATTATGTGATAATGGGTGAAAGCGGGAGTCTGAAGAGGGGGAGGGGGGAGGGAGACGCAATCCAGAGAACAACTCACACAACACAACACGGGAAAGGCGGAGAGCAGAGAGCCAAGACAAATAAAACAAGGGACTCCTATCGTACCTGTGAAGTGTCTACGGCCTGTATTTATTCTAGTAGGTGAGTGGAACAGAGAAACCAGCAGCTTGTGCGTATTTAACCTGCAGCCTCTTCGACCTGGTGACCTTGAGCTGTGAAGTGTGGATAAGCTCTAACAGAGAGGGGGGTGGGGGGAGTGGGCGGAGACTCCAATAATCCCGTGTCAATAATCAATGACACGATATACACACTTTCCGTCAATGTGTTCGGTGACTGATTAATTCTTCCATAACAGCAGCCCTGACGGTAGTGCAAGCTGCGAGTCACGGGAGGTTTATATCAATACGTTATCGTTTCTATAGTAACAGCTCATCCGTAAGGGACTTGTACGGCACGTGGGCAGATTAAAGAAAACGTGTGCGATATGACACAGATATCGTCACACATCACGATACTCGAGGACATTTCTCCGATATACGACGCACATCACGATGTATAATTTAGCTGACAGACTGTCCGCAAAACAGTAGCAAAATAAACAGGAATATAAACTGTCCTTGATGGTACTTTTCTTTAATGCTTACAAAGACAAAAGTAATTATTAAAAACAGTATATATATAAATAAAAAACTTAATCCCACCAACGATATCTCAGTAAAGTCTATATCACAATATCGAGATCACATCGATATATCGCCCAGCCCTAGTGTTATCATTTCCTATAAAGAGAGTCTCCTGACTGTTTCCCGATGTCTTCAGGACAGAGGAGGTTACGCTTCTTTGCGGTTTCTCAACAACACAACATGCTTATTAACGTCAAGAGAGAGGATGGCGAGGGAACTGGCTGTTTATAGCTGCCGTAACGTAAGCGAGAACAGGAACTAACTTGTTTCACGCAGATTAAACGTAACTATGCGAGGATGGAAATTGTGAAAACTGTGACATGTCGTTCTGTAACGAAACAGAAAACCGATAGTCGACAAATTTCTGTGGCGCAAGACGAACAAACGACTCCAGGGACATGCTGTTACGGGAAAAAAACAACTTGTTTCTTACCTTTTAAAAGCTTTAATGAATCTAAGAGTTACAGCTGTTACGAAGCACTGGCACTGGAGACTCCTTCCGTAAAAAAAAAAAAAAAACACGTCTCCTTACTTTAAGAAAACTTCAACACATCAAACAGTTACACATAGTTTTTGGCATTGTAAAAAAAAACAACAAACAACAACACCATACAAGTAGCAGTGAGTGAGCTGTTGCTGTGGAAACCGTAACGTATCAGAACGAGCGCGTGACCCGGGTTACAGCCGGAACTGCTGTCCGAGCCGCTGTTACACAAAAACGAATCGACACCTTCTGACCAATCAGAATGCAGAATTCTACAGCGCCGTGGTTGTAAACACACAGCTCGTATTTATTTTTCGGTAAAAGTTGTTTTTCCTGTTGTGTTAAACGACAAAAAAAGGGGTCCTTTTGATATAAAATGAGCGACTTGGGACGTGTTTCAGAGCCTGCACCTGACAAACAACCTGCCTGTGTTTGCTAAAAGGGCCCAACCCAGTTCAACAGGATTAGCTTAGCTTAACGCTTCAGTGGCATATGGCTAACAAATCATGATGACGACTCGAACTAGCAGAAATGCTTGGGCTGAAACATGACAAACTAGTCATCGAAACGCTTATTTTCGTCACCATGGGATCTCCAGGCTAATTCTAATGCTAGCTAACTAACAAACATTAGCAGGCTCGAGACACCACTTCTCATTCTCCTCCTAGCTAGCTTTAGCTACACTGAGGAAAACAAATCAGACATCAAACCTACCTTATGGATCTTGGCGCCACATTCCCATGTTTCAGGATTAAAAAGTTCTCGCCTTTTTTTTTTAAATAAAGTGTTAAACAGTTAGAGATTTGAGACACAGCCGGCTGTTTGGCTAACGGTAGCTAGGCTAAGCTAGCGCTTCAGTCTGTCTCTCTCTCTCTCTTTCTGTCTGTCTGTCTCTCTCTGAAAATGATTAACTATACACTCAGCTAGACATTTCACTTTCCTCTGGCGTTAATAAATAATGTCAGTCCATGTGTCCGCCCTGGCTGCACTGTCCACACTGATTACACAAACTTGTTGTGTCCGAGAGCAGCTCTGAAACGGGAAGTCTGAGTGATAAACCAGCTCTGAATTTACTGCTAACACCGCGCACCAGGAAGTGTTTGGTTAAAGCGCACGTCTTCCTGCGCATGCGCGCCGAGGCCAGGTGAGCGCGCGGTGGTTTAAACTGTCTTTAACTTACACTTTGTGTAATAAATGTAGAGCGGATGTCTGATTTTTTTAAAATTTTTATTAAGAAGGGATGTGGAAACAAAGTGTGATCATTAAGTAATAGCGACAACTTACGAAGAGATGGGAATGAGATAATTAAGGCTTGAGAATGAGATAATGCGTGAGAATTGGATCATTAAGGCACGGAAATGAGATAATTAAGGAATGGGAATGAGATAATTAAGGCATGAGAATGAGATACGGCGTGGGAATGAGATAATTAAGGCATGGGAATGAGATACGGCGTGGGAATGAGATAATTAAGGAATGGGAATGAGATAATTAAGGCATGGGAATGAGATACGGCGTGGGAATGAGATAATTAAGGCATGGGAATGAGATCATTAGGCATGAGAATGAGATAATTAAGTCATGAGAATGAGAGAATTAAGTCATGAGAATGAGAGAATTAAGTCATGGGAATTAGATCATTAAGGCATGAGAATGATATAATTAAGGTATGTAAATGAGATTAAGGCATGAGAATGAGATAATTAAAGCATGGGAATGAGATTAAGGCATGAGAATGAGATCATTAAAGCATGGGAATGAGATTAAGGCATGGGAATGAGATGATTAAGTATGAGAATGAGATAATTAAAGCATGGGAATGAGATTAAGGCATGAGAATGAGATAATTAAAGCATGGGAATGAGATTAAGGCATGAGAATGAGATAATTAAAGCATGGGGATGAGATTAAGGCATGAGAATGAGATAATTAAAGCATGGGAATGAGATTAAGGCATGAGAATGAGATAATTAAAGCATGGGAATGAGATAATTAAGTATGAGAATGAGATAATTAAAGCATGGGGATGAGATTAAGGCATGAGAATGAGATAACTAAGGCATGAGAATGAGATAATTAAGTCATGGCCATGGTTTAGTAAGGTGTGGGAATTAGATCATTACGTATCCACAGCTTAAGGAATGATGGAATGAGAAAATAACTTTAAAAAAATCTAATACATAAGTTACAAAATTAATATTTTAGATTTTTTATTACTGTATTTCTTTTATGTTCAAACTAATAAACTTACAATGAACAGTAATATGACGGATCTATTTTTACCTAACCTTATTTAATTACCCTATTTAATTTTTGGCCTTAATAACCAAGCAGCATCAACTCGACTCATGTTCAGCTCTGTTTTCTTCATTTCCATCCATCCATTTTCTATACTGCTTATCCTTACTGGGTTGAGGGGAACCTGGAGCCTATCCCAGGGAGCATGGGGCACAGGCGGGGGACACCCTGGGCCAGTCCATCGCAGGGCATGATCACACACACACACACATTCACACACTACAGAAACTTTTGAACATGCCAAGCAGCCTACAATGCATGTCTTTGGCTTTGGACTGGGGGAGGAAACCGGAGTACCCAGGGGAAGCCCCTGAAGCACGGGGAGAACGTGCAAACTCCACACACACACACACACACACACGACAGCAGTGGGTATTGAACCCTTGACCCAGGAGGTGTTGGTGCTAACCACTGAGCCACCACGCCCCCATTTTCTTAATTTAATTAAAAACATTTTAACCAAAATAAATCAACCTATCTGTGGTTATTATTATTTAAAATGTTTATAAATATATAACAATGTAACAGTATGAGAAAACAAATACGTTACTCTTTTTAAATTGAAAAATTTTCAATCTTTTTATGCTTTTTTTTTTTTTGTCCTTTCCCAAATGTGTTTAGCTTAATAAAGTGGCAGCTTGGTGTATATTAGTGGCTCAAGAAAGACATGCGAAAGAAGTCAGGAGCAGAAAGATAAGACGGACAATGTGGAAAAACAGGAAGTGGAATGAGACAGCAACATCTACTGGGTCTCCAACATCTACTGGGAAATTCTGCAGGGAAAAGAAAAGTTATTGAAGTCTTCATGGGTTGGATTTGATGTTTGGGGGTGTGGGTGGGGTGTCTATGTGTGTGTGTGTGTTATCTGAATCAAAACAACTCGTGACTGTTAAAGTGTTTCATCACTGGGAATCAGACCAATAAGGTGATGACCGCAGTCATTGACGAGAAGGCTTTAATCGATTAGTGATTATGAAATAAACAAAAATGACAACAGAAGTATTTAAAACAAAAGCACACAAAATGCTTTGCAATGGAATGCCTTTCGTTTTCATCAATATTTTCATTTCATATACACTTCCCTATTCTGTAGCTGGAATGTCTGACAAAACACCGCCATATATTATATTCGTTTAATTCCACAAAGTTACACGTTTACGTCATCCTCTGCCATGTTCCTGAGCTTCTACTCATGTTATTAATGATTTCAGGCTGGAAAGCTCACCACCGTGCTCTGGATGAACTAATTCCATCCAATTCCAGTTACACAGCATCACTGTTGAGATTCGCTGACCTACCTGTCAGAACTTCTGACATTTAAGACTCTAAGCAGATGGATTTAAAGCAGCCATGTGCAACTTTTGTTCATGATGATAATCTGGTGCCCATATTAGCCTCATGGCTTGAGTGCAAATCTAAAGAAAAGAAAATAAAAATTTTTTTTTAAAAATTCAAATCCTAAACACGCCTTGGCTGATCGACTATATTCAGGGCAATGGAACAAAACTGGTGTAGATTTTAGTTCTGGACAGATGACTCTTTTAAAGGTGCAGTTTGTAACATTGAAACGATCGTAAAACTTCAAAGGCACTTTTGAAAATAATGAATAAACAAAACTGTTGCCGCGTATCACCATGAAGTGTCGCCCCCTGCTGGTTTACTGGTGTAGTGTAGTGTAGTTCAGCGTTAGTGTTGCTGTAGTTAAGCACAACGGTCCTGATCTCAATCCTTCTGTCAAGCTTGAACAACTTTACACTTTACAAACAGAATTTGTTTCATTGTGGCCGCTAAATTCCACTCGCACGTCCGTGGGCTTCACCGCACGGCTACGTTAGCGGCGAGTTAAGGGTAGTCCGGAAAACGACACGTTGAATACCCAGTCCCGGTGTTTTCTCCACCACGCTAACACCTACATCCTGTTCTCTTCAGTGTCAGCCATGAACGCTAATGATTATAAAACGTCTTTATTTAAATTAAAAAAAAACAAAAGAAGCTATATTAACTACAGTTACCCGTGTTGGTGTGTACAAGCGATTCATATTAACAGCTGCAACTTCAAAAGTTCAAACACAGCAAATGAGAGGACAGCGATAACTCCAGTCCTTTCACGTGCCACTAAGACTGTGACATTGGTCTCTCTCTTTACGATCAAACTCGGTGCTTGCAGAAACGTTCGTGCTCGGAGGTCCAGTTCAGCTCGGTGTTGAGAGACACACACAGGGCTGACCGGCTGGCGTGAGCGGCCGATCGTCTACAGCTCAGTTCAGTTTGGTGAGGCTCAGGCTGCCGCTGATCTGGATGGTGTCGATGGACATCAGCGAGCGAACGCGGTGATAGAAGTCAAACAGCGGCTGACCGTCCAGCAACACGCGGAAACTCTGGTGCTCGCAGTGAATCTCCAGCTGGAAAAATAACACGGAAGCATTAGTAACGATGCAGCGTTACGAGCTTCGGGATACAGGTCACACCGAATGGTATCTAGTGAAACAGAGAGATGATGAGAACATCACGACGTCGTCGATCATATACCCTGAACGGCTGTCCCGCGAGGAACGGAAAGAAGGGGATGGCCGTCTCCTCCTCCCCCCACGAGCCCGAGACGTGTGCGTTCCTCAGCAGCTGACGATCCTCGAACCTCGCGCTGATCTCCAGCGCCACGTCGTCGCACCCACACGTCAGACTGATGTCAAAACTGACCAATCACATCACACAGAGTCACAATCTCATTCAGTATTTACTCATCAGTATGAGCAGGATGAGCGTACATGTTCTCACCCATCTGGTTCTGGATCCACGATGCCCATGACGGTGATTTTCTTCCCAGGTCGCATCCCACCTCGGATACTTCCACAAAATGGCACCGCCTGCCCAAACACATAACATATTACTTGTTTTTTCCCCCCTCACAAACCACCATTTAAAAAGATACACAGGTAATTATATCCAGACTGTACGTTACTGTCCGGTCCAGTGATGAACATTCAGATGTGCCACGGGTCTCGGAGTCATTCCCAAAACGTTTCCGGTATTTAAACCAGGAATTCTACAGACAACTACATAATCACTTTTAAAGGCGAGTGGATTTTAAAACATTATACGTTTAAAGGGACCCTTTAAGGCTATCACAAGGAAATTCTAGGTTTATGCTACACTACATGGCCAAAAGTTTGTGCACCCCTGACCATCACACCCATATGCGCTTCTTCCCCAAACTGTTCCCACAAAGTCTGAAGCACACACACTTGTCTACAATGTCTCTGTACGCCGTAGCCTTACAATTTTCTTTCATTGGAACGAAGAGCCCCAAACCTGTTCCAGCATGACAACGCGAGTCCCCGTGCACAAAGCGAGCTCCGTGAAGACGTGGTTTTCCAAGGTTGGTAAAAACAATTTCCCACATTATCACAGTTAAAATGAAAACCTGCCCTACTCCTCCTCAGACTGTGCATTTAAATAGCAAAGAAATGAATAAGAAATCATAAGAAATATTTGTACAGCGATGTGCAAATAACAGTAATGTATAAAACATGCAGTGTGCGGAGTTTCAATGGAAATGGACTTTTTTTTTTTTTTTTTTAAAGCTTTACCACCCTGAAACTCACTTTTTAATAACCACTCTCTGAAACTCTTTATATACTTCACTATAAATTTGTATTAGGCCATCACGTTTTATTTCTGTAAAGCACTTCAGGCTTGTAATTAAAATCCGATGTAAATGAGAGTTTAAACTTCTTATTGTTGTTGTTATTACGGATTAACCACGAACTGATTGTTTGTTTTTTTTAGCTACAACAGGAAGTCAGTTTAGTACCAGGAGCTGCTGTTCATCTTTGCTGGGGGAACCAAATGCAGGTTCTCCAAAAGAGCTGTCCAGCTTCCTGTTAGGGGTTGACGATCTCTGAGAAGCAAAAATAAATAAATAAACAGATAAATAAATGTATTACTTAAGTGTACACGGTCAGGGCCATGATGAGGACCATGATGAGATGCTCTAATAGGACTTACACGCCTTAGTCTGTTTACACCCCAAATCATTAAACTTCAGAGCTATACTATTTAACATCAAATTCATAGTTACACCAACACGGTTTAACTCAAACCTGCTTGTAGTTAACCTAATAACCTAATAATCTAATAACAAATACGTGTTCATAGTTCAAAATGGTTATCCTGAGGGGAAAAAAGGGAGGTAAACGTGTATCATCGCTCCTCAAAATACTCACGAGCTCCTCTCGCACTCTGAGCTCCGCCATCTTGGGAAAAAATTTACAAACTGCTGGATTTTTTTTTTTTTTTGACAGCGGCCGCAGCACGCGACCGGTATGATCACGTGATTGTGGAGGCGTTTGAAGGCATTCCACGCCACGAGAGGGCGAAAAACCGTCCAATCGTATTCCCCCGGCTGAAACACGTGACAGCGCTCGGGCAGGGATTCGGAATGTTAACGTTGACGTTATGGCTGAATCCCGAATGGCTCCCTAAGTACTATATAAGTACACTACATAGGGCGTGAAAGAACAAGGCGTATACACTGTATATAGTGCGCTAGATGTTTAAAAGGCGGCCGTTTGGAATCGTGTTTTTTTTTCTGAAGCTACGTTTCTTCTGTTTACATTATATATATATATATATATATATATATATATATATATATATATATATATATATATATATATATATATATATGTGTGTGTGTGTGTGTGTGTGTGTGTGTGTGTGTGTGTGTGTATGTATATAGATAGATAGATGGATAGATAGATTTTGTGTATATCTCATACTAAATCGTTTCAGAAGTTTAAACAAAACCTTCCCAGAAGTGGCCGACCTTCCAAAAGTCCTCCAAGAGCACAGCAACGACTCATCCAGGAAGTCACAAAAGAGCCGAGGACAACATCAAACGACCTACAGGCCTCTCTTGCATCAATAAAGGTCACTGTTCATGACTTCGCTATCAGAAAGACACTGGGCAAAAATGGCATCCAAGGAAGAGTAGCGAGGCGAAAACCACTGCTAACCCAGAAGAACATTAAGGCTCGTCTGAATTTTGCCAAAACACACCTTGATGATCCTCAAACTTTTTGGGAGAATGTTCTGTGGATTGATGAGTTGAAAGTGGAAAGACAGGGTTCCCGTTACATCTGGTGTAAACCAAACACCGAATTCCTCAAAAAGAACATCATACCTACGGGGGGGAAAAAGAAAAAAAAGATGAAGATGAAGAATGCAATAAGCAAAAGAATGACACGTGCAGATTCCAAATAAATCAGACAAAACTGCTTTCGAACTCATGAATGAAGCTGTAAACAAATTCGTGGCGTATTAGTCCGCCTTCTAAACCGGTCTGTTTTTGCCTCCTCCAATTAATAACATCCCTAAATCAGCACAACATTAATATCAGCCCTTGTTCTCTAACCATTTACTACATGCACACTGTGGTGTACACTTCCTCGGAAAGGTTGATCTTAACCCTTAAGCCCACAGGTGTGCCTCATGCAGAGTAAGTGAATGTGGATCACATGACCAGCAGATGGCGTTGTGATATCAGTCTCACTCTTTGTCTAGCTTTATAGAAGTCCTGCGTTTAACATTTACATTTATGGCATTTGGCCTTATCCAGAGCGACTTACATTTATTTCATTTATACATCTGAGCAATTGAGGGTTAAGGGCCTTGCACAAGGGCCCAACAGTGGCAGCTTGCCAGCGCCGGGATTTGAACTCACAACCTTCCGATCAGTAGTCCAACATCTTAACCACTGAGCTACCACTGCTTGCACACTTAGATACATGCCAGTCCATCGCAGGGCATCATCCAGACACTCACTCACACCTAGGGGCAATTTCGAGTCACGAAATTACCTACCCATGTTTTCAGGAGGCTGGAGGAAACCGGAGAACCTGGAGGAAACCTAAGTGATCACAGGGAGAACATGCAACAGTAGCAACTTTTACAGTATGTACTGAAATTGAGTTTTGGTGCACTGCACCCTCTAAAGCCTTTAAGAAGAGTCTGTAAGTTTGATGTAGGCCAAGCTTGAAGCTACCACCCCAGTGACAGGTACAGTTTAGCACCTTATTCTGAGACTGTAGTGGGTTTTCTTCCTGGAATAATGCCTCAGACGTAAAGAAGAGGTCGAACAGCACACTTCCACCATAATGCACACTCTTTGAGTGACATTTAACCCCCACAAACCACATGTCGGACACCCTGGACTGCACCATCAGGAGATTTCATTATGAGCCATGGCCTGGAGCCTCATCAGACTCATCCACGCGCAGGGACGAGAGAACAAAACACAACCATAAAATCCGATCACGCGCACATAACCGAGGAGGAGCTGCTTGACGACAGGTGTCAATGTTTATACTTTGTTTATGAGATAAGATAACATTTTATTAATGCTTGGCAGGAACCCGACATACCACAGCATCTCGGATCAAAACAAAGGACAATGATGGAGATACAGATAATGCAAAATGGGTGAGAAAACCCCGATAAGGTTTATTTATTGTTCCTTCTCTACTCTATTTGTTCTCAGAAAGCCATTTGTACAAACTCAGACTAACTACAGGACGCATTCGACAGAGCTGATGTATGGGATGATTGTTATTACTGAGTGATTTTTAAAACAGACAAACATCCGGACCCTTCCGCTGGGCTGTTTATCAGTCTGACAGCTTATTTCCCGTATGAAGACAATTTTAAGACGACGATGAAGAAATCCAGCACAAGAAGGCGAAATAAAGAAGTAAATATGGTGATAAAGGACAAGAACAAAAGAAAGTAAGGCAAGAAAAAATAAAAAAAAAAGGTTGAGTAAAAATATACAGAATGTAACGGCAAAGAAGAAGAAAATAAAGAAAAATTCATAGAATGATAAAAACACTGATGATAAAAAGGAGAAGGAAAGAAAGGGAAGACAAAAGGCGTAAGAAGTAACAGCAGAAGTGTGTGTGAAGAAGACTGTGTGTTCACTGGAGCATGTGGGGTGTGTAAATGGAAACAGGACTTGTTCAGTGAACCCGTACTGTGTGTGTGTGTGTGTGTGTGTGTGTGTGTGTGTGTGTGTGTGTGTGTGTGTGTGTGTGTGTGTCTGTGTGTGTGTGTGTGTCCCACTCACAGGCGTTTCCTCCAGGCCAGAGACAAAGACAATCTGTCCAGCACACCATACGGCTATCTGTCATCTCTTCCCTATCACACACACACACACACACACACGCACGCACGCACGCTCACGCGAGTGCGCGCGCGCTCTTTGTTCCTCTCTCAGGCCCGGAGTTCAGGCCGGGATATTTAAAACACACCGTAAACACGCCGGTGCGCGTGGCAACCGTCGCCATGGCAGCGCGACAACAGCCCGCAGCCCCGGTAACTCAGTGTTTGCCTTGGCGCTATGGCACAACACTGGCGTTATGTAACGGGAGCGCGCGGCGCGGACTGGGGCGCGCCCCCGGCGACGCGCACCAAGCGGCGGTTGCTAGGTTACCGTGTTGGAGTTTTCAAAAACGAAGGCAACAACAAAAGAAAAACTTCCTCGAAGAAACATCTGTTTAAAAAAAAAAAAAAAAAAAAAAAAAAAAAAGACAAACGTCCTCGCGGGAGCACATTATTCACTCCTTATTCCTGTCATTCACTCTTATTCACTCTTTATTCACTCCTTATTCCTGTCATTCACTCTTATTCACTCTTTATTCACTCCTTATTCCTGTCATTCACTCTTATTCACTCTTTATTCACTCCTTATTCCTGTCATTCACTCTTATCCACTCTTTATTCACTTCTTATTCCTGTCATTCACTCTTATTCACTCTTTATTCACTCCTTATTCCTGTCATTCACTCTTATTCACTCTTTATTCACTTCTTATTCCTGTCATTCACTCTTATTCACTCTTTATTCACTCCTTATCCCTGTCATTCACTCTTATTCACTCCTTATTCCTGTCATTCACTCTTATTCACTCTTTATTCACTCCTTATTCCTGTCATTCACTCTTATTCACTCTTTATTCCTGTCATTCACTCTTATTCACTCTTTATTCACTCCTTATTCATGTCATTCACTCTTATTCACTCTTTGTTCACTCCTTATTCCTGTCATTCACTCTTATTCACTCTTTATTCCTGTCATTCACTCTTATTCACTCTTTATTCACTCCTTATTCCTGTCATTCACTCTTATTCACTCTTTATTCACTCCTTATTCACTCTTTATTCACTCTTATTCACTCTTTATTCCTGTCATTCACTCTTATTCACTCTTTATTCACTCCTTATTCCTGTCATTCACTCTTATTCACTCTTTATTCACTCCTTATTCACTCTTTATTCACTCCTTATTCACTCTTTATTCACTCTTATTCACTCCTTATTCACTCTTTATTCCTGTCATTCACTCTTATTCACTCCTTATTCACTCTTTATTCCTGTCATTCACTCTTATTCACTCTTTATTCACTCTTATTCACTCCTTATTCACTCTTTATTCACTTCTATTCACTCTTTATTCCTGTCATTCACTCTTATTCACTCTTATTCACTCCTTATTCACTCTTTATTCCTGTCATTCACTCTTATTCACTCTTTATTCACTCTTTATTCACTCCTAATCACTCTTTATTCCTGTCATTCACTCTTATTCACTCTTTATTCACTCTTTATTCACTCTTATTCACTCCTTATTCCTGTCATTCACTCTTATTCACTCTTTATTCCCCATTATTCACTCTTATTCACTCCTTATTCACTCCTTATTCCTGTCATTCACTCTTATTCACTCTTTATTCACTCTTTATTCACTCTTATTCACTCCTTATTCCTGTCATTCACTCTTATTCACTCTTTATTCACTCTTTATTCCTGTCATTCACTCTTATTCACACCTTATTCACTCATTCACTATTTATTCACTCTTTTGTCACTATTTGTTCTCCATTATTCACTCTATATTATTCCTATTGATCACTTTTTATTCCTTGTTATTCACTCTTTACTCTTTTCGCTCTTTTTGTTCACTCTTTATTCACTCCTTATTCTTTATTCACTCCTTATTCCTGTTATTCACTTTTATTCACTCTTTATTCCTGTTATTCACTCTTATTCACCCCCTATTCATGTCATTCACTTTTATTCACCTCGGGTCATGGGGCAGCAGTCTAAGCAGAGATGCCCAGACCTCCTTCTCCCTCCTCCACGAGGATACCCAGGTGCTACCAGGCCAGACGAGAGATATAATCTCTTGGACATGTTCAAACGTCCAGGAGGCATCCTAGCCAGATGCCCAAACCACCTCAGCTGGCTTCTTTCGATGCAGAGGAGCAGTGAACTACTCTACTTTGAGCTCCTCAACCTATCTCTAAGGCTGAGTCCAGCCACCCTGTGAAGGAAGCTCATTTCCACTGCTTGTATCCGCTACCTCATTCTTTTGGTCACTACCCAACGCTCGTGACCAAAGGCGAGGGTTGGGACGTAGATTGACCAGTAAATTGATAGTTTTGCCTTTCAGCTCAACTCACCATGATGGACTGGTACAACGTCCACATAACTGCTGATGCTGCGCCGATCCATCTGTCAATTTCCTGCTCCACTCGACCCTCACTTGTGAACAAGACCCTGAGATTTTATTCCCCATTATTCACTCTTATTCACTCTTTATTCCCCATTATTCACTCTTATTCACTCTTTATTCCCCATTATTCACTCTTTATGCCCCATTATTCACTCTTATTCACTCTTTATTCTCCATTATTCACTCTTATTCACTCTTTATTCCCCATTATTCACTCTTATTCACTCTTTATTCCCCATTATTCACTCTTATTCACTCTTCATTCCCCATTATTCACTCTTTATTCCCCATTATTCACTCTTATTCACTCTTTATTCCCCATTATTCACTCTTATTCACTCTTCATTCCCCATTATTCACTCTTTGTTCCCCATTATTCACTCTTATTCACTCTTTATTCCCCATTATTCACTCTTATTCACTCTTTATTCCTCATTATTCACTCTTATTCACTCTTCATTCCCCATTATTCACTCTTTGTTCCCCATTATTCACTCTTATTCACTCTTTATTCCCCATTATTCACTCTTATTCACTCTTTATTCCCCATTATTCACTCTTATTCACTCTTCATTCCCCATTATTCACTCTTTGTTCCCCATTATTCACTCTTATTCACTCTTTATTACCCATTATTCACTCTTATCCACTCTTTATTCCTCATTATTCACTCTTATTCACTCTTCATTCCCCATTATTCACTCTTTGTTCCCCATTATTCACTCTTATTCACTCTTTATTCCCCATTATTCACTCTTATTCACTCTTTATTCCCCATTATTCACTCTTATTCACTCTTTATTCCCCATTATACACTCTTATTCATTCTTTATTCACTCTTATTCAGTGTTTATTCCCATTATTCACTCTTTATTTACACTTATTAGCTCTTTATTCTACATTATACACTCGTATTCACTCTTTATTCCCATTATTCACTCTTTATTCACACATATTTGCTCTTTATTCTACATTATACACTCGTATTCACTCCTTTTTCCCATTATTCACTCTTATTCACTCTTTATTTCTGTTGCATGTTTACAGCTAAATCCAACTGTAGAAGTCATTATTGTATGCTACAAAGAAAGAAAATAAAGAATAATGAAGAAAAAAGTAAAAGAATGTATACAGTGCGGGTGGAGCAGAAGAAGAGAAATATAAGGACAAAGAAGAAAAAGAGAAAGAAGAAGACAAATGAGAAAACAGACAAAAATTACAAAGAGGAAGACAACACTCATAAAGAAAATGAAAGACACGGTTTAAAAAAACGTGATAACAGAAACGAAAAAAGGTTAAAATATGAAGACATTTATAGTGAAGAACAAAACAAGGAGAGGAAAATGAAGATGGGGATAATGTAGGAGAGGAAGAAGAAAAGAAAAGAAAAGAAAAAGAATAATAATAAGAAGAAAGGATGTAACTAATAAGTAGCAGCAGAATAAGAAAACAAATACTTGGACAGCAAATAAGAGGATAAAGAGAAGGAGGAGGAGGAGAAGAAAAATACAGTAAAATAAGAAGAAATGAAAAAGAAGACGGGATGAAGATAGAGGAGAGAAGAATGTGACTCACTCTGCGTCTGAACACCGGTGCTCAGACCCGTATCTACATGAGAAAGAAAAAGTTGATAAATGTGTGTGAGTAAAGTCATGAGTTGTCCTGTGTTTAGGTTTGTGTACAGCTACAGCCATGGCTACACACACACACACACACACACACACACACACACACACAAGCACACACACACACACACACACACACACACACACACACACACACACACACACACACACCACACTGAATCAGCACACATCACACATGAATCTGCTGACACGGGATTGTCAGCCAGTAAACACAAACACACACAAACACACACACACACACACACACACACACACACACACACACACACACACACACACACACACACACACATTTGGAGTTAAAGCAGAAGTTTAGTAATATAGTTATGAGGCTAATGTTGCTAATAAATCAGGGACGTTTGTAGCCACCAGTTTAGCATTGTGTACAAAAGCAACATGTATTAAAATATCATCACGCAGAGGCATGTCTTCAGTCAGACTTGTGGAGATGTTCAGTGTCTCTGACAGACCTACTGACGCAGTGTGTGTTCGTCTACTGACCAGAGAAAACACCCTGATTTATAAACAGACCCTAATGTGATCCCAAGTGAGCAAGTGAAGGACCAGAGGAAAATTATTATTATTATTTATTTGTTTGTTTGTTGTTGGCCCAAACGCATGGTTCATTCAAACTGATCACATAAGCATCAGTAATACTGTTGTTATTTTACTGAAAAAAAGAGAAAGAAAGAAAGGAAGAGAAACAAAAAAAAGAAAGAAAGAAAGAAAGAAAGAAAGAATAGAACTTTAAAGAGAAAGAAAGAACAAAAGAAAGAGATACAAAGAAACAAATAAAGAAAGAAATAATAAAAATGAAAGAGAAAGAAAGAACGAAAGAAAACATAAAGATTGTATATGTGTGTGTGTGTGTGTGTGTGTGTGCGTGTTCCGGACAGGGGAACTCCGAACCATAAAGACTGCGCGAGACTGTATAGTGCGCGCGCGTATGTCTGTATATGTGTATGCGTGAGCGCGCGCGCGTGTGTGTAGGTGTGTGTGTGCGTGAGAGAGAGAGAGAGAGAGAGAGAGAGAGAGAGAGAGGCTGGCTACCTGAATGGACTAGTTTAGTGTGTGTCCATGTCGGTGCTCGTGAGTGTCGGTGTGTCGGGACAGTCGCGCGCTGTTTGGTGTCTGGAGCTGTGTGAAGCCGAAGTGTGTGAGGTGTGTGAGGAGAGAGAGAGAGAGAGAGAGAGAGGAGAGGAGATCCAGCTGTGAGACAGGTAAAACATTTCCTGCACTTTACTCTCCTCTGCCTGTAAAGTAGATTTAATCCTAAATGTGTAAATAAGAAACAGCGCGTGCATAGAGTGTGTGCGCGCGAGGTGCAACGCAATGCGTCTCACTTTACTGCAACGCGGTGATCATGTAAATGCGCGTGAAAACATTCCTCTGAAAACGTAAAAAAAAAAATTTAAAAACGTAAAAACGTGTGGAACTGTGTGTGCACTGGATCTACTGCGTGTGTTCAGACTGTTTTAGTTTCTAACTGTTGGATTTGCGCTTTTTAGTGCAGTTTTGGAGAAGGAAAGGAAACGCGCCGGGCGGACCATGTGCACGCGCCCTCAGACTTTAAAACATAAAAACATAAAAACAAACAAACAAATAAGCAAATAAATAAGAAGTCGTTAATAAAAAGGTTTTGTCTGCTTCTGACCGAAGTGGACAAATAGCATTATTATTATTATTATTATTATTATTATTATTATTATTATTATTATTATTATTATTATTATTATTTAAATAACTCCATCATGCTGCCATTTGCAGCATGCCGTGTTCTCGATCGCGCTCGTGTCTGAAGCTATTCACACACACACACACACACACACACACACACACACACACACACACACACACACACACACACACACACACTGATAATGAAAAAGAGAAATGAGAAATTGAGATATTAGATTGCTCAATGCGAGTCTCTCTTTTTTTACTGCGCCGCTAAACATTATGTCAACACTGCGGGTCGTCATGGCAACGTCCGGCCCTGTCCTAACTTCTACACTGGATCCGTCCCAATCTGCGGCTACTGTAGCACACTACACACTACACACTACACACCAAAACACCACTACGCCACTACAGAGGTGTAGTCTTCTTCTGACAAACTGCTAGTTTAGATCTGGGACGAAGCCAAGAAAAAAATTTAAAGAAAAAACAAAACAACCCAAAAACAAAACAACAGGAAGGAGTACAGACGAGTTATTAACGTGTTCATTAACATCGGCTCGAGTTCAAAAGATTAAACATGATAAGGTAAAAGATTACAGGCACGTGCAAACAAACACAGTCTTTCCAGCTTTCGTGTTTCAGCAGAATTTACATGATATTTCCATAATAACAAACATAAATCATTTACGTTTTAATCTTTGAGAAAGCTCAGCGGTATTAACCAACTAACTTGTTTATTTGTTTACTTTGTTGTTTGTTTGTTCAGTCGATCTAACGCCTTTCTAGCGTGCAAGGTCGCTTTACAAGTAAAAAAAAATTATGAAGTAGGAAAAAACACATTTCCAAACACATCCATAACTAATAACTAATAAGTATACTACTACTACTACTACTACTACTACTACTACTACTACTACTAATAATAATAATAATAATAATAATAATAATAATAAAGTAGGTTCCCCCACCTCCATGTGTAGGATAAGTGGTACAGAAAATGGATGTATAATAATAATAATAATAATAATAATAATAATAATAATAATAATAATAATAATAATAATAAAGTAGGCTCCCCCACCTCCATGTGTAGGATAAGCGGTACAGAAAATGGAAGGATGAATGGATAATAATAAAAAATAGTACCAGTTAAAAATAAAAATCAATAAAATGCTCACTGACTCACTTGCACTTTTATCCCAGTCATGGTGGCGGTAAATTATACTATATAAATATATAAAATATTATATTACATTACTTTTACGTGTAGTATAATATTACCATTTACATAAAAAAAACACATCAACATTTATCTAACATAGATAGATCTCATGTGTGTGTGTGTGTGTGTGTGTGTGTGTGTGTGTGTGTGTGTGTGTGTGTGTGTGTGTGTGTGTGTGTGTGTGTGTGTGTGTGTGTGTTTTAATATCGTTCTATTCCAGTGCCTGATTAACTAAAACCAAAGCGATGGTGATGTTTTGTAATAAGTGGAACTGCACAGTGGTGATGGTGGTGAGTGTGAAGCAGGAGTGAAGAGTCACTTGTGTGGGTTTCAGATGGGATTTGTGGAGCGTCTGTGTGTCGCATCCGAGAAACAAAGCTTCTGTGCTGTTCCGTTCGTCTCAGTCGTGAAAATTTCTCCAGAGTCTCTCAAAGGTCCTGTCTTTTGAAGTGATACTCACTCTGAGGGTTTTGGTTCCTGGTTTTTTGTGTACATGACTGCAGTATTTAGTTTATGTAGCACCGTTTTATGGAAAACACTTTACACCGATGTTCTCTTAACACACGAGAAGCTCATTAACACATCATCGATAACATTAACCAAGTCAATTGCACTTATATTAACTGATGTTCTCAACACAACTACGCTGAGTAATCACTGCCTGCGTTAAGAAGGTGAGTAAAATTAATCCCACGATGCCCGATATGAGCCAGCGCCTTAATGAACCTG
>CM042552.1:2502500-2555000 GCA_023630585.1 Cranoglanis bouderius
TGTTGCAGTAGTGATAGAAAAGTAGTGATAGGAGAACCAGGGAAATAGGCAGGGGCTTGTGATTGGTCAATTGTAAAAGTTGTTTTTTTTTTTTTTTAATACATTTTTAAAGGCACCATTTATCAAAATATCTTTCTGTTTGAACCCATTAAACTTCTTTGTATGTTTTCAGCACTGAGTGATGTTCAAGTACACATAAAAGCCACATGCGAAGATTTGGACTGTTACAGTGAAATGTGGCCAATGAAGGACATGCTGTGTGAAATGTACATTTTCTCAGATCTTCTGCGGCATTTAATCAAACTGTACAGAACTTTTGGTAGAACTGGTCATTACATGATTTATTCTTCACTACACTATGTAGAAGGCCATCGTGTTCCCTTACTGCTTTAAAATTCTACAAATTCTGTGATGTACCTTTGGTGCTTGGGCCCCCGCCATCGCTGCTTGCAGCTAAATTTTTCTCATGGCAGATTAGCATTGTTCATTCCAGTGTATGACATGACATTGAACTTTTTTTTTATGTTTAATATTAACCATGCTAAAACACACTACAGCTGAACTATTTTACATTTTGACTCTTGGGCATTTTTTAAAGATAAAGTTTAAAATAAAGTTAAAAAAAAAAAAAAAACAACTGTTTTTGTTACATGTGTAAGAGACCAGTTATTAATTAATAAGGGTGAGGTGTGATAGTCTTAGAAGAATACTTCACCCTAAAATGTTGCCAATAATAAGTAAAAAACATTCAAAAAGCCTTCAAAATAATGAAATTAAATGTTTCTACATTTAAAAAAAATACCACAAAAAGCAGTAAACAGTAGTAAATGAAGCAAAGTCAATATTTGGTGTCACAAAAAATACAAATTTTAATAAAAATAGTCGTCTCCGGTACAGTGTGTGCAGTTTTATAAGGAAATGAGCTGGTAAGTTTTATTGAGCATCTTGCAGAACCAGACACAGTTCTTCTGGACACTTTGACTTTCGCACTCGCTTCTTATTTCTGCAGCGAAACCCAGCAGCCTTCATTGTGTTCTTCTGGTCTGAAAAGTGTCTCTTACGTAATACGCTGCTTTCTTTAATGACAGACAAACATTTTTCTGTAACGTTTCATTTTGTGCTAGAAAACTAATGAGTCATAAAATAAAATAAAAAAATCTATAACAAAGTTTATACTAAAAAGAAATATGGTTCCTAAAATTTTTGCATAGTACTGTATATGAATAGATTCCGTTCGGTTAATCCTGTTTCTCACCATAGCGGCTGGTAGCCAATAAAAATGGAATGCATTCATTAAAAAACAAAAAAACAAACACTTTAATCAGTATAACTGTTATCATGTAATAGTGCATATAGTTCAATTGTTTCTGTTAGCTTTATTCTAATTATGGCCTTAGATTACAGCCCTTCGGGGCCTCACAAAACACCCTGACACCCTTGGCTTAGCTTTATATGGCCATTCAATCAATCACATACAGGAACATTATGCTACAGGAACACTATCCCACTGTCCTCAGTGGAGCTTGCAATTTTCTGCTTCAGAGGAGCTTGCAATTTTTCAAAATTACTGCCGATTTTCCATAGATTCGGGCCAAGACGCGTCATGTGACGTCATCACAACACGCATCCAGCCAAAGCCCTCTTCGATTCAGACAAACATCACTGTGAAAGACTGTGTGAAACTATTCGATGCAATTGCAATTTCACCAATTCAAGTAGTTTTTAGCAAAAAATAAATAAATAAAAAATAAAAAATAAAGCAAAGAAGAAAGATGATGATAACAGGCTTAACAAGAAGTCCTTATTTCTCTTGGGCACCTTTGAGAGACCCTTTAGAGGTTCTTTCGTTTTGTATTTCTCCTCACAGAGCTGTATGGAAGATCCATATTGAATGGCATCAATAACATAGGATTCAGTCCCAAAAAGTAGGTGTAATTATGTTCTCGTTCTTTTGGCGTTTTCAAAGCTATTCCGTAAGCTATTTCTTCAGTTTTTCAGGGAGACTTTTAAACCTCTGACCTCTATGTAGTTAATAAGAGTGACTTTATGTGGAGGCTTCTTTTCCTCAGAATAACAGAATTTAGGAGAGTCTCTCCGGCCCTCAAGTGTTTCCTACCTGTTTTTATGACTGCCCTGAGCTGTTCCAACAATATGGTGACCGTCAGGACAGCCGGAGATTAAAGAATGTTCTCCGTCTTACAGGGAGCCTCCACAAGTGGGTTACCTAACAATCAGACCGTGTGTCCACCAAAACATTTTTAGCCAGCTGAAATGCCAGACGCTCTTCTGAAAACGCCCAACAGGGGGCTCTTGAGAGCAGCGTTTTTTCAGCTGAGACGCTTAGGTTGCTATGATACGGAACATCCGTGGAAGTGATGTGTTACTAGTATCTGATTTCGCAGATATTTTCTTTTTTTATCAGCAATTACTGAATATTTATTTTCCATATTAACATTGTGGATGTCATCTGGTACAGACATGGATACTCGGAGACCAGCAATATTAACTTCTCCTCCATTGCTGTTCAGTCATTGTACAAGTAGGATGTGACGGTTGGTCGGTGTGGAAAATTGGCACACCCCTCCTCCTCCACTGTGAGAGAGAGGTATACCTGGTACATTCCATAACCTTGGTTTTTGACAGGTCTAGGTCAAAGGTCATCATCAATCATATGTTGGTTGACAGGTGTAGGTCAAAGGTCATCACGGTTGTTATGTGTATGTCAAAGGTTGATGATGAAAGTTTTCATTTGAAAATCTTAATTTTCACACACACACACACACACACACACACACACACACACACACACACACACACACACTTAGACATAACTCCCATTTACTTGAGTTTCCCACCAAAAATATGTGGAAAAGAATGTCAATCACACCCCACCGAAACAAATAAACATATGTTTAAATGACCCCCCACATATACAAACATAAACACACACACACACACACACACACACACACACACACACACAACCCACCCCTCACATTTCCCCCTTCAAATACTTTACCTTTCTGCATATGGAATAACATTGATTCTTTGAGTGCAACTATGGCCGCTTGTCCGGATGCACCAGAAAACGTTAAATCTACTTTGCAAAAATTTTAGAGCTTGAAAATATACAACATTGGTTCATGTCGACTGGCTGTACAGCCGGCTTTATTTTTTTCAATGCGGAAAAAGGAGTCGTAGTGCTTTTCAAGTTATCTGGACCGGGTCACATCCACTGGAGCAATGCTACTGAGACCGTAATCTTTGATGAGTTTTTGATGAGTTTGACTGGAAAAAGTTTTGAAAATGGTGTAACGACTTTGATTACATTGTTAGAACGGATTTCTTTTCACCAGAGGCCTACAGGCGAAAATGGAGAAGCCGTACCTCTCCGCAACAGACATACCGCATAAGAGCAACAAATTTCTCCAAGAACCAGGTTTCACTGCAGTTTTCTGCTACTATTACCGGTGACTACGCTTCTGATAACAAAGAGACTTGCGAAGTGAGGTACGATGGAACCAGCTGGCATGTTCTACAATGCTACTTTAATCAAATCGACGAATTATTCCAAAAATTGGGAAAAACCAAAGAAACGGGAGAAATAAGAGTAAAACTAGACGATCTCTTCTGACGTTATGGTTTTACTAATCTTTCAAGACTGAGCAGAAACCACCCCAATGATGCGTAGACGAGCTTGCCTACGTGCCTCGGCAGTGGTAGCTCAGTGGTTAAGGTGTTGGGCTACTGATCAGAAGGTTATGAGTTCAAATCCCAGTACTTCCAAGCCTCCACTGTTGGGCCCTTGAGCAAGGCCCTTAACTCTCAACTGCTCAGATGTGTAAATGAAATAAAGATGTAAGTTGCTCCAGATAAGGGTGTCTGCCAAATGCCGTAAATGTAAATGCGTCCACAGTCAGCTTTAAAGTCAATATTCATGTTAACACTATAGTTGTGCAACGAGGTAAGAGGAATCGAGAACAACAAACTTAACTTCCTCTATGTTTGCGGAGTTCTGGCATCTGTAACAACTTCTGTTAATCGTGATGTTCCCTGCAGTGCTCTGAAAATACAAACCAGGAACTTAACATAAAAAAAATGTCAGTTGGGTGAAATAAATGGTTTATTCGACATTAAAAAGGCAACTCGAGTCTTGAGCATTGAACACTTTCATAATTAACCTGGATAGCCTTTAATTCACAATCATCCAATATACTGTCTTACTTAATATCTAACAAATTAGAAACAAATCTGGCATTAAAATATTAGTCGTTTCAATAATACTTTCAACAGCCTGAATACCATCAGTCTGCTGATGAAGTTTGACCATTACAGTCACCACACATCTTGCATAATTATTAATCCCCTTAACTAATGAGCTCGCCATACATTGTTACATAATGTTAGCTACCATCTTTTTGTTGGCCTCGTCCGTTATGTTTCCAGGCAGCCAAAGCACGTAGCTGGGCAGCACACTGGAGCTTTTATTTGCCTACTGATGCAAAGCTGTAATATAACACTCATGCTTACTACACGCAGTTCAACATATTTAAAGAAAATAAAGATACTGGCCGAACAGAAGTAATATCTTTTAGGTGCGATGTGAGGTCAGAACATTAAAAAAAAATCTCATAATGCAAACAATTCTTTTCCTTTAGCCTGTATTAACTGACTGACTTAACTTAACTGAATAGGCTAACACATGGCAGCTAACAATGTATCACAAGCTAGCTAGTTATGTTTTCAAGCAGACAAACATGTAACTGGGCAGAATATTATAACTTTGACCACAGTGGCACTGCGGTCTCGCTGTTGAGGAAGAACATACGTCTAGGACAGTGGTACTTGTGCACTGAGGTGGTAGAACCACCTTTTTGCTAATGTTGATTGTGGTTTTCCCTAGTGGAGCCGAAAAAGCCCTATGGTACAAAGCATATTAGCACACGCACGCACACACACACACACACACACACACACACAGATGTAATTACTTCTAATAATAATAATAATAATAATAATAATAATTATTATTATTATTATTATTATTATTAGTGTGTGTGTGTGTGTGTGTGTGTGTGTGTGTGTGTGTGTGTGTGTGTGTGTTATTTTCAACAAGGCTAATAGTAGATATTCAGGAACCAGTGGTAATAATAAAATAAAAGAAGAGATTTAACAGTAAGTGATTTCGGTATGTCATAACACTGTAAAGTATAAAGGAAGGAAGGCCTATTTCAGCAGCAAATATTAAGAAATTGTGGGCAATTTGTGTGGAAAGGAAACAGCAACACATCCATTTTCACTACATCCAGCAGTTTGATCGTTTAAACTCTCAGAGATACTCCTGTTCTTTCTGGGTTTGTTTGTTTTTTTTCTCTGGATGCTGGAGATGAATGTCGCTTAATAAGGTCAGAACAGTTTTAAGCTATATACATATATATATATATATATATATGAACTAAATATGAGATGAATGTCAGTCTTTTTTTGCTCATTCATTACTGTATTGCTGTTACCTTTTCATGTTTCATCTTTGTGAATCAGTTCACAATACACAGTAAAAAAAAAAATAATAATAATAAGTCACACATCAGTACATCCATCTAGTATATTACTTAAGATTTACCTTTACATACGTGTATCTCATATTAAACACGGGATTTCCAGATATTTTTCACACACCGGACACTACACTACATGACAATCCTCTGCCCATAACATGTTGTCTACAACTACGAACACTTTGAGATGATTTACCAGTGTTAAGGGTGTTTTATGATGTTAAAACTGAACAGTATTTTTTCCATATGTAGTAATTATTCAGGCAACACTGATGATGTCACTCAGATTCACTATTCCCCTTACTCTACTTTTACTGCTCATGACTTCAGGTGAGTCCCATTCAGGTGTTACGTTATCGGTTCAAAATAAATGCTGCAATGCTGCATTTACAAATAAGCCTTTACAAATAAGCCTGTCCATAAATGTATATATATACGATGGATATAAAAAGTCTACACGCAACTGTTAAAATGCCTGGTTTTTGTGATGTTAAAAAATGAAACCAAGATAAGTCGTGTCAGAAATGTTTCCACCCTTAATGTGAAATATAACGTATAAAAACTAAGTGGAAAAACAATCAGAAACCTTCTAAGGAAAAATAAAAAAAAGTTACGATAACCTGGTTGTATAAGGGTACACACACCCTTTTACAATTGGGGATGTGGTTGCCGATAGATCTACAGCAACATTAAAGGAGCTGCAGGAATATCTGACAAGTACTGACTACTCTGTGCATGTGACAACAATCTCTTGTATCATTCAGATGTCTGGGCTGTGGGGTAGGGTGACTAGACCGAAGCTGTTCCTCACAAAATACAGGTGCATCTCAATAAATTAGAATGTCATGGAAAAGTTCATTTATTTCAGTAATTCAACTCAAATTGTGAAACTCATGTATTAAATAAATTCACTGCACACAGACTGAAGTAGTTTAAATCTTTGGTTCTTTTAATTGTGATGATTTTGGCTCACATTTAACAAAAACCCACCAATTCACTATCTCAACAAATTAGAATACTTCATAAGACCAATAAAAAAAACATTTTTAGTGAATTGTTGGCCTTCTGGAAAGTATGTTCATTTACTGTACATGTACTCAATACTTGGTAGGGGCTCCTTTTGCTTTAATTGCTGCCTCAATTCGGCGTGGCATGGAGGTGATCAGTTTGTGGCACTGCTGAGGTGGTATGGAAGCCCAGGTTTCTTTGACAGTGGCCTTCAGCTCATCTGCATTTTTTGGTCTCTTGTTTCTCATTTTCCTCTTGACAATACCCCATAGATTCTCTATGGGGTTCAGGTCTGTTGAGTTTGCTGGCCAGTCAAGCACACCAACACCATGGTCATTTAACCAACTTTTGGTGCTTTTGGCAGTGTGGGCAGGTGCCAAATCCTGCTGGAAAATGAAATCAGCATCTTCAAAAAGCTGGTCAGCAGAAGGAAGCATGAAGTGCTCCAAAATTTCTTGGTAAACGGGTGCAGTGACTTTGGTTTTCAAAAAACACAATGGACCAACACCAGCAGATGACATTGCACCCCAAATCATCACAGACTGTGGAAATTTAACACTGGACTTCAAGCAACTTGGGCTATGAGCTTCTCCACCCTACCTCCAGACTCTAGGACCTTGGTTTCCAAATGAAATACAAAACTTGCTCTCATCTGAAAAGAGGACTTTGGACCACTGGGCAACAGTCCAGTTCTTCTTCTCCTTAGCCCAGGTAAGATGCCTCTGACGTTGTCTGTGGTTCAGGAGTGGCTTAACAAGGGGAATACGACAACTGTAGCCAAATTCCTTGACACGTCTGTGTGTGGTGGCTCTTGATGCCTTGACCCCAGCCTCAGTCCATTCCTTGTGAAGTTCACTCAAATTCTTGAATCGATTTTGCTTGACAATCCTCATAAGGCTGCAGTTCTCTCGGTTGGTTGTGCATCTTTTTCTTCCACACTTTTTCCTTCCACTCAACTTTCTGTTAACATGCTTGGATACAGCACTCTGTGAACAGCCAGCTTCTTTGGCAATGAATGTTTGTGGCTTACCTAGTGAACCAAACTGAGAGACCATTTTGAAGGCTCAGAAAACCTTTGCAGGTGTTTTGAGTTGATTAGCTGATTGGCATGTCACCATATTCTAATTTGTTGAGATAGTGAATTGGTGGGTTTTTGTTAAATGTAAACCAAAATCATCACAATTAAAAGAACCAAAGACTTAAACTACTTCAGTCTGTGTGCATTGAATTTATTTAATACACGACTTTCACAATTTGAGTTGAATTACGGAAATAAATGAACTTTTCCATGACATTCTAATTTATTGAGATGCACCTGTACATCCAAGCTCAACTAAATCAACCCAAACCATGTGGCGCAATGTGTTATGGTCTGATGAGACCAATTCCAAAAGGTACAATAATTCCATAATTCTGAAAGGTATGTCTGGTGCAAAAAAAAAACAAACAAACAAAAAAAACCCAAACACATTGCCAAAAGAACACCATACCCACGGTGAAGCATGGTGGTGGCAGCATCATGCTTTACGGCTGCTTTTCTTCAGCCAGAACTGGGGCTTTTATCAAGGTGGAGGGAAATATGAATAGCTACAAATACCAGTTGATTTTTTTTTTTTTTTTGCAAAACCTTCAGGTGTCATATATCCAGTGGCTTAACCAAAAGAAGATGTTTTGGAATAACCTAGCCAGAGCCCAGAACTGAATCCTGTGCCACGCTGATAGACTCTTACCCAAAAAGACTGAGTGGTGTAATAAAATCAAAAGGTCGTTCAACAAAGTATTAGTTTAAGGGTGTGCACTCTTGTGCAACTAGGTTATTGTAAGTTTTTTATTTTTCCTTTTCCCTAAAACAGTTTTCACATTGAGGGTAAAAAAGGTTCTGACATGATTGATCTTGGTTTCATTTTTTGACACCACAAAAACCTGCCATTTTAACAGGGGTGTGTAGATTTTTATATCCATTTTACCCTTGTCCTTTGTGCTATTTGTGTTTGTTCAGTGTCAGTAGTTCTGCGTTAAGTTCTGCTTTCTCTCCCCCACTGTTCTGCATGAGGAGTATCCTCTGTGGAGCTTCTCAGTGTGTGCTTTTACGAGCACACTCATTTATGTGACTTCATGTAGCCTTTCTCACTGTCTAAGAACCGTACGTGCATTATCAACACATTTCTGCATTTCTGTGTTGCAGGAGTCGTTGTTTCTCAGGAGTGGGGCGTGTATTACACACCGACGTCTATCAGTGCTCTAAAGGGATCTACAGTGAACATGGGCTGCAGATACAAATATCCAGCTAGTCACACAGTTCAGAGAGCTTTCTGGAGCAGAGAGTTGCATACAGATAAAGAGCCTCCTGATCTGTCTTCAGACCCAAAGTACAGAGGCAGGGTTCAGTACCTCGGAGACAAATTGAGTGACTGCCGTCTCAGACTGAGTAAGGTGACAGAACAGGACCAAGGCAAATACTACTTCAGATTTATAACATCAACTGGAGGAAAGTATCAAGGTAAAGATGGAGTTGACCTTTCTGTCACAGGTAAGCCCCATCAGCTAAAATAACACACTGTACTTTAATCATTAATGTGTCGGATTCCTCCAGCAGTGCAGTAACATAAAGTCTCTCTTTATCTCACCTGGGATCAACCCTGCTTAGCACATGGGTGTGGGGCAGAATTCACACAAGCAGAGAAAAAAGGCTACAATCACATTAGCTTTATTGTTCCAGTTTTTCTGCCTTGCTGGGTCACATTCACATCTGTAACTTTTTATGTTCCAAAGCTATACTGTGCATTATAAACTTGGGCAACATAAAATAAAGACTTTTTTTATGCTATCGTTCATTAATGTCATTGAATTCTTAATGAAAATTTTTATGAGCCTCAAAACTAAAGACATCTTAAATAAAAAATTTATATTTCCTGCATGTCACCAGCAGGGTAACATAAGATAGCAAGTCAGTGTCAGTGGAGGTGGGGAGAATTGCTGAGAGAATTTCATTATACGGTTAAAAATGGCGCTTTAGATATGAAGGACTTCCACCTTTCATTGAAAAGAGATGTCTCAGAGAGCCAGCTCAGTGGTTAAGACATTGGGCTAGTGATTGGAAGGTTGTGAGTTCAAATCCCAGCGCTGCCATTGTTGGGTCCTTGAGCAAGGCCCTTAACCCTCAATTGCTCAGATGTATAAATGAAATAAAGACGTAAGTTGCTCCGGATAAGGGTGTCTGCCAAATGCCGTAAATGTAAAAATGATACACTGCTACTGTGCCAATATAAAGATTAGCTGGTCATTAACCAAACATTGCTAATGAGGGAAAGAATGTCCTTTTCTGAATCGAGATCACTTGTTCCTCTGTCTGCCATGAATTAACATTAATTACATAGGTAGATGTTGACCTGCTATGGCATTACTGCCTTAGTCACTGGGGAGGCCCGTATGGTTTTGGTTGCATTAGGCATGTTGGCAAGGTTGAAGGAAGAGCGATAATCCTATGGGCACCGGAGGACTCTGACAAGCCCCACTGGTACCATTAAAGCATGCTCAGTGCCACAGGTTTCATATGGCATAGGTCAGCTGCAGAGTCGTCAGCCGGGTACCACTGCAAAGTTTCGCTCCTTTAACCCCAGAACATCTCCTGGTGGCCAAGCAGTGACCCCTCGGAGGGGCTATGGGTTGTCTTCTCACTGTTAACTTCATGAAAAATACTTGGTGTCTCTCTTAGAGAGGCTTTGGGTTAGCAGCCGCCCATTCCTGCTGCGGTCTTTCCCGCCTCCATCTAGTCTTTCCTGGCTGTCCTCCAGTCTTCCCCGGACTCCAAATGCCCTATTCACATTAGTCACTGGGTTACCAGAAATAACATTAATTACACAGGTAGATGTTGACCTGCTATGGCATTACTGCCTGTCATACCTCCTCTGGATTATCGTTCTTCCTTCAACTTCGCCAACATGCTTAACGCAACCAAAACCATACAGGCCTCCCCAGTGACTGAGGCTGTAACAAGCCCAACTGGTGCCATAAATGCATGCTCAGTGCCATTGGTTCCATATGGTTTCCTCCTGTTACACCTGCCAATACTCAGGCATGCTTGCCTAACACAACCAGAGCCATACAGACCTTCCCAGTGACTACTTCAGTACAGGTATAACTGCATAAATTAAAGCAAGCATACAGTGGTGCTTGAAAGTTTGTGAACCCTTTAGAATTTTCTATATTTCTGCATAACTGAACTAAAACATCATCAGAAGTCCTAAAAGTAGACAAAGAGAACCCAATTAAACAAATGAGACAAAAATATTATATTTGGTCATTTATTTATTCAGGAAAAATAATCTAGCCACAGGAGGTCACAAGCCAGTGTACTTTTTGTGCCCGTCCCAAGCCCGGATAAATAGAGAGGGTTGTGTCAGGAAGGGCATCCGATGTAAAACTTTTGCCAAATTCAATATGCGAATCACTGACATGACTTCCATACCGGATCGGTCGGGGCCCGGGTTAACAACGACCGCCATCGGTGCTGTTGACCTACAGGGCACTGGTGGAAATTGGGCTACTGTTGGTCGAAGAAGGAGAGGAGGAAGGTGTGTTAGAGGAGGAAGGCGTGTCCGTAGGCAGAGAGAGAAGAGGAAAGGCAGGAGTTTAGGACTGAAAGTAGGGACTTTGAATGTTGGTACGATGACAGGTAAAGTCAGAGAGCTGGTAGATATGATGTAGAGGAGGAAAGTCAACATTCTGTGTGTCCAGGTGGAAAGGGAACAAGGCTAGAAGCATTGGAGCAGGGTTTAAACTGTTTTATCATGGGGTGGACAGGAAGAGAAATGGAGTAGGAGTGATCCTGAAGGAGGAGTTTGTGAAGAATGTTCTGGAGGTAAAGAGAGTGTCAGATAGGTTGATGAGTCTGAAGCTGGAAATTGAAGGTGTGATGTTGAATGTTGTTAGTGCTTACGCTCCACAAGTAGGTTGTGAGCAAGAGGAGAAAGACAGATTCTGGAGCGAGCTTGAGGAAGTGATGCAGAGTGTTCCCAGAGGTGAGAGAGTGGTGATAGGGGCAGACTTTAATGGACATGTTGGTGAAGGGAATAGTGGGGATGAGGCAGTGATTGGCAGGTTTGGTCTTCAGGTAAGGAACTCAGAAGGACAGAGGTTGGTAGACTTTGCTAAAAGTATGGAGATGGCTGTGGTGAACACGTACTTTCAGAAGAGGCAGGAACACAGGGTGACATATAAAAGTGGTGGCAGGAACACACAGGTGGACTATATCTTATGTAGACACTGTAATCTGATGGAGATTAGCGATTGCAAAGTAGTGGTAGGAGAGAGTGTAGCTAGACAGCATAGGATGGTGGTGTGTAAGATGACCCTGGTGGTGAGGAAGATGAAGAGAGCAAAGGCAGAGAAGAAGACAAAGTGGTGGAAGTTGGAAAAGGAAGAGTGCTGTGCGGTTTTCAGGGAGGAGTTGAGACAGGCTTTAGGTGGTCAGGAGGTGCTTCCAGATGACTGGACTACTACAGCCAAAGTGATCAGGGAGACAGGTAGGAAGGTGCTAGGTGTGTCATCTGGAAGGAGGAAAGAAGACAAGGAAACTTGGTGGTGGAATGAGGAAGTTCAGGAGAGTATCCAGAAGAAGAGGTTAGCTAGGAAGAAGTGGGACAGTGAGAGGACGGAGGAAAGTAGACAGGAATATAGGGAGATGCAGCGTGAGGTTAAGATAGAGGTGGCAAAGGCCAAACAGAAAGCTTATGAGGACATGTATGCAAGGTTAGATAGTAAGGAAGGTGAGAGGGATTTGTATCGGTTGGTGAGGCAGAGGGATAGAGATGGTAAGGATGTGCAGCAGGTTAGAGTGATTAAAGATAGAGATGGAAATGTGTTGACAGGTGACAGGAGGGTGAGGGAAAGATGGAAGGAGTACTTTGAGGAACTGATGAATGAGGAAAATGACAGAGAGAGAAGAGTAGTAGAGGCAAATATTGTTGAGCAGGAAGTAGAAAGGATTAGCAAAGGTGAAGTTAGGAGAGCTTTGAAGAGGATGCAAAGAGGAAAGGCGGTTGGTCCTGATGACATACCAGTGGAGGTATGGAAGTGTCTAGGAGAGATGGCAGTAGAGTTTTTAACTAGGTTGTTCAACGAGGTCTTAGAGAGTGAGAGGATGCCTGAGGAATGGAGGAGAAGTGTTTTGGTGCCGATTTTTAAGAACAAGGGAGATGTGCAGAGTTGTGGAAACTACAGAGGTATTAAGCTGATGAGCCATACAATGAAGTTGTGGGAAAGAGTAGTGGAAGCAAGGCTAAGGGGAGAAGTGAGCATTTGTGAGCAGCAGTATGGTTTCATGCCAAGAAAGAGCACTACAGATGCAATATTTGCTTTGAGAATGTTGATGGAGAAGTACAGAGAGGGTCAGAAAGAGCTGCATTGTGTCTTTGTAGATTTAGAGAAAGCGTATGACAGGGTGCCAAGAGAGGAGCTGTGGTATTGTATGAGGAGGTCTGGAGTGGCAGAGAAGTATGTTAGAGCGGTGCAGGATATGTATGAGAGCAGCAGGACAGTGGTAAGGAGTGCGGTAGGTGTGACAGAGGAGTTCACGGTGAAGGTGGGACTGCATCAAGGATCGGCTCTGAGCCCCTTCTTGTTTGCGGTGGTGATGGACAGGCTGACAGATGAGGTCAGACAGGAATCTCCATGGACTATGATGTTTGCGGATGACATTGTGATCTGTAGTGAGAGCAGGGAGCAGGTGGAGGAAAGTCTAGAGAGGTGGAGATTTGCTCTGGAGAGAAGAGGAATGAAGGTTAGTCGCAGCAAGACAGAATACATGTGTGTGAATGAGAGGGATCCAAGTGGAACAGTGAGGTTACAGGGAGAAGAGATAAAGAAGGTGCAGGATTTTAAGTACTTAGGGTCAACAGTCCAGAGCGACGGGGAGTGTGGAAAAGAGGTGAAGAAGCGTGTGCAGGCAGGTTGGAATGGGTGGAGAAAAGTGTCAGGTCTGTTGTGTGATAAAAGAGTACCAGTAAGAATGAAAGGAAAGGTCTACAGGACAGTAGTGAGACCAGCGATGTTGTATGGTTTGGAGACAGTTGAACTGAGGAAAAGACAGGAGGAAGAGTTAGAGGTAGCAGAGCTGAAGAACATTGAGGTTCTCTTTGGGAGTGACGAGGATGGATAGGATCAGGAAGGAGTACATCAGGGGGACAGCACATGTGAGATGTTTTGGAGACAAAGTTAGAGAGGCCAGGTTGAGATGGTTTGGACATGTTCAGAGGAGGGAGAGTGAATATATCGGTAAAAGGATGCTGAGGTTAGAGCTGCCAGGCAGGAGGCCGAGAGGAAGACCAAAGAGGAGGTTTATGGATGTAGTGAAGGAGGACATGAAGGTAGTCGGTCTGAGAGAAGAGGATGCAGGGGATAGGGCTAGATGGAGGCAGATGATTTGCTATGGCGACCCCTGAAGGGAACAGCCGAAAGGAAAAGAAGAATTTATTCAGGAAAATGATCCAATATTACATATCTGTCAGGGGCAAAAGTACGCAAAAGGATTAGCAGTTAATTTGAAGGTGAAATTAGAGTCAGGTGTTTTCAACCAATGGGATGACAATCTGGTGTGAGTGAGCGCCCTGTTTTATTTAAAGAACAGGGATCTATCAGCGTCTGATCTTCACAATACTTGTTTGTGGAAGTGTATCATGGCACGAACAAAGGAGATTTCTGAGGACCTCAGAAAAAGAGTTGTTGATGCTCATCAGGCTGGAAAAGGTTACAAAACCATCTCTAAAGAGTTTGGACTCCACCAATCTACAGTCAGACAGATTGTGTACAAATGGAGGAAATTCAAGACCACTGTTACCCTCCGCAGGAGCGGTTGACCAACAAAGATCACTCCAAGAACAAGACGTGTAATAGTCCACGAGGTCAGAAAGGAACCCAGGGTAACTTCTAAGCAACTAAAGGCCTCTCTCACATTGGCTAATGTTAATGTTCATGAGTCCACCATCAGGAGAACACAACAAAAATGGTGTGCATGGCAGGGTTGCAAGGAGAAAGCTACTGCTCTCCAGAAAGAACATTGCTGCCCATCTGCAGTTTGCTAAAGATCATGTGGACAATTCAGAGGGCTTTTGGAAAAATGTTTTGTGGATATTTTGGTGAGACCAAAATAGAACCTTTTGGTTTAAATGAGAAGCGTTATGTTTGGAGAGAGGAAAATACTGCATTCCAGCATAAGAACCTTATCCCATCTGTGAAACATGGTGGTGGTAGTATTTGGGCCTGTTTTACTGCATCTGGGCCAGGACGACTTGCCGTCATTGATGGAACAATGAATTCTCAATTATACCAGCAAATTCTAAAGGGAAATGTCAAAACATCTGTCTGTGATCCTAAGCACACAAGGCATTCTACCTGTTCTACCAAATAATGGTTAAAGAAGAATAAAGTTAATGTTTTGTTGTGTACTGAGGAATGGGCTAAAATACCTCCAAACCGACGTGCAGGACAGATATCTTCCTTATCCGCTGTAATCTGAAAAATAATTAAAAGTGTTTCCTTTGTTTTCTTTCTTTGTCTGTTTTAGATCCTCCAAAGAGAGTCTCAGTGTCCATCAAACCCTCTGGTGAGATAGTGGAGGGCAGTTCAGTGACTCTGACCTGCAGCAGTGATGCTAACCCACCTGTGGAGACCTACACCTGGTATAAGGGAACATCCTCTATAGGAACAGGAAAAAACTACACCATCAACAAAACCTGCTCTAAGGACAGTGGAAATTACACCTGCCAGGCTGAAAATAAACACGGACAACAGTCCTCAACTGCTGTGTCTCTGAATGTCCTGTGTGAGTTAATGATGATTCACTATGGTCCATTAAATAACTTCCTTAACCTCAGTAATCTGCAAAATAATTAAAAGTGTTTCCTTTGTTCCCTTTCCTTGTCTGTTTTAGATCCTCCAAAGAGAGTCTCAGTGTCCATCAGACCCTCTGGTGAGATAGTGGAGGGCAGTTCAGTGACTCTGACCTGCAGCAGTGATGCTAACCCACCTGTGGAGTATAACTGGTTTAAAGGAACATTATTTAAAAGTAAAGGAAAAACCTACACCATTAGAAGGATCAGCTCTGAGGACAGTGGGGAGTACAAGTGCAAGGCCATGAATCAATACGGAGAGAAATATTCTGATGGAGCAGCTCTAAATGTTTTGTGTGAGTGTTGGATGGTTCGAGTTCATAAAAATAGCTGACATTCATAAATGGTACACATTGCTTTTAAACCCTAAATATTTTGTGTTTAGTAATATTTTGTATTTTTCAGATCGTCCAAAGAGAGTCTCAGTGTCCATCAGTCCCTCTGGTGAGAGAGTGGAGGGCAGTTCAGTGACTCTGACCTGCAGCAGTGCTGCTAACCCACCTGTGGAGTATAACTGGTTGAAAGGAACATTACTTAAAAGCAAAGGAAAAACCTTCACCATTAACAAGGTCCACTCTGAGGACAGTGGAGAGTACAAGTGCAAGGCCAGGAATCAATACGGAGAAAAATATTCTGATGGAGCAGCTTTAAATGTTTTGTGTGAGTGGCTGATTGTGCAGGCGACTGACTGACACCCACTGAGCCACTGGTTCTCACTTAAATATTCTTAAACCTGTCACCCTTTTTTCTTCAGATCCTCCAAAGAACGCCTCAGTGTCCATCAGTCCCTCTGGTGAGATCGTGGAAGACAGTGTAGTGACTCTGACCTGCAGCAGTGATGCTAACCCACCTGTGGAGACCTACACCTGGTATAAGGGAACATCCTCTATAGGAACAGGAAAAAACTACACCATCAACAAAACCCGCTCTAACGACAGTGGAAATTACACCTGCCAGGCTGAAAATAAACACGGACAACAGTCCTCAACTGCTGTGTCTCTGAATGTCCTGTGTGAGTTAATGATGATTCACTATGGTCCATTAAATAACTTCCTTAACCTCAGTAATATGCAAAATAATTAAAAGTGTTTCCTTTGTTCCCTTTCCTTGTCTGTTTTAGATCCTCCAAAGAGAGTCTCAGTGTCCATCAGACCCTCTGGTGAGATAGTGGAGGGCAGTTCAGTGACTCTGACCTGCAGCAGTGATGCTAACCCACCTGTGGAGTATAACTGGTTGAAAGGAACATTATTTAAAAGCAAAGGAAAAACCTTCACCATTAACAAGGTCTGCTCTGAGGACAGTGGAGAGTACAAGTGCAAGGCCAGGAATCAATATGGAGAAAAATATTCTGATGGAGCAGCTTTAAATGTTTTGTGTGAGTGTCTGATTGTGCAGGCGACTGACTGACACCCACTGAGCCACTGGTTCTCACTTAAATATTCTTAAACCTCTGTCACCTTTTTTTCTTTAGATCCTCCAAAGAACGCCTCAGTGTCCATCAGTCCCTCTGGTGAGATCGTGGAAGACAGTGTAGTGACTCTGACCTGCAGCAGTGATGCTAACCCACCTGTGGAGACCTACACCTGGTATAAGGTGAATGAAAGCTCACCTGTAGGATCTGGACAGAGTTACAGCTTCACGCTGAGGTTCAACAGCAGTGGATGGTTTTACTGTGTGGCTCAGAATAAATACGGGAGTCAGACAGCAGCTGCAGTGCCTCTCACTTTAAATGGTATTACAGTTATTACAACAAATCACACTTTGTAGCATTGATAAAGGTGTATGAGTTATAGCCAAGTAGTTCATGTGAGGAAACCCACCAACATCCCAGAGTTGAAGCTGTTCTGTACTGAGGAATGAGCTAAAATACCTCCAAGCCGATGTGCAGGATTGATAACTTCCTTATCCGCTGTAATCTGAAAAATAATTAAAAGTGTTTTCTTTGTTTTCTTTCTTTGTCTGTTTTAGATCCTCCAAAGAGAGTCTCAGTGTCCATCAGTCCCTCTGGTGAGATAGTGGAGGGCAGTTCAGTGACTCTGACCTGCAGCAGTGATGCTAACCCACCTGTGGAGACCTACACCTGGTATAAGGGAACATCCTCTATAGGAACAGGAAAAAACTACACCATCAACAAAACCCGCTCTAACGACAGTGGAAATTACACCTGCCAGGCTGAAAATAAACACGGACAACGGTCCTCAACTGCTGTGTTTCTGAATGTCCTGTGTGAGTTAATGATGATTCACTATGGTCCATTAAATAACTTCCTTAACCTCAGTAATATGCAAAATAATTAAAAGTGTTTCCTTTGTTCCCTTTCCTTGTCTGTTTTAGATCCTCCAAAGAGAGTCTCAGTGTCCATCAGACCCTCTGGTGAGATAGTGGAGGGCAGTTCAGTGACTCTGACCTGCAGCAGTGCTGCTAACCCACCTGTGGAGTATAACTGGTTGAAAGGAACATTATTTAAAAGCAAAGGAAAAACCTTCACCATTAACAAGGTCTGCTCTGAGGACAGTGGAGAGTACAAGTGCAAGGCCAGGAATCAATACGGAGAAAAATATTCTGATGGAGCAGCTTTAAATGTTTTGTGTGAGTGGCTGATTGTGCAGGCGACTGACTGACACCCACTGAGCCACTGGTTCTCACTTAAATATTCTTAAACCTGTCACCCTTTTTTCTTCAGATCCTCCAAAGAACGCCTCAGTGTCCATCAGTCCCTCTGGTGAGATCGTGGAAGACAGTGTAGTGACTCTGACCTGCAGCAGTGATGCTCACCCACCTGTGGAGACCTACACCTGGTATAAGGTGAATGAAAGCTCACCTGTAGGATCCGGACAGAATTACAGCTTCACATTGAGGTTCAACAGCAGTGGATGGTTTTACTGTGTGGCTCAGAATAAATACGGGAGTCAGACAGCAGCTGCAGTGCCTCTCACTTTAAATGGTATTACAGTTATTACAACAAATCACACTTTGTAGCATTGATAAAGGTGTATGAGTTATAGCTGACTAATATTTGTCTGCACACAGGGGGCAGAAGTGTAGTTCTGTATGTAGTTCTTGGAGTCACAGTTGGATGTGGATTTTTATTTGCCATCATTGGTGTTTTAAAGAGAAAAGGAGGTTCAATAAATGATACTAAGGTATCATCGTCTAGTCCGGTAAGTGAACTGTAACAGGATGGAATGGTACAGTGTGACTTACTGCTTCAACAGTAATTTGTTTTTGGTAACCACTTAGGACAGCAACATAAACCCTCATGCTTACCTGCAAAACAGCACAATAGAGAGTGATAATCATAATGAACATGAGGAAACCCTAAGGTCTAGGCACTTTTTATCACTATAGTAGAAAATGCTGTTATGTATTAAGTCACAGAATGAAATCTGAGGCACAGCTTCGTTACTCAGACATTCAGATTTGGAGGTATTCCTAAAAAAAACACCAAACACTCTTTATAATCTTCACACAGAACATTTACTGCAGTCCTACTGATGACACGTACACAGCTCTTGGTCTTCAGACCAGGTCCTCCAATGACGTGTTCAACACACTTGCAGTAAGAGTCTTCAGAGACACACTTCACTCAGACATTCGGATCTGGAAAGAATCACTAAGGACGATGAACACATGATTTATTTCTCTCACGCAGATGGTTGACGCGAGTCCACCTGATGACACTTACACAGCTCTTGATCTTCAGACCAGGTCCTCCAATGACGTGTTCAACACACTTGCAGTAAGTGTCTCCAGAGACACACTTCCCTCAGACATTCGGATCTGGAAAGAATCACTAACGACGATGAACACATGATTTATTTCTCTCACGCAGACGGTTGACGCGAGTCCACCTGATGACACTTACACAGCTCTTGATCTTCAGACCAGGTCCTCCAATGACGTGTATGACACACTTGCAGTAAGAGTCTTCAGAGACACACTTCACTCAGACATTCAGATCTGGAAAGAATCACTAAGGACGATGAACACATGATTTGTTTCTCTTTCTCTCACGCAGACGGTTGACGCGAGTCCACCTGATGACACTTACACAGCTCTTGATCTTCAGACCAGGTCCTCCAATGACGTGTATGACACACTTACAGTAAGTGTCTTCAGAGACACACTTCCCTCAGACATTCGGATCTGGAAAGAATCACTAAGGACGATGAACACATGATTTATTTCTCTCACGCAGATGGTTGACGCGAGTCCACCTGATGACACTTACACAGCTCTTGATCTTCAGACCAGGTCCTCCAATGACGTGTATGACACACTTACAGTAAGTGTCTTCAGAGACACACTTCCCTCAGACATTCGGATCTGGAAAGAATCACTAAGGACGATGAACACATGATTTATTTCTCTCACGCAGATGGTTGACGTGAGTCCACCTGATGACACTTACACAGCTCTTGATCTTCAGACCAGGTCCTCCGATGACGTGTATGACCCACTTGCAGTAAGAGTCTTCAGAGACACACTTCACTCAGACATTCAGATCTGGAAAGAATCACTAAGGACGATGAACACATGATTTGTTTCTCTTTCTCTCACGCAGATGGTTGACGTGAGTCCACCTGATGACACTTACACAGCTCTTGATCTTCAGACCAGGTCCTCCAATGACGTGTATGACACACTTACAGTAAGTGTCTTCAGAGACACACTTCACTCAGACATTCGGATCTGGAAAGAATCACTAAGGACGATGAACGCATGATTTATTTCTCTCACGCAGATGGTTGACGCGAGTCCACCTGATGACACTTACACAGCTCTTGATCTTCAGACCAGGTCCTCCAATGACGTGTATGACACACTTACAGTAAGTGTCTTCAGAGACACACTTCACTCAGACATTCAGATCTGGAAAGAATCACTAAGGACAATGAACACATGATTTGTTTCTCTTTCTCTCACGCAGACGGTTGACCCGAGTCCTCCTGATGACACGGCTCTGGATTCGATGGATCAGTCCATCTCTTCTGATTACTGTAATCTACCAGTGAGTGCTTCCATTTGTTCATCACTTCGCTTGCAATCACTGGATATAGCACCAGGCTGAAGAGCTGTGGAAAGTCCAAATTCAAAAGGTTTAAAGTAGTTGTACGAGGACAGTTTTAGGAACAAATTTTTACATGTTCTCACCTATTAATCAGTCCCTCCAGGATATTGTGCTTTTGCGATACGCGAAAAACTTCGCTATATTCACAGGAGCTCGCGATTTTTCAAAATTACCGCAGATTTTTCGCAGATTTGGGCCAAGGCGCTTCATGTGACATCATCACAACACGCATTCAGCCAAAGCCCTCTTCGGTTCATGTACGTCGAACATGAGTACAGCTAAAAGGTCTCATTTACCTACAAACATCACTGTGAAAGAGGGTGCAGAACAATTTCGTGCGATTGCGATTTCGCCGATTCAAGTAGTTTTCCTCAAAAAAAGCACAAAAAAGCTCCGCAAATTGCGTCGCAAATTTTGAAAAAAAATTTGGCGCCGCAAAATCAAGCATTTTTGGCCGCAACGATGACAAAAAAAAAAAAAACACCACGAAATCCTGTACGGACTGATTAATACGCTTCCGTTTTGAAATGACATAATCAGTTGTATTTTTTGTTCAATATTTCAACAGTGCTGATCATCAACATCGACACCATGTCGAGACCGAGAGCGAGAATGAGAGAGAGAGATGCATCTATGCATCCTTTCCCTATGCAGTACGTGTGCTGTACCCCCCCCCCCCCACCATTTTAATTAGAGTTTTATATTTTTAGATTTACCTGCTGAAGTAAAACACTGCACTCATGCTTCATTTATTCTTTAAGCACAAACATGTGCGCCATTAATGTTTTGTACAATTTACACAATAAACTCAAATGTGATGTATAATCTGTCAGTTTCGTTTAGTTTTTATGAGTTATTATACACTGTTGTGCAGGGAGGTAAAACTCAGAACCATAAAAACCATTGTGTACATACATTTGATATGGAACCTGAGCTCATTGTTGTTGTTGTTGTTGTTGTTTTAATCTTTTTTTCCCCCCCAGGAGAATTACCCCTCTGGGCACTTGCTGATTTGATGTGAGTTGATGAGATATGGGGTTTGGGAGTGTCTATCAAATGACTGACAAGAGGCCCATCCAAACAAAAACAAGACTTCTGGAGCAGAAGTCAGTTTTCCAAATGGGTTTTCTCAGCCATGCAATTCCCTTGTGCTGAAGCCATGGCTTAAACTAGGGGTCCCTAAACTTTTTGGGCAAATGTCCCCAAATGGATAAGCGTTGACCACTCTACATTTTTTAAAATTCCAGATTTATAATAAGGACCACTGCAACATTTGAACATTTTATTAGGTCAGTTGCATATGTATGTGTAACGAGTAACACAAAGCACCCTGGTTTATACTTGCTGCATGATTTTGAGTGCGTGTCTGAAAGCAGCCACAGGGCAAGCGGCATTATTATACACACTCATTATTATACACACTCATTATTATACACACTCATTATTATACACACTCATTATTATACACGTTCATTATTATACATACTCATTATTATACACACTCATTATTATACATACTCATTATTATACATACTCATTATTATACACGCTCATTATTATACACGCTCATTATTATACACGCTCATTATTATACACGCTCATTATTATACACACTCATTATTATACATACTCATTATTATACACGTTCATTATTATACATACTCATTATTATACACACTCATTATTATACACGCTCATTATTATACACGCTCATTATTATACACGCTCATTATTATACACGCTCATTATTATACATACACATTATTATACACGCTCATTATTATACACGCTCATTATTATACACGCTCATTATTATACACGCTCATTATTATACACGCTCATTATTATACATGCTCATTATTATACACGCTCATTATTATACATGCTCATTATTATACACGCTCATTATTATACACGCTCATTATTATACATACACATTATTATACACACTCATTATTATACACACTCATTATTATACACGCTCATTATTATACACACTCATTATTATACATACTCATTATTATACACACTCATTATTATACACACTCATTATTATACACGCTCATTATTATACATGCTCATTATTATACACGCTCATTATTATGCATACACATTATTATACACGCTCATTATTATACATGCTCATTATTATACACGCTCATTATTATACATACACATTATTATACACGCTCATTATTATACACGCTCATTATTATACACACTCATTATTATACATACACATTATTATACACGCTCATTATTATACACGCTCATTATTATACACGCTCATTATTATACACGCTCATTATTATACATACACATTATTATACACGCTCATTATTATACACACTCATTATTATACATACACATTATTATACATACACATTATTATACACGCTCATTATTATACACGCTCATTATTATACACACTCATTATTATACATACACATTATTATACACGCTCATTATTATACACGCTCATTATTATACACGCTCATTATTATACACGCTCATTATTATACATACACATTATTATACACGCTCATTATTATACATACTCATTATTATACACGCTCATTATTATACACGCTCATTATTATACATACTCATTATTATACACGCTCATTATTATACATACACATTATTATACATACACATTATTATACATACTCATTATTATACACGCTCATTATTATACATACACATTATTATACACGCTCATTATTATACACGCTCATTATTATACATACTCATTATTATACACGCTCATTATTATACACGCTCATTATTATACATACACATTATTATACACGCTCATTATTATACATACTCATTATTATACACGCTCATTATTATACATACGCATTATTATACACGCTCATTATTATACACGCTCATTATTATACATACTCATTATTACACATACTCTCACTGCATATCTTGTGTACATCCAGAAAAAAATAAAAGCGACATTCACTAGGCAGCACGTCAAAGCCAAAACATCCCTGTCCGTCAGGTTTCAAAGTCGAAACATAAAATGTTTAATGATGAGCCCTGTCACTCGTAAAACTTTCCGCCGTCATCGTGACTGTTGTCATGGGCTGCATTTCAAAATGCAGAAAACCAGAAAATCCAGAAGACAAACAAAACAGATCTTTCGTTCTCCTTTTAATATTCAAACACTAACTGTAATAGGAAATCCGGTTAGTATTAATGCTCAGTAACGGTCTAGAATAGTACACAAGCATGCAATTTAAGACTAGTTTGTTTAGCGAAAGTAAATGGACAGGGAAATGTGTCCTTTTTATTTCACAGGCTAACATACTGTGAAAAAGACTAAGATAGAAAAACGTGTAGAAAACGTAAAAACACAGAACGTTACACTCTCAAAGATGTTATCTGAATGTAATACCTGATGATTTAAAACAGCACGTTTGAGACATTTAAGACCTTAAAAACTCGATTTTGAGACGTCAAAAATATTTAAATATAAACATGTTTTTATGTTTCAGGGTGCAGGTTTGCATTTACAGTGATTACAGAGGCTTCAGGTTCAAGAATTGTACAGAAATTTATAGGAATTAAGTTAACTCTTAAGGCCAGTGTGTGATTAAGGAGGCTATAAACTCCTATTCCCTGTCAGCTACATCAGCAAAAACACCAAAGATGCTAACTTCAGTTTGGTGGATTACATTAGTGACCGCTAGATGGCGGAAGTGAGCCGACACAGGTAAGAGAAGCGCGCTGTGCATAATGGACGAGTGCACGAGCCCGGCGTTCGTTCCGCTTCCGGTTTGCGGGGATGTTGCTAAGCGATGTGGAGAGTAGCTGTTGATATGCTGGCCGGACGCTGCCGTTCTTCACACAACAGGTAATGTAGTGTGTATTTTATGTATATTTATTATATAGGCGCTGCGTTTATAAAGCACCGGAGGTGTGTGTTCGGGGACTGTCAACCCGCGGGCGACGCGTTTCCGGTCTAGAAAGTTAAAGTTAGCCAGCCTGCTTGCTAACGCGATAGCTAGCCAACCCCGGAGCCTACGTGGAGCTCAGACCGATGATTTGTTTTGGGCCGACGGAAATGACCTGGCCCGCGCGAGAGCGGTCTGTGAGAGCTGGAAGAATTTTAGTTTCACTTTGTAACGTTAAATAAAGTCTCGTATAACGTTAATACACAGGGAAAAGTTATTTATAGATACATATATATATATATATATATATATATATATATATATATATATATATATATATATATATTTCAATAACACTTTCTAGTATTAGCCAGATTGTGATGCTAGCTATATATGTGTATGAGTAATAGCTGAGCCTAGCAACTCATGTGATCGTAATTCTTAACGTCATAATGTTGTCGTGTAGTTAACGTTTTTATGTTTTAATAATGATTAGTATCTGGGAGTGACGGTTCAGACCTACTGATGTTCCCCAAAAACCCTCCCTGCTTATATACCTAAGAGAACTTGATTTATATTTCTAAATAAATTGCTTAATATCGCTGGTTATTATGAGTGTTTTGATCCAGGATATCGGTATTGACCTCAAACACGAGATCGATATATCGGACATTGTGTGAGTGTGTTGTTATTATACAGCTAGCGTTGTCGCCTCTCAGCTCCAGAGTTCCCGGTTCGATCCTGAGAGTCGTGCCGAGACCTTCGACCAAGTCATGAAGTGACAGGAGCCCAAGTCAGGAACCTACTCCCCGAGTCCTTATTAAGGCGGTTATCCGGTGTACATAGAACCACAGTTACATCCAAAACTAGCGCATCTTCTCCCGTAGCTTCTGTGTGTGAGGTTCACCTGGGTTCTCCGGTTTCCTTCCACCTCCCAAAAAACACTCCTCCTAGGTGTGCGATCAGCTGGTGTCCCAACCCAGGGTGTCCTCCCAGGATAGGCGGATCAGGGCAAACGTGGGGAAGCGTCTTTGGGTGCTTTTCACACCTTCTGAGTCAGAGTGAAACCGATACGTTGGGTTTGTTTGCTATTCGGTTTCGTTTTGGTGGCACGCTGAAGATGCCCTCATAAATCTCAGGAGCACGGTGAAACAAAAGTTAAACGGACCTTTACCAAGTGAGCATGTGGGAAATCACAAAAATCACCAGAACACAGAGAAGACGCTTAATAAATGATGGTTTGTCAGTCCAAATTCTCCAGAACACAGCATTTCCGCAGTGCTACAGCTCTGTGCGTTTTGGCTTGGTTTAGCAGCTTATGCTGCAATCACGACAACCAGGAAATTTTCCCAACTCGGAACCTCCAACTTCTCACATTAAAGCAAACTTGGGCGTCTGAAACCGGAAATAAAATTAATACTCGCCGTAAGCCGGCTACAGAAACTGGAATTTTCAGAAGAGTTGTCTGTTTGTACAGTTCCCACTTCGTCGTGAACGCAGCATCCCAGGGAACTCTGGGGACAAGGCAGGGGGACACCCTGGACACCATCACCGGGCACAATCACAACACACATTCACACACCGCAGACAATTTAGAAAGTGGAGTATCCAGAGGAAACCAAGAATCAAACCCCCAACCCCCCCAACCCTGGTGGTGCGAGGCAAACGTGCTAACCACTAAGCCACCGTGCCCTGCCAAACGCAGCATTACATCTACAAAACAACACTGCAAACCAAAACACACGGCATGTTTGATTCACTTCCAGCGGCGAGTCGATTCAGAGTCGAATCTGTCTCTCACTAGAGTTCGATTAGGAGCAGACTGAGCAAGACGACCTGACTAAAGAACCGCACAGAGGCGGAGAACACACCGAGATTCTGTTCAAAGTAGATAAAAACCGAATATGTGAACCCACCCTTTAGCACACCGTGTCCCTGCCTGTGATGAAATGAACCAGGAGTCGGTTTGGTTGCTGTAATGTCAGTACCGGATCAGTACCGAGCCCTGATATCGGTGTCGTGTTAAAAGTGGACTTGGTGCAGCTGTACTGGACGTTCCATATCATTATGTTGTAGATCAGAGTTCTGTCATGGCCAGCGTTTCTACTGGGCACATGATCAGAGGCACGTGTGGCGGGTTAATGAGTTACACACGTGCACACACCTCAATAAGTAAGGAATTAAACACTGCATGTCATGCTGTTATAGGAAAGTAATCAATGACGAGGTGGCGTAACGAACAGAGGTACTGTTACCACCACAGAGATGATTAATTTCCAATAACGGCACGTGTTATCGGAAAAAGTGTTTGTTTTTACACACGTTGTTTGTTCTTACGCCACAGCGATCCACTGAGAATTGTGGTCCGCCCCTTTCAATCTGATCGAAATTTCGTTCGGATCGAGCGCAGCTGGATCCCATCGAGATGTTTAAACGAAGGCTTTATCAATCCGATTTCTAATGGATCATTCGGTTGCATGTAAACAAGCCTATCGAGGATGTAGGGTTCTGTGTGTTCTAGGGAACACATTTATTCAGCAGAGTCTCCAGCGGGGCTGTGATGATAATTAGATTAATACACGCTGGTGTAGGTTCTTTTTCTTTTTTTTTTTTTTTCTCCTTTCCAAAATGCAGGCCACTTAAATGAATGACTGGTGTCTGAAATGACACCACGGGCCTCATTCTGCATCCTGTGAGTCGTTCCCGAGATAACCGTGATCTTTTTCTCCTCTGTACATTTATAACAAGTCATCGGTTTTCGTTCTCGTTTTGAGCGACGACCGAAGCGATCGCGTCATCATGTGCTGACTCGCGTGACGTCGTCGGCTTTGTTTCCTTCCGATCTCTCGCCGAGACCTAGCGAGACGGAGTTGCTCACTCGGCCTCGGTCGTGTCAGGGTGAAGACGACAGCGCTTTCACTTCCGTTTCCAGTCAGTCGGAACAGCATGAGTGTAGAAACCTCGGCAGGAACAAGCCGACTCTGTTCGTGTGGGGGTTTGTGGAGATAATCAGGGATACAACGCAACGCGGTGTTGTTCTCGTGAACAGGTCAGACCATCATCGCTTGAATTCTGTTTGGTTCTTCAGCAAGGGTTCATTTGGAATAACTTCAGCTTTATAAAATGAAATGTACATAGTGCCCACCCTTTTCACAAGTGGAAAGTTTGCCTGTTTATTTTTATGTTTAGAGCTAACTCCGTCTCCTGGTTTATTCTCCCACAGCTGGAGGCTGGTGTGAGGAAGCGGCGCTGCCATGGCGTCCGGACCGGGCTCGGTGCCCGTGGTTCAGCCCGGTATGGGCCCCGCTGGCTCTGACCGGCTCTTCCGGAAGCCCAGAGACCTGACAGGCTCGTCTACACACTACAGACCTCCACGCTCTCTCCCTGACGTCTGCCCCAAGGAGCCTACAGGTGGGAGAGTCCGTACTACCAAATCCAACCTATGTCTGACACGTGTCTGTTACAGCGCCCTGAAATCAAAATTTTGGGTTTTTTTTACCTGTTCCTTAGTGTTAGAGACACCAGTATGGTATTATTCGTGAGCAGGGGGAGGGGAAAAAATCCAAAATAAAATTAGTTTTGGGGATATTCCTATTCCTAACCATATATGTCCCACCCCCTGAGGCGGGTCTTGCGCTTCACTACGTAAACAACCTAGACAAAGGTCGTGATAAATATTTAGCTACCACTCAGACTCGTCAGACGTCTCCCGGTGACGATCCTGCAGCTCATCCTCGACTCAGACGTGTACAGCACGTCCCAAGACACGCAACAGGTTGTCACCACCTACGATATCATCCTCGTTAAAGTCAATATAAAGGCGATATCACGTTATAATATCCATATCATGTCACAATATACTTTTCTGAGATATTGTGTGCTTTTATTTTTTTATAACAATTGGTTTGGTGTTAAGGTTTTAAATCTCTAAAATTATAAAACGTTAACACTTTTGATCAGATTTTGTGAAATTGCTGTCAGTGTCAAATCATTTATTTTTGCAGACGTTTAATAAAAGTGAAATAAAATCCTCGATCTCCGTCTCTGTGTATTTTTCAACGCAGCTCTGCTATTTCGTAAAACAAACCTAAACATCGTGATACACACAGCGTTTTAAAACATTACGATATGATAATTTTCCGTCACCGTTACCCACATCCCAACGTCGCTTCTCTGACACGTCCTTTCGAACGCCATCTGTATTTTACCGTTCTGCGTTTTAACCATGCCGACGCCTGGTTTCGTTTTGGTTTTGGTTTTGGCAGGAAGAGAAGCAAAGGGCGAGGGCTTCCTGGACTGCCTTCATACTGTAGAAAAAGCACAAAACCCCGCGTTCCACAGGATGTCTCGCGATCTTCATCGACATGTCAGTTCAGACGTGGAATATATTAACTGGAGTTATTTATTATACAGCTGGCCGTTTTTATAGAAGGTAAAATACGGCATAATGTTTTCAGACGTGCGCATGTGCACGTGCACTAAAAAAAAAAAAAAGACTGACATAATGGATAAAGACTGATCTAAAATCAAGGAGGTGCTTTAATTAATTATAACGTTATGATTATGTAAAACAAATCCCGTCCAAAGAGGGTGTGTGTGTGTGTGGAAACGTCTTTACGTTTATATACATTGTAAGAAAGCTCTTTGGATCAAATGCATTGCTGTATATAAATCCTCTGGAATGTAAGATTATATAACGCTGTGTGTGTGTGTGTGTGTGTGTGGCGTGCAGGTGAGGTACGAGGGCTGAGCGACGCTCCGTCTGTGGTGGCGGATCAGCACCGATGGACGGTATACAACTCTAAGGTGAACCTGCCGGCGGCGCTGAACGACCCGCGGCTGGCCAAGCGCGAGTCCGACTTCTTCACCAAGACCTGGGGCGTGGACTTCACCGAGGGGGAGGTGACGCCCGCGTACAGCCTGCCCAACATCACAGCCGAACACTTCAGCACCTACCTGAACGACACTGCTCAGGTAACACACACACACACACACGCGTGCGCGCTCACTCTCTCTCTCTGTCCGACACCATTAATTATTCAGGTGCTGCCACTGCCAGGAGGGGGATTGTGTGTGTGTGTGTGTGTGTGTGTGTGTGTGTGTGTGTGCGTGCGTGCGTGTGTGTTTGAGAGTAGAAATAGTCCATAGTGTGACCTCGTTGAAGGAGAAGGAGGCGTGGCCTCTGCATCAGCACCTACTGACTATGCAAATGGTATATCCCGACCTGACATCACACCCCCTGTTCCCTAATCGCCCAGATCAGCACTCTCTCCATCACACTCGGGTTCAGACGTCTGTGGGGTCCCGAGAGGACGTGCTGATTTTCACTGTTGTGTATTGCAGAGGGAGAGAATCCACGAGCGGTGTAAAAACATCTGCCCCAACAAAGACGACCTCTCCATCCCCAACAACACAAACAATCACGGTATGTAATAAAGTCACACGCTGTTCCAGATTATTATACGCATCGTTCAGAGCCTCGATGCAAAGATTTTTTTTTTTTTTATACACGATTCCAGCTATTCGACTTTACCCAAGATTAGCCCCGCCCAAGTTGCATCAGAATAGGGGAAATTGTAGTGAAGTAAACACAGACACCAGTCATTCAGACTTTGTACTGTGACCACATGTCCATTATTAGAAAGCGACCACAGATTTAATATTAATCTGATAGAGTAACCCAAATGATTTGATTATTGTAATTCGTTCTACACATCGCTGTGTAATGTCTGCCGTGAGATGTGAATACTCCTCTTATCTGTCCACAGATAAAGCCAAAGAGGAGCTTGAGCAGGTGCCTAAGGTAGGAACTGAGACATGCTTCTGTCTGTCCATCTGTCCATCTCTGACTCCACCTTCACCGAGTTTCGTGTGTGTTACAGATCTTCATGAGGCCTGACTTCGTACTGAGCGAACCGGCCACCTTCAGCGCCGTGTTGCCGTGGTCGCACTTCAGCGTCGCCGGTGGGAAGAGCAGCCGTGATGCCGCGTCGTCACGGTTACTGCAGGAGAAAGTAAGTGGCCGATTAAATGCTGTGGGGCGGAGTCACTGTCGCGACTCTTTTGCTTTAGTAACCGATGCACTCCGGCAATGTCGCAAATAAATAATAAAATCCGAGTTATTATCGAGGTATTAACGCTGTAGTGCTTCCTATATCCTATATACGATTCTCTCTTTGTAACGATGTGAAGCAGCAGAAGCTATTTCTAATCACAGATATTTTATATTAATATATAATTGATAACCAATCACAGCGTCTCTCTTGTAACCTCTCGGATACATTCCAAATATTCTGTCCTAATCCGTCTTTCTTGTCCGTCCTGTCATAGTTGAGTCACTACCTGGACGTGGTGGAGGTGAGCATCGCAAGACAGATCTCCCTGCGCTCCGAGGCGTTCTTCCACGCCATGTCGTCTCAGCGCGAGCTGCAGGAGCAGCTGTGCGAGGCGGCGGGCGCCGTGAGGGCGCTGCGGGAGCACACGGCCGACATGGGGCGCACCATGAGCCGCGGGCCTCTGCGGGTGCTGCGGAACACGGTCACACGCAGAAACTGCGTCACGCTGCACGGTAAACTGAAGCTGATGGCGGCGGTGCAACAGACACAACCCACCGTGCAGCTGCTGCTCTCCACGTCCGAGTTCGTGGGTGCGCTGGAGCTCATCAACACCACCAAGGAGGTGCTGCAGCAGGAGCTCCAGGGCATCCACAGCTTCAGGTACACACACACACACACACACACACACTTTTTTATAGCTTTTAGCAGGATACACCATGATTAATCTCTCTCTCTCTCTCTCTCTGTCACACACACACACACACACACACACACAGACACCTGGGCTCTCAGCTGTGTGAAATGGAGAAGCTGATCGATAAGATGATGGTGGCCGACTTCACCACGTACTCCAGGAGCGACCTCAACCGAGCCTTCGAGGAGGACAACCAAGTGCTGGAGAAGGTGTTGTTTCTCATTACACGCCACAGCGCTGTAGACCTCTGGATTCTGATTGGTCAGAAGGTGTCGATTAAATTTCCATAACGGCGGCTCTGACAGTAGCGCAGCCTCGAATCACAAGTTCATATTAATGCGCTCGTTCTAATACGCTTTCGTTTCCATAGCAACAGCTCATCCACAGGGACGTGTATGGCGGACGGCACACGGAAACAGATCAAACGACGTCTGTAATCGTCGATATGGTGAAGTATTCTGTAGGGAGACGTTAATTTACCATTTATGGAAGGTGTCGGCTCTTTTGTAACAGTTTTCCCGACGTGTTCAGGACAGAGGAGTTTACAGTTTGCCGTTTCTCAGTAACATGACAAGCTGCGTTTTTTTGGGGGGGTTTTTTGGTCTTAAAGAGAGACGGTGAGGGAACGACTGTTTATAGCTGCTATGTTGTCATCCAGAACAGGAGTTAGATACAGTAAACGTAACTGTAAAAAGTATGATGTGTCGTACATTAATAAATAAAAATAAATGCTGTGGTATAAAAGGAATAAAACACTTCAGGTTGTTTTGTTATAGAAAGATGAGACTACACGGTTTTTTAAAGTAACTCCACTTCATCACATCAGCACATCATTGATTATTTTACAATAACATCACAACAAAGTGCTTATTCCTTACTTATAGACTTCCCCATGCTCCCTTTGTTGTGGTTTGACATGAGCCTGAGGCTCAAACACTAAGACTCGAGCACAGGGAGATGTAGGTGAAGTAAGTGTGTGTGTGTGAGAAAGAGAGAGAGAGAGAGAAGGAAGTGTGGGAGTAGGGAGTCTAGCACTGGTTTGAGGTTGGAATCTGTGGCAGCGCGTTTTAAATTCGAAACCGCAGCACGGTGTGTATACACACACACACACACACTGCATCTGAGTGCTGCGTAGAAACATTCCTGAGTCAGTGCGGATATCAGCAATGAGCTGCCAAACCAAATAAGTACACTAACTTCACACAAGTGTGTGTGTGTGTGTGTGTGTGTGTGTGTGTGTTTCAGGACCGGCTGCAGTCTCTGGTCTTTGGCCTGCTGAGACAGAGGAAGCTGGATTTCCTGGACATCTACAGCGAGGAGATGATGCAAGCGGCCAAGGGCATCGTCAGACAGGTGAAGACCCCCTCCAGAGTTCATACTGAGGGTTAAACCAAGAGTTCAGCCATGAAAAAAAAAAAAAACATTTCATGTACTTTATAGCATTTCCTCTGTTTGCCATAAGACACGTTTGTGTTTCTTGTTTTGTTCAGTGTGTGGTAAAGTCGGTGTCTCAGATTGAGGAGATCGACACCGACACTGTCGTGAAGTGAGCAGCATTTATTTTTCTAATTATTTCCTGTTCAAAGCATACTGCATTTAAGTTAATGTGTGTGTGTGTGTGTGTGTGTGTGTGTGCGCTTCAGGCTGCAGGATCAGATGAGGTTGATGACGTTTGCTCAGTGGTTTGAGCTCCTGCAGAACATGTTTGAGTATTTCCTGCTCTTCCTCACCAGGATCAAGGTACACCAGCTGACACTCACCTCTCTGTTTATTTCAATCCTGTATTTACTTATACTTTGTACTTATTATAAGTTGTTTTTAATGTGTGTGTGTGTTTTAGGCCACTCTCGGCGTGATCCGGACCGTGGTTCTGGAAGTCCTCGACAGCAGCCAGAGGAGCCGAGCGGCCGATGCGTGCGCGCTGGCTGACGGCGGCTCCGTGGAGAACGAAGACGAGGACGAAGACGAGGAATCGGGTCTGCGTCCCGGAGAAGCCGAGCTCGCCTTCCTGACGCACGAGGGGCTGTTCATCAGCGACGCGATAAACGAAGCCGAGCGCCGCGGCAACGGTGCATCCGCTCAGACCAGAGCACAGGTGAAAGAGGAAGCTTCGGGAAGCGACTCGGCCTCGGGCACTACAGAGTCGTCCTCCAGCAGGGAGCACATCACAAACACTACCTCCTCCCTGCCCACAGGGGCCGCCACTGCACTGTGAGCACATGCACACACATCATGTTTGGTTAGAGTGCGTATTAGAGTCTCGGCTAATTTAAGACACTAGATATAAAGTGTGTGAGTGTGTGTGTGTGTGTGTGTGTGTGTTAAGTGAGGATCTGATGCCGTCTGATCTGGAGCTGGGCAGAATCGCCAACAACATCCAGGAGCTGCTGTACACCGCCTCAGACATCAGCCACGACCGCTGTGTCAAAGTCCTGTTGGCTAAGGCCAAGGTACACACACACACACACACACACACACACACGTCCCACACTATCCACATCTCACAAAGTCAGGAGTGTTAATTCAGTGACGTGTGTGTGTGTGTGTGTGTGTAGGACTGTTCTCTGGAGCGTCTGAGCTCGGCGGAGTTTGTGTGTGTGAGCCGGGCGGTGGAAGCCTTCGCCAAGGACACTGAGGCTCTGTGCTGCAGGCGGAGTGTGAGTCTGCGGGGGGCGCTACAGAGTCAGGCCAACCGTTTCGTCCACCGTTTCCATGACGAGCGCAAGACCAAGCTCAGGTACACACACTCTCTCTCTCTCTCTCTCTCTCTCTCTCTCTCTCTCTCTCTCTCTCTCTCTCTCTCTCTCTCTCTCTCTCTCTCTCTCTCTCTCACACACACTCTCACACACACACACACACACAGTGTACATAAATTGTGCTTCTGATCCAACTGTCTCTGTTGGAATGAATTCTCTTCTTCTCACACACGTTGTGTGTGTGTGTGTGTGTGTGTGTGTGTGTGTAGTTTGTTGTTGGACACAGAAAGGTGGAAGCAGGCTGAAGTTCCTGCTGAATTCCAGCACCTGGTCGACTCCATCGCTGACGGTCACATCACACTGCCCGAACGCAAGCCTGCAGGTACACACACACACACACACACACACACACACACACACACACACACTGCCCGAACGCAAACCTGCAGGTACACACTCACGCACCAACCTGCACTTTCACACACATCACACTGCTGTTCTGATCTGCAGGTACAGAAGAGAAGAAGCCGTATGACTTCCTGCTGGTTGATGGGCAGAAATACGCAGTCGTTGGGTGAGTGATCTTGACCCACACACACACACACACACACACGCGCGCACACACACTGATATCAGTGTTCTGTATACAGGGAAAGACCGTATTATAACCTGCCTGATTACTGTAATCAGTGCTTTAGGGACGTTCCATGAAGGTTAACAGTCTAATCATCATTCTGCTCCTGTGATAAAGCCTGTGATTGGCTGTTACATTCTGAAAGCAGGAAGTGGGTTTGTAATGTAATGTAATTTTTTGTAATGTCATTCTTTGACAGGACGGTGCTGCTGCTGATCCGGATGTTTCTGGAATACTGCCAGTGTGTGAACGACATCCCGTCCATCACCACTGACATGCTGACACGCCTCTCAGACCTCCTTAAGGTGTGTGTGTGTGTATATATACATGTACTGTATGTGGATAAACACCTGTATCTTTCATCACAACATAAGTCGATTGACAAGTTTGTTGGCATGCCTACAGCACTTCAATTCCCGAAGCTGTCAGCTGGTGCTCGGGGCCGGAGCACTGCAAGTGGTGGGACTAAAGACCATCACCACCAAGAACCTGGGTAACTAACACACACACACACACACACACATTATATATGTATGGAGCCACACTCACAAATGTATGACTTTGACTGCATTAGAAAACACGTCAAACTTGGTGGCGTTTATCTTCAAGAAACATGCCACATACACACTTTTTTAAGTAAAACAATTCCCCAAAAATTAGATTGTTAAATAGATTATGTATAAAAAAAAAAAATAGATATACTGCAAATTAAACAAAAATGTATTTGGACACTTCCCAGTGAGCACTACCAGATACATCTGGCACAAACTATTCAAAACAGGATCCATGAGTGCGGGTCCAGAGGGAGAGTAATACAGTGTAAATAAGAAAGAAAGGGTGAAATTCAAAGGGCAGAAGAACATGAACAGAGAGACCGCAGCTTCTGGAGATGAAGCCAAATTGAGCTTGGATGGATCTGATGGTAGAGTGTTTATGTGGAGAAAGTCAGGAGGAGAACTCCAGCACTAAGGCTATTCTAAAGCATGGAGGAGGCTGGGGCTGTTTGTTTGTATGTTCATTGATGAACGTCCACCACAAAGAGTTACAGAAACTGGCTGATTCTGCGAAACAAAAGGATGACCAACTAAACATATTTAACAAAGCCGCTATCAAGTGTCCAAATACTTTTTGGTCTAACTTTGAACAGTGTATCTATTATTTTATTTTTACTTGAAAAATGTCTACCTTGTATCTTTCTTTGAAATAAATGCCACGTGGTTTGACAATGTATGTTTTATAATGTAGTGAAATGCATATATAGTACAGCCGTGGCCAAAAGTTTTGAGAATGACACAAATATTAATTTTCACAAAGTCTACTGCTTCAGTGTTTTTAGATCTTTTTGTCAGATGTTACTAACTGCTAAAGTATAATCACAAGCATTTCATAAGTGTCAATGGCTTTTATTAACAATTACATGAAGTGTATGCAAAGAGTCAATATTTGCAGTGTTGACCCTTCTTATTCAAGACCTCTGCAATTCACCCTGGCATGCTGTCAATCAACTTCTGGGCCACATCCTGACTGATGGCAGCCCATTCTTGCATAATCAATGCTTGGAGTTTGTCAGAGTTTGTGGGTTTTTGTTTGTCCACCCACCTCTTGAGGATTGACCACAAATTCTCAATGGGATTAAGGTCTGGGGAGTTTCCTGGCCATGGACCCAAAATGTCGATGTATTGTTCCCCGAGCCACTTCGTTATCACTTTTGCCTTGTGGCAAGGTGCCCCATCATGCTGGAAAAGGCATTGTTCGTCACCAAACTGTTCTTGGATGGTTGGGAGAAGTTGCTCTCTGAGGATGTTTTTGTACCATTCTTTATTCATGGCTGTGTTCTTAGGCAAAATTGTGAGTGAGCCCACTCCCTTGGCTGAGAAGCAACCCCACACATGAGTGGTCTCAGGATGATTTACTGTTGGCATGACACAGGACTGATGGTAGCGCTCACCTTTTCTTCTCCGGACAAGCTTTTTTCCAGATGCCCCAAACAATCGGAAAGGGGATTCATCAGAGAAAATGACATTACCCCAGTCCTCAGCACTCCAATCCCTGTACTTTTTGCAGAATAGCAGTCTGTCCCTGAAGTTTTTCCTGGAGAGAAGTGGCTTCTTTGCTGCCCTTCTTGACACCAGGCCATCCTCCAAAAGTCTTCGCCTTACTGTGCTTGCAGACGCACTCACACCTGCCTGCTGCCATTCCTGAGCAAGCTCTGCACTGGTGGTGCCCCGATCCCGCAGCTGAATCAACTTTAGGAGATGGTCCTGGCGCTTGCTGGACTTTCTTGGGCGCCCTGAAGCCTTCTTCACAACAGTTGAACCTCTCTCCTTGAAGGTCTTGATGATCCGATAAATGGTTGATTTAGGTGCAATCTTACTAGCAGCAATATCCTTGCCTGTGAATCCCTTTTTGGGCAAAGCAATGATGGCTGCACGTGTTTCCTTGCAGGTAACCATAGTTAACAGAGGAAGAACAATAATTTCAAGCACCACCCTCCTTTTAAAGCTTCCAGTCTGTTATTCTAACTCAATCAGCATGACAGAGTGATCTCCAGCCTTGTCCTCATTAACACACTCACCTGTGTTAATGAGAGAATCACTGACATGATGTCAGCTGGTCCTTTTGTGGAAGGGCTGAAATGCAGTGGACATGTTTTTTTGGGATTAAGTTCATTTTCATGGCAAAGAGGGACTTTGAAATTAATTGCAATTCATCTGATCACTCTTCATAACATTCTGGAGTATATGCAAATTCCCATTATAAAAACTGAGGCAGCAGACTTTGTAAAAATTAATATTTGTGTCATTCTCAAAACTTTTGGCCACGGCTGTATTTGTAAGTGTGGCTTACTTTTTATGGCCACTGTATCTCTCTCTCTCTCCCCCTCTCTCTCTCTCTCACAGCTCTGGTGTCTCGGTGTCTGCAGCTGGTTGTTTACTACATCCCCATAATCCGAGCGCACTTTGAGACCAAACTCCAACCCAAACAGTACAGCATCCTGCGCCACTTTGACCACATCACCAAGGTAAACACACACACACACACACACACACACACACACACACACACATTCTCACAGCACCGCACTTGCCGGATTCATTTTGGTTTTCTAATGCGTGCCGATTTCAGTGTTGATACTGGGTGTGCTCTCTCTGTGTGTGTGTGTGTGTGTGTGTGTGTGTGTGTGTGTGTAGGACTATAATGACCATATAGCCGAGATCTCGGCTAAGCTGGTGGCTATCATGGACAGTCTGTTTGAGAAAGCTCTATTCAAGGTGAGCACACACATCACACAGGTTCACACATTGTGTGAATTGCTTTGTTGTGTAAGAAAGAAATGACAACCGAGTCTATCAGGAACTCATGGGTAAGGCGGGTCCAGTAAGAGCGGGTCCGTGAGTGGTGTAACTTCTCTGATTTTATTTTCACGTCAGCAGTGCTGGTGTTTCATGACCTGGTCACTATTTCATCCTCGCATCTTTTAAAAAAAATTTTTTTTATAAAGATATTTGAGGCATTTGTCAAACATGCGTCTCTGTCTCTCTCTCGCTCTCTCTCTCCCTCTCTCTCTGCAGTATGAAGTAAAGGCCCCGATGCCGTCACTGTGTTTCCGAAATTTGTGTAAGCAGATGGCTAAAATGCACGAGGCCATCCATGAGCTCCTACCTGAAGAACAGATTCAGGTAAGAAACACGCACACGTTGGGCTTGTCACATTTTATTTGTGTATTTGTAGAGATATTTGAATGTCTCACACGTAATGAAGCCTTTACCTTCATGATGGTCTTGTGTGTGTGTGTGTGTGTGTGTGTGTGTGTGTGTGTGTTCACGCGTGCGCGTGTAGATGCTGTTTCTAAGGATCAATGCAAGTTTTAAGCTTCACCTGAAGAGGCAGCTGGCTCGGCTCGGGGTGGTGAACGATGGCGGACCACAGCACGGGTGTGAACTACTTCCTGTTCTTGTAGACCAGACACACGGGCTGATTTTTAATTTTTTTTTCCCTCTCTTTATCATGGAACCTGGTTGCTTGCTTGCTTGTTTGTTTGTTTGTTTGTTTTTTTTTCACTCTAACGTGTGCTCCATCCCTGCAGGTTGGTGGTGGTGGACGTGGCCTTCTACACGGAGAACATTCAGGCTCTGCGCTCTCTCGAGCGTCTGGACTTAAACATGCCCGAGATCTGGGAGCAGAAGAGGTGATGACGGACAGCCAGGCCCAGCCAGTCGGGTCTTTCCGTCTCCTCTTGCCCCGCCCCCTCTCCTTCTCTCTTCCTCCTCTTCCTGGAGGACATGAGGTCAGAGGTCACACAGGAAGAGAACACTGTATACAAGACCTCTCCATGAACACACTTTTTACCTCCTCGTCCAGAACTGCTGTGACGCTTTTATTTTTTTCCAGAACGATCCGGAGCATTAAAGCGTCATACTTTCACTTCCAAGTGACCAATCAGGATAAGCTAAGGGATCCTCTGTGGGCGGGAACTTTTCTTCTTCTGTTGGGTTTAAAGCTCAGTGCCTCATCATGTGCTGTCGATGCAGCGCAGCTCTACACTCGTGTGCAATCCTGTCAAATGATTATTGATTATGAAATGAAACTGAGAATAAATTATGATTTTTTTTTTGTTTGTTTTGATGTTTATATATGCACCAGTGGGTTTAAAAATGTAAATTTGGATAATTTATTTTCTTCTGGTCTGATTTTACTGGATGATGTTTTGTCTTGTTTTTTTTTGTTTTTTTTTTTTAAATAACAATCTTTACAACCTCATGATCACGGATTAGAGAGAGAGAGAATGATGGAAACGAGCATGTTAATTAAGAAAGGCTTTTCGAAACGTCATTAAAACCCTTTACCCTTTGAGTATTTTTACACACAGGCCAAGATTCTCCTCCCGTCACTCCTGAAGCTGCCGAGTGGAAGTCACGTTACACTTTAATACATTTTTTTGTTCCGTTTTCGAGGCAGCTGCGGTAAAATTCCTTTCATCACCGGCACACGTTTTTACTAAGAAACAAACTTCAGGCATCAGCCTTCAGTCATGAATTTTTTTCACTATCATTAAGCTAATTCACTCGTTTGTCAGCTTTCCTGAGGGCATATGTTTCGCTATGGGCCTACAGCAAGTCTGCTCCTTTATGCTCGTTGACATATTCATAATCCCATGTACAGATTTATATGATTGCCTAAACAGAGGGAACACAAGTGTGACGTTCTCAAATTTGACCAAAAACTACTACAGCTCGACTCTACCTGCATTGACCGGGATGTCTCCAACACCAAGTCTGGTTCTTCTTGTTGCTAATTTGTATGCCTGAAATACCCTTAAAATATGCTACGCACTGAATGAGGCAGCTTTATCTTAAGCATGCGCAAATGTCTGCCGTCTTCTGATTGGAACAAAAAAAATGGTTTGTTGTCAGTCGTTCCGTCGATACGTCCATCATTAAAACGCTGCTCTGTGTGAACTCATCACGCCCGGTGTTGACCCATAATGCCCAGCCGCAGCTACTGGGGTGCTCAGTATTTATGATCGGAAGGAGGCGTGGCCTCTGCGTCCATCAGTCCCAGTGAAGTAGGCGTGGCCCCAGTCTTCAATTAAATTAATTTGCATACTCATCCCGCTCGTATCGTATTGCATCGCGTCTTGGTGAAATGGCTCTGAATTGTATCATAGAAAAATCTGATGGATAAAATATGGCTATCAGTAGAGAGACATCCTGTTCGTACCTAATGACTTTTATTTATTGCGTTCATATTATACTTTGGGCACATTTTATGCAAATATGTGAACTATCAGCCTCTGAAAAAAGAAAACACAATAATAAGACATGGACTGGGCATTACCGGGACGTTTCGGACAGCGGGACAGATTTTATTTATTTTTTTTTAGTATATCCGAACGCACAGACATGTATTTTTTTCGCCTCTGATGTTCATAACATTAAGAAAAAAACGGTACCGAGTGTGAGAGCGCCGCTCGCCCGGGTCTAACCACAGCACTGTCTCGGTCAAAAGTGCCTACTTTTGATTTACCATCAACGACTACTTCACTTCTGACAGACTTGACAGCCTTGTATGTGTGTGCGCACGTGTGGTGCGTGACATCTGTAAGACTGACAGGAGAAATCTGATGGCATGCTCAATGTTTTTTTTTTTTTAAATGGGAAAGTGACTTTAAATAAACCCAAACTGTAATGATTAACATTATTGTCTGTTTTGTTTTGTTTAAAGCTCTGGATGCTTCCGTTACCCGTTTGTTAGACAACTTGTCTTGGCAGATTGAACAAAGCAACATGAAGACCTGCAAACGAGTTTTTAATCCTGTTTCTGATGCTCAGACACACACACACACACACCTGATAAATACAGTCCTGTGAACCCATTTCCAATAACCGAGTGACTTTGTTAAGGGTCCATGATAATGATGTGAATATTGTGTTCAGCAAGTGTCAATCTAAAAATAACACACTTGCTGTAAAATCTGATACACGCTGCCTAAGGGCTGCCTTCTACACTTGTGTAGACGTGTGACTGCCTTCTTCAGTTCGTGGATTTTCCTGTTCAAACCACAGTCTGGTCATGATGTAGGCTCCGTCACCACCTAGTGGTCCTAAACTGAGTGACATGCAGAAGCATGGTGTCGTGTCTGATGTGTTATTTGTGGGGTGCGGTGGTGGTGGTGGTTTTGTTGTTTCCTGCTGCTGCTCCTCCTTTTCCCTGAGGGGTCTTCAGTACACTCAGTCTCTTGTGTAAGGAGGTGCTGGCTTTCTGAGTCACCTCATGTTCAATCTTATTCCTGATGGCCACCTCCAGACCCTAAAGCAGACGGCACAACAATGCACAACGTGTACGGTTATATACACATTTACAGGTTTTTACTTTCAGGACAAGTCCTGAAACTTGTACAAGCCTTTTCTAATATCCTAATGAGTTCATCTACATCTTCGTTTATATCAGTACCATGTACAAACACGCCGACGGAATCTATTCCTTCACACCATGTCAGAATTACAGTAATCAGAGGAATCGTTATTCTTCACACTCGTCGTATTTGTTCTTCTGACACTTATTAGCGAAGGGTGCTTGGACCCCGCAGATCGCTGCTTACTTATTTTTATTCTTCTCATTGTTTCATATCAAATATTTTGTGTCAACAAAAAATAGGCGTGTCTATACCTTGTATTTGACTATATATTACAATATTCGTTCTTATTATGAGCTTAAAATTAAATTTGTACCACGATCATACAGGTGAGTCAGTGGCTGCAAAAGTTAGTGAACCCCTGGTCTACACTCTCAGCCTGTTTTTTGTTTTTTCCCCCTCTAATGTCAGTGTGTGAATGAGTGACATGAAAGCTCAGAAACCTGCCTTTTTTAGTTTCTGTTGTTGAACTACTGCCGCTTTTTTCGGGGCGATGATCCGACCTGCAGAAACACACACACACACACACAGAGACATGAAGATTTCAGTGAGTTTAACATTTACTACAAATGAGGCCACACACCAGTTTTAACACATTTATAAATAACATCACTTGTAATATTGGCAGTGAAGGTGTCTTCAGCTATTAATTAAAAACCCTCCCTTTATGCTAGGTTATGGTAATATATAAGGTGGCTGTTGATATAAATTGTGCATTTTGTAAATTTAGCTTTGAATCTGTTTCTCACCTTTTCTACGATTTTATGTCAAAACTATTGATTATTTTATTGTTGTTGTTTTTTATTGGTTTCCTTAAATCCAGCTAAACCAATATAATAATAATGTTTACATTTAATTGTTTTATTTTATATGATAAACACTACATCTATAAACCTAAATAGGCAAAAGAAAATGCAAGGATGCAAGAATTACATACAGAAATGGGAATTTATTTTTAAACCACTGAAATTTTAAAACAAGAAAGCTATAAAGACTTAACATTTATACAAGGATTTTTTTTTAATTATTATTATTTGTTTCTACGTCCTCATTTGTGAGTTTTCTTATTATCTGTAAATCTGTAAGATGCCCATGTATCTATTACTATCAATTAAATTAAATCAATTTGAAGAAAAACAACAACAACAACAGTAGTAACCTGCAATACAGCACCACAAGCACGCGCTCCAATATGGCGGCCTGGTTAGCTTAGCGCTAAGAGCAGAAACTTTTTTTCTTTTTTAACGCTTACTGAGTATTTAATCAACACGGTCACCGGTCAGAAAACATCCTTACCTCCTTTCTTTGGTCCTTTCGGTTTATTTTGTTGTTTTTTCGCTCCCCCGGGTCGCTGCGCTTTAAATTTCTGTTTCCCCTGCGCCATCGCTACTCCGCTATGCTAATGATGAACCCTGCATACTACTTTACTATGTAGTATGGACAAATAGAGCGTTGCTACGGGTTACCACGGGCAGCGCACTACATACTGTGTAGTACTCTAGTATTAATGTGGACGTAGCCGAATTACACGGAAGTGCGTCATTCAAAGCGGAAACCACCCCAGAAATGTCAAATATAAACACATAAAAATGTCAAATACAGTTCAAACGGTTTCGTGAACAGTTGAAAGGTACAAAATGTGTTCAAATCTCTGTAAACGTGAGAAAATCGACAATTATTACCAATTATTCATACTTTATATTGCAGATTTTGGCTCACAATCCCAACATTAACCTCTTTAGAAAGTATTGTGGAAAATCTCTTAGTCAAATTTAATTAAAAAAAAAAAAATCCTTCAAGAGTCCGGGGTTTAAGATGCCAAAAATCAGACTTTATTGGAACACCCCAAAGCCGAGATGACTGCAGTCCATCTGACAAGTCCAATCAACGCACGAGTTTTTATACATTTCTAAAGCAATGATCTCATTTAGGCGGGGTCTTACCTATACCTGTGGCACGAGGTCAGCCAGTTAATTTTTTTTTTTTTATAAAAAGGTTTCATTTCATTGATTCATGACATGAATTTCATTGGTTTCAACAATACATCTTCAGTGATCATTAACAGTAGATTGGTAAAAAGTACAAAATAAAAGATACAGACTTAAACAAGCGGCGTACAAACTCAGCGTTCCCATGCACACACGGAGGGTACAGCAGAGCAGGCCGTGCAAAAAGAATATATTATATGATATATGATATAATATAAACAACATAAATATGGTATTTGGAAGACTTTGCGTATTCGGACGTGTGGCCTCGCTGTCTCGCATCTCCAGGGTCACGGGTTCACTCCTGAGCTCAGGTTTCCGTCTGTGTGGAGTTACACGTGTTCTCCACATGTCCGTGTGGGTTTCCTCTTGGGTTCCTTCCACCTTCCAAAAACATGCCCAGGTGGATTAATTGCCCCAGGGTGTGAAGGTGTGTGTATGCTGGCCTGTGATGTGTATACATGAATCCATAAAACAAGTCCACACAATAAGCTCAATTTCCCAGATATATTTATTTCTCATCAGCATTTGCTACATTTTATGACTTTTTATGCTAACACAAGCTCTGTGTGTCATTACAGTCACGCTCAGTGGTGATACACACGCATAGCTATTATGCTATGCTAACTGCTACGGCACAGCTATGTCTCAAATCACACACCGTGTACTAAATACCTATGCAAAGTACACTAATACTTTGTAATAATTAAACAGAATCCACAGGAACAACCACTTATTGTACATCTCAAAATGGCCGCTCTTAATTTACCAAATCCGTAGCGACATGGTTTCCTCTGATGGCTTCACCCCTTCCACGTGACGTAATGGGATGCAAAAAGTTTCTCCTAAAACCCGATTTCAGAAATTTCAGTATTTGTAGTGCGTCGTTCAGTTATTAATTAAAAAGGGCACAATTTGAGACATAGCTGAAGTAAACTAACATCTACGTTAACACACTTTTATTATTGCTAGCTTATTTTTAAATCACAGCAGTGCGTGGACATGGCAGAACCCCCGGGGGGAGTGTGATGTCACAGCTCACGCTCCTCTGACCGCGTGCTGGCAGTAAGCCGAGCGCAGGAAGCGGGGGAACGAGTCTTTGGCCATCAGGGTAAAGATGCGCTGCTGAGCTTCGGCGAACATGTCGGCAGCCGGCGTGTCCATCCTGTCCATCAGCGCCTCACGCGTCTCACTCTCCAGATTCACCTGCGAACATCAACACAGGTCAAACAACTCCCGCAGATATTTAGAGGGGCAGTGTGTAAGATTTAGAGCCCCCTGCTGTTCGGAAAATGAAATACATTAAAACATCGACCATCCTCCTCCTTAACAAAAAAAAAAAAAAAAAGACACTGCCCACTTAATCGAAACTCTGAGTTGTTGTATAAGGAAAAGAGGCGGAGCTATGTTTTGATAAGCGGTCAGCACTAATTGCACTCTCCGTACCTCCTGTGGGGCGTCAGGGTTGATGAACTGAGTGTAGATGCTCTGGGCTTTTGAGGACAGTTTGGTCTCAGGCATGGTCTTGTATTCCTCACAGGCAAGCCAGAAGGCCAGGTTCTCCTCACTGAACTCCGAGCGCAGGAACCAGCGGAACACCTGCAGACCCGCTGAGAGAGCAGGGGTGGGAAAAGGACAGAGAATGTACGGCGTCAACATTTTGCTCGTCAAACTGAGGACGTCAGTGATGAGTGTCTGCTGAAAAAGTAAAACAGTGTTTAGAAGTAAAAAAAAAGTGCATGATTATCATTTTCTTACCAACACGGTCTCACACAGAAATTCAGGTGTGATGTGTTTGGGTCGATGAAAGGTGTGCGCGTGTGTGTGTGTGTGTGTGTGTGTGTGTGTGTGTGTGTGTGTGTGAAAGTAAAAATTACAGTGGTGTAGAGAAGATTCTTACCCTTGCTGTGGAGCAGAGATTCGAGATCAAGAGGAGTTTTTTCCTCATGGGCTCTAAGAGAGAAAGAAAGAGGATTACAGCGGAAACAGATCAGATCTGATAGATGATGGTAACTTGGCCATTGCAACGTGTGTGTGTGTGTGTGTGTGTGTGTGTGTGTGTGTGTGTGTGTGTGTGTGTACCTGTGTTTATGTGGTTTCTCAGCCAGGTGTGTTAGCTTCACCTTCATCTCCTTTGCCCTAAAACACACACAAAATAACACAATAATGCTTTAACATATGCTTAAAACTCAATAATAATAATAATAATAATAATAATATATACGATAATAGAAACTGAAGAACCTGTAGAGTGTGAGAATTAACCCCTTTTTTTTGTAAGCTTGTATGAAATGAATTTATAATGTTGAAAATGAATTGAGTCCAGCCTGGTTTCTGACAGTAACTGCGCTGTAATCCTGTCTACGTGTTCTTCTTTGTCACGTATTTAATCAACTATTTAGGAAAAAGTCATATTTTCAATGACAGAATAAATATTAATATAGCAAAATAACGTTCACTGTATTTAAAAATGCACCGTGTTACGGCCTCAGATAAAATAATTACTCTCATTAACCACACCATGGACATGTTTTACCTGAGAACAAAATGGTTTTTATTTCATTTCTGAATATCACACACACACACACACACACACACACACACACACACACACACACACACACACACACACACACACACACACATCATCGCTCCACACTGTTGCACATTGCTCCCTCTTTCCCAACTCTTCAGTCACCAGAAGTGTGCCAAAAATTAAATAAATAATGACGAAATAAAGTAAATGACTTGAAAATTAAAAGGAACAGAAGCTAATAAAAAATAGACGAAGAGCTGAAACTGACTTTCATGTGAAAAACAGAGTAATACCAAAAAAAAAAAAAAAACAAAGCCCAGAGACACACACATAAACACACACACTACAGTACTCACTTCTCCAGGCATGATGAGGGGAGGGCGGAGAGCCCCTTACACATCAGTGACTATCGGAGAGGGTGTTAGATGGAAAGAGATCTTGAGCTGTCTGTGTGTCTCTCTGCTCCTGCCTCTGTCTCTTATACAGCTGTTTATCTCATGTTCCATCGCTGAACACACACACACACACACACACACACACACACACACACATGCAAGATATTAGGTGTGTGTGTGAGATGGATATGGAAGTTTCCCTGAGGGCTGTACAAACAGATCAGTGCTTACAATAAGGCAATTACTGGTGATGATTTCCTCCGGGATCTGGACTCATCAGGACAATAGTGGGTGATTGCAGTCTTTCAGGAAAGAGGGGTGTGTGTGTGTGTATCATTTTATGTGGGTTTATTATGAACAGGAAACAGGTACAGTGTGTGTGTGTGTGTGTGTGTGTGTGTGTGTGTGTGTGTGTGTGTGTGTGTGTGTGTGGTTCTTCTGTCTCTGAAACATTGTCACTGTATATACTGTATAACTAATTAAAGAGATGACAGATGCGACAGGTGGTGTGTGCGTGTATACGTGTGTACGTGTGTGTGTGTGTGTGTACATGTATGTGTGTGTGTGTGTGCGCGCACCCATAAAATAGTCAATTAAGAGTATATTTATCATTAAACACATTGAAAAGACAATGCTATGTCCTATATGAAATATTAACAATACACTTTAGGCCAGAAATGAAACTGTACAGCGCTTTCCTCGAAATCCAAATGTACTCAGTGACACTTTTGTTGTCTGACTTTTTCAAAATTTGTCTTAAAATCAAGCTAATGGAGTTAACAATGTTAATGAGTCTCACTGCAAAAAAACAAAAAAAAAACAAAAAAAAAAACTTTACAAGGAAAAGGAAAAGAAAGGACTCATTATGATATTCTCATTATGAGATTATTATATAACAAATATAGCTGATTAAACCTGTTTCGAGATTATTATTCTTTTTATTTACTAATTTCATGATTTAAAAGGTCTTATTCTACTGGCAATGAATTTGTTTCTTTCTAGAAATAAATGCTTGGCAATAGAACAAGAGCATTTTAAGCTTAATAGGCTTAATAATATTGTATTTGTGTAAAAACTATTTAATAAACAGTATACACTATATGGCCAAAATTATGTGGACACCTGACCATCACACCCATATGCGGTTCTTCCCCAAACTGTTACCACAAAGTTAGAAGCACAAAATTGTCTGTAATGTCTTTAGCATTACAGTTTCTCTTCACTGGAACTAAGAGCCCCGAACCTGTTCCTGCCTGACGAGGCCCCCGTGCACAAAGCGAGCTCCATGAAGACATGGTGTGTTAAGTTTGGAAGAAGGTGGAAGAACTGGAGTGTCCTGCACAGGACCCTGACCTCAACCCCACTGAACACCTTTGGGATGAACTGGAACTGGAGCCTCCTCGACATCTCAACATCGGTACCTGACCTCAACCTCTCTGATGCCCTTGTAGCTGAATGAACACAAATCCCCACAGCCACGCCCCAAAATCTAGTGGAAGGCCTTCCAGAAGAGTGGAGCTTATTATAACGGCAAAGGGGGAATAAATCTGGAATGGGATGTTCAGCAAGCACACATGGTTGTGATGATCAGGGGTGCACATACTTTTGGCCATATAGTGTATTTAGACCACAGACTTTACAATAAACCAGTTGTACATGTGTGCAGTTTGCTTGTCTGTGTGATTATTTCGCTTATAAAACACACATAACTATCGCAAAACCTCTAATTGTAGATAACAGAATTATAAAGGGCGTCTCTATGTGTTGATCCAAGCCCCGCCCCTTTTTGTGACATCATACACTTTTTTATCATTCAAGAAGTGTTTATGTAACACTTTAGAGATCATTAAAGTCCCCGTGAAGTGCCTTGAAACACGCAGTAATATTCGATGTAACTTCCACTGAAACAGGAAATCAGGGTGGGACATATCGAGTGGCTCCTCCCCCTTTTAAATAGCCAATAGCATTTAGCTAAGCCGTAGTTAGTACAGTTAGTACCATGGATTTTTATAATGTTGGGGGCGGGACACTTCGGATTCTCGAGAGCGTTTGATTGGACAGAAAATCTGATGAGAAGCTGAAGTGCAGAATGATGTCATCAAGACTGTTGGTCCGTATCGGTGGTAGAGAGAGACATGTTGAATGTGTATATTGTCTAAATGTGAATTATGTCATTGTTTCGGAGCACACTAGCTTATAGATAACCTTGAGGCTAACATATTCATACTAAACACCACACAACTTCAATTTCATGGGGACTTTAACGTGTCTCATGTTACCTGAAAATCACCTGTAAAAAAAAAAAATAGTGCGCCATCTTGAAGGAATGGTTACCATAGTTACCACAGGTAGTGCACTAGTTTCAGTGTGATTTGGGACAGAGCTGCTCTCTTATCTCTAATAGGCTGTGAACGCAAACACGTGCACAACACGTGCACAACACAAGCGCGATACAGTAGAAAAGTCCCGGATGTACCGCACGGATACCTGTTGTTACGCAACTGCGGTGAATTCACGCGTTACCGGTTTACGCGCTGAGAGTCCAGAGCGAAAAATAAACTTGCGTTTTGATTGGTTTAGGTTACTTCCTGGTTTGGAGAGTCGAGAGAGCGCGAGAGAGAGAGAGAGAGAGAGAGAGAGAGAGCGCGAAGTAAAGCAACAAACCAGCTGTTTAACACCGCTGTGCGTGCGTGCGTTACGGAACAGTGTTTTTATTTTACGGAACCGGAAATTCGGCTCTCGAGACGCCCCGAGGTCAGGTTTGTTGGAATCTTTTTTTTTTCCCTCCCGAAAGTGTGCACGCGAGCGCGGCGATGGTTTTTTTTGCGCTAATAAAGTAAACCGAAGCGGACGGTGGTGCAGAAACACCGCGCGCGCGCGCACACCCTCACCCGCCCGCACATACGTACGCACATGGCCGAGCCGCAGAGGTCCGGTGCCGGGTGGTGTCGGTGGTCGCGTGCCCGGTGCTTGGAGAACGAACCCGAACCGGAAACGGACCCAGAGCGCGAGCGGCTCTGGACCGAGATCTTCGAACAGCTCGACACCAATAAAGATGGACGGATCGACATTAACGAGCTCAGGGCGGGTCTGGCGGCGCGGGGGCTGCTCTCGCGCACATCGGCGGAACAGGTATAGATACCGATCTCTCTCTCTCACACACACACACACACACACGCGCGCATTTATATACTCCGTCTCAGCAGGGTGGAGGTACAGCACCACGAAACCGAAACAACGAGTCGTGACCGCAAACCACGTGACACATTTTCTACCCCGCATCTCTGCTCTAATAACATGACCGTAAAGTACAACGCCACGGGGTACCATAATTACCGAGGGAAGGAGACATGGCGTGTTGCACTTAGTGTGTGATTCGGGACAGAACCCTAGCCTACACATGGAGTGCACTACACAGGATGTAAATTGCACCCTATAGACTTGCACTAGGGTAGTGCGCTGATATAGGGAAGTATATGAGCAGGGAGTCACTGCTCTTTAGTGTAGGGTTAGAATCCAGAGCTGAGTCCCAAACGGCTCTCTAGTCCACAAAGTGCATGAAGTAGGGTGTAAAATCTACTTTACTACTTTTTTTTAGGGTGTAGAATCCCTTACATCATACATGTGTATGTAGCACACCTGTACAAGAAGTAAGGAGCCATTTGGAAATGTAGCCATTTACTCGCACCAGGTAGGGGTAATGTACTTACCCCTATCCAGCACTTACACTATATGGCCAAGAGTATGTTTACACCTGTATGATCTTCTTTGACATCCCATTCCAAAACCAGGGGCATTAATATGGAGTTAGTCCCCCTTTGCTCTTATGATAACCTCCACTCTTCTGGAAAGGTTTTCTACAAGATTTTGGATTTTTAGCATTACTGAGGTCAGGCACTGGTGTCGATGTCAGCCGAGGTGGCCTGGCTCGTAATCGACGTTCCACTTCATCCCAAAGGTGTTCGGTGGTGTTGAGGTCAGGGTTCTGTACAGGACATTGGAGTTCCTCCACACCAAACTAGTCGGTGCATGTCTTCATGAACCTCGATTTGTCCTGCTGGAACAAGAAAGGGCCTTCCCCAAACTGCTGCCACAGATTTGGAAGAATATAATTGTCTAAAATGTATTAGCATTAGCATTACCATGGCCCAAACCCTGAAAAACAGCTCCAGACCATTACCCTGTAGTTGGCGTTCTCCAGGAATTCACCAAACCCAGATTCATCCATCAGACTGTTAGATAGTGAAGCGTGATTCAGTGATCCAGAGTCCAGTGGCAGTGCTTTACACCACTCCAGCCGATCCTTTGCCTTGCGCATAATGATCTTTGGCTTGTGTGCAGGTTCTCGGCCATGGACACCCATTTCACGAAGCTCCAGGTGCACAGTTCCTGTCCTGGTGTTGCTCCTAGAGGCAGTTTGGAACTCTATAGTGAGAATAGGCAACTTTTACACGCTTAAGCACCTGGTAGCTCCACTCTGTGAGCTTGCATAGTCCACTGCCTCGTGGCTGAGCTTCTGTCGCTCCTAGATGCTTCCATTTCATTACAATCGCACATACAGTTGACTGAGGAAGATCCAGCAGAGCAGAAATGTAACCTACTGACTCGTTTCAAATGCAGAATCCTGTGACAATGCCACGTTTAAAGTCCCTGAGCTCTTCAGTACGACCCATTCTACTGCCAGTGTTTGTCTATGGAGATTGTATGGCTGTGTGCTTCATTTTATGGACCTGTTAGCAATGGACATGGCTGAAACACCTGAGCTCACTCAGTAGGATGGGTGTCTTCATAAGGAGTAAGGGTCCAGGCCTAGTCTAATGGTGGAACCTGAAATGACTCTTCTTTGGAGATGTAGGCTCCCAAATGTCTCCATGTTCCATATATATTTATATCTGCGGTTACAGACCGTAAACAACTTTGTATTGGAGCTAGTGTGCACTCTGTAGGGTGCAGAAGCTATTATTTAGTGCCCTATGAAGCACACAGAGAGTAGGAAGCCAACTATATAAAATAGAACGGCTCCACAGGTTACCATAATCGTGAAAGTAAAGTGACATTAACCCACTATTTTGACGTACTACTTAGTACAGTAGTATACAATTTGGGATTCAGCCCTAGTCTATTGTTGGAGAGCAAAAAAAAAATGACACTCAGTTGGAGATGTAGGTAAAATGTGGAATCCCAAATGTCTCATTGCTCCATAATATGTGTACTAGGTAGGGTTAGTGCACTTTGATGGGAGGTTGGGGGGGGGATTTTAGCCTTAGTCTAGTCTTCAGATCCAAGTCTCAACCCCCTACTGGACCTAGTGTGTACTATGTAGGGTGTAGAAGGAATTATTTAGTGCCCTTTGAAGCACACAAGGAGTAGAAAGCCATTCTGTTTAGTATAGTGGTATGTGATTTGGAATGGAGCCTTAGTCTACTGTAATAATACAGAGCAGTACCCCGAATGATTTCCAAAATGGCTCCTGATTCTGTATGTAGTGTCACTACGTAGCAACAAACTGGCCGAGTCTGCATGTGTGTGTGTGTGAGTGTGTGTGTGTGTGAGTGTGTGAGTGTGAAAAACACTGTTCTTGTTGCCAGTCTTGTGTTAAAGGTTTGTATGAACGTGTGTTAGAGAGATAGAAGTGTGTGTGTGGTGTTTGGCTGAACTGCCTTCTGCCCATCTGTGAATTTGTGTGTGTGTTTGCTTGAGCGTGTGTTTATTTACATGCATTTTTACTGTTGCGCGTGTGTGTGTGTGTGTGTGTGTGTGTGTGTGTGTGTGTGTGTGTGTGTGTGTGTGTGTGTGTGTGTGTGTTGCACATGTCTGGGTTTTTTTTGGGCTGAGTGAAAGGGTCAGACGTGTGTAAACTGATACCCCAATCTCAATCTCTCTCTTTTGGTATCTCTCTCTCTCTCTCTGTCTCTCTCTCTCTCAGTTTCAGTTTTCATGTGCTCTATTGGCATGACACTATTCTACATTTGTATTGCCATCTCTCTCTCTCTCTCTCTCTCGTTCTCTCTCTCTCTCTCTCGTTCTCTCTCTCTCTCTCTCTCTCTCGTTCTCTCTCTCTCTCTCTCTCGTTCTCTCACACACACATTCTTGTTTGCACACGTTGGACCTTGAGGGAAGAAAAAAAGGTCAAGAACTTGGAACTTGTC